>JBCNJP010000127.1:270000-504940 GCA_039602395.1 Deinandra increscens subsp. villosa
CTACATGTAAAACAAATCATCACTCTGTTCGAAATGTTTACCTTAAAAGGATTTCTACACATCCTATTTTAATGAAAGTCGACACTGAATGTTCTTTAATTTTATGTCTCTTTTAAATAAATGGTTGCATCTAACTATAATTGCTCGAACCGACTGGCTAATCTCGGCCAGATTTTAAAAAATAGATCACATATTACATGACTTATAGACTCATATCAGCCATATCGGTTACACATAACCCTGGCATACGATTTAGCTAATTTCATAACAAGGCCGACAGGCACTTGTAGCTGTCGTCTGATGGATAGACAGTCGAACCGACGGACAGTAATACATACGCGACCGACTCGACATCTTTTCCACAGCGACAGCCTTCGTAAGATGGTTATCCGTACTGGGCTATACAGGGAAACGCCTCTTCGTTCATCTCTCACAGCTCTCATGAGTGGGTGACCAGCAAGCTCCCGGAGTTTTTCAGTCGGTCTGTTAACATCCGACACATGAAACACCGGGCACAGACTGGACCACATAGACCGAAAGACTTCGGTCGAACCTAGGTATAAAAACGCGAAAAAACATGTTTTAATTAACACCTATTAGACCGTACATCCATCACAATCATGGCAAAAACATAAGACTATGACAGCCTCGATACCGACACGATCGTATCACTAACAGTCGAGGTCGGTAGCAAAACATTGACGAATGTTTGACCACTCCCTCACTTAATATAATGACTTAAATGTTATTACATGTCAAAGTCGACACGATGAATTATAATGACTTAAATGTTATTACAGGTCAAAGCCGACACGGTGAGTTATAATGACTTAAATGTTATTACATGTCAAAGCCGGCACGGTGAATTATCATGACTTAAATGTTATTACATGTCAAAGCCGACACGGTGAATTATCATGACTTAAATGTTATTACATGTCAAAGCCGACACGGTGAATTATCATAACTTCAATGTTATTACATGATAAAGTCGACACGATGAATCATTCACACTCGGTCACACAAACACTTTTATTTTCACTGCTACTCAACAGAAGTACTTTGAAATAAAAAGGACAACCACAACACATGAAATATAAACATAACAATACAACCCAATCGGGTGAAAGGAAAACATAACAAACTAAGAACCAGTCTGGATAGCATCTCGGTTAACATTCGTCGCCGAGGCAGCATGAGCGGTAACCGTCCAAAACGCGTGTCGATCGGGTAATCAACCTCCGGGTCGATAGCTTGAAACTCGACACAAGTCTTGTTTACGCACTCGGAAAAGCTGTCCAAATACCTATATTTTACTCTGAAACTTACCGAGTCTCTGCTTATACGGGAAACTACCATGGAGTCGGCCAACAACAAATTACAGACCCTCCTCGATCAGCCACTGGCGATCGTCACCCAACTGCTTTTCCTGCGTCTGAGCACCCTTATATAGGTCCGACACCCATTCTTTGTCGACCTTCAGCTTCTCAAGATCGGCAGTCAACCCTTTCACTTCGGCCGCATGACGAGCAGTATCGTCATCACATCGATTCCGAAGGTCACCAAGGGAAACCTCATGCTCCTTCACTGACGCTTCAAGGGAAGTGAGAGCTTTGGCATCAGCCTGTTTCCCAGCCCTAAGATACGCAATCTCTTTTTCCAAGGGGGACACCTTCTCGAGATTGGCACTAGCATATTTTATCCGTAGATCGCCAATCTCCTTCTTGAGCATACTGGCCTCGGACCTCTTGGCCGAGAAATGGGGCTTCAATCTGGCCAGGGCTTTTTCAAGCCGGGCATTACGTCGAACCATGCCTATACCAGCAACATAGGCACGGGTAAGCTTAAATGTTGCCCTCTGACGATCCTCTTCAGGCGTTTCCTTGTCAGTCTCGACACGAGCACCCGCTGGAATGCTCAAACGCGCGAACTCTCGGCAAAGCTTGGTGGAATCAAGCCGAGAGCTATTAGTTAACTGCCATTCCGGAACAAAGACTTGATCAGCAGCAGTAGGGTCGACCTCACGAAGAGGTGACGACGCAAAATCGTTGTCATCCACAGTATAATGATTAGCCGTTGACTCTTCAGTTCGAACAGGCTTCTTCAGATGATCCCCGACAGACAGCCAACCGTCGTCTGTAAACTCCGACTCTACCGCCTGCAGATTACGAATAAAATCATCAAACCCTTCGGACAACTGAGAGCCAAGCAAAGGTGAGAGAGGGACACTTACACTAGCCGCAGCATAATCAGCCTTTTTCTTTCTCTTATCAGAAAGAGGTATATCCCCCTCCTCCTGCTCCTCCGCATTGTCACCCAAGATATCGACGTCAGAGTCGGTTCCCTCATCACGAAGCCGGGATGACTGTTGCCCGGTTGCAACTCCCTTGCGCACCGCCACATGTTTCTGTGTAAGGAAAAATAGAGCTTGGAAGATTTCCGGCTGAAATGCCAATTTTACTAGTTCCGGCTGAAGTTGAAGTTGAAGCGGAATTCATACTTCAAGCGGAACGGGCAATTCAAGCGGAAAGAAGCAGTTTTGTTACTTAGCGAATATTCCGGGTGAACTCGTTTATCCACCAGATAAAGAGTTCAACCTGACTTTTCCTGAGAAGTCTTTTCAGAAGTCCAATCCTGCAAAAGCTTCTCGTATGCTTCTAAATCTGATTCAAGCCGTTCTCCTAAAGTAGATTGTTGCTGCCAACACGCAAGTCATTCCGATTGTCGATGTTTATTCTTTTGGTAGTTTATATTTGACTTTTATGTTTACGGTCTAGATTAGATCGCATGAGATCAATGGCTGTCATTGATCTCATCAGCACTATATATAGCATGTAATCTCTTAGTTTACACACACGGTCATCACTTGTAATAGTGTAGCTTTGAGTTAATGCAAATAGTGCCGAATATTCGATATATCGTTGTTTTTACTATTCTGCAAATCAAGCATTTACATTATACAAGAGCTAAATATCGCTTAAGTAAAGTGAAATATAACTTTAATTCCGCAGGGTTATATTTGCAAGTAAAGGGCTTAGTTTTAGTTCATTCATAACTAATAACGATCCTACAAGTGGTATCAGAGCTTTGGCTCTCACTTTGAAGACTTTCTGTGCTTCAAAGTCGATACTTTACTTGCTTACTTTACAAGCTTCGTTGTTTTATCTCTCTAAAAGTTTTTCAAAATGAGTGATTTCAGTTTAAGTTGCCCAAATGGCTCCTCCAACAAACCACCAATGTTCACTCCTGATGACTTTGGTACCTGGAAACTCAGGATGGAAGGTTTTGTTAGGATTTTGGACCGTCGTATTTGGAAATCTTTCACTGAAGGACCCTACTCACCAATGGTCTCATCTGCTGATGATGCAGAAGTCAAAATACCTAAGCCATTAGATAAATATGTTGAATCTGACTACACTGCTCTTCAATTTGACCATAAGGCATACTGGACTCTACAGGCTGCACTTCCTAATTCCATTTTAAGTGGGTTTAAAGGATATAAAACTGCATTTGACCTGTGGAATGCCTTAAGTGAAATGTATGAAGGAACCAGTGAAGTAAAAGAAAACAAGAAAGATGTTTTAAAACAAAAATATGAAAACTTTACTTTTAAATCTGGTGAAACAATGACAAACCAGTACTTGAGATTTGTCTCATTGCTTGATGAACTCCAAAAAGTGGATGTCAAACTAGAACAAGTAGATGTGAACAGAAAATTCCTACGTTCCCTGCCTTCTGTGTGGACAGTTTACACAGTAAGCATCAGGGAATGCAAGAATTTGAAAAAGATGAGACTCAGTGAACTTCATGGCATACTCAGTGCTTATGAAATGGAACTAGATCGTAAACAAAGCTCATCTTCTGAATCAACTCAACTGTTCTCATCTGCACTAGTAACCACTGATTTTAACAGTCAAAGATCATCTAACTCATCATCATACTCCTCACCTATAGTCAGTTTCCCTGAGACACCAAGGTGTCAAGAGAACTTTTCAAACTCTTTTGAAAGTTCTCACAATGCTCATGTAGCAGCTGACTCCTATCAAGGTTTCATACCTGAAGATCTTGAATGTATAGGTGCTGATGATTTAGAAGAAATGGATATAATGACCCAACTTGCCATGGTTTCTGTAAGAGCTCAAAGGTTTTACAAAAGGACAGGTAGAACCTACAAGGGAGCAAAAGGTGCTCACATAGGCCTTGACAAAAGCAAAGTCAAATGCTACAACTGTCACCAACTTGGTCACTTTGCAAGAGAATGCTCTCAACCAAGAAGAGAAGGACAGAACCAGAACCATGCTCAAGGGAAAAATCATGGAGGAAGCAACTCAAACAACAACAATTCTGGAAACAACTCAGGTTCACACCCCACCCCACCAAAGCCAACCGGAAGTCAAAACCATCAGAACGTGGTAGCTGCTGTAGCAAATCAAACATCATGTGTTGAATGGGAAGATTTCGCTGCTGAGTTTGAACCCATTAACTATGCTTTAATGGCCAAACAGGACTCCATCACAGATCAGGTAAATTCTATCCCTGAAAAGGTATTAGAGAATCTATGCAGTCCTGCCTGCATAGATCAAGTGGCAAAATATCGAAATCACAACACTGATTTGATTGATGAAGTTTCAAACTTAAATGAATTAAAGGGAATGTTTTAAGAAAACTGAATCTTCATACATTTCAAAAATTGAAAACTTAACCAAAGAGTATGAACAGTTAAAACAAACCAACTCAGTGCTTGAAACACAGCTTGATGACTTGCTGTCAAAACTTGAAAAATCAAGAAATGAAACCAAAGATGCTAAGGCTAAGGTTGATGTTCTTGAGATCAAGCTGAAAGATGCTTTGTTTACTTGTGATAAATTTCAAACAGCAAACAAAAAGGCTGAAAAACTGTGGATGGGAGGGATGTATGGTAAAGCAGGTGTTGGCTATAACTCTGTTGAGCCACCAATTGAATACTCACCTGTAATCAAACCAATTGAAGCTTTAAAATCAGAATGCAAAGTTAGTCTCACAGTTGATGACATTTCATCACAATCCAGTTCTGAAAACACTGTTGAGTCTAATAAAATTGATGTCACTGCTGCCAGCACATCTGCTTCAGCTGACCAATTAAACATTTTGAAACCATCAATTGTTGTTCCTCCACCAACTGTTTATGAACCTAAGGATTCAAAAGTTGGAGGAAAGCAACCTGAGCAACCAAAGGGAAGTCAAACTCAAAGGTTTGGTCAAGTAAATTTTAATCAAGTAACCAAAATTGAGTCTCCCATAAAATTTGAAACCAAAATTGTTGAGTGCATGTGCTGTGGTGAACAAGGTCACCTAGCTGCTGTTTGTCAGTTTAACCCAATGAGTAAAGTCAGACCATTTCAAAAGCCAAAACCTGTTTTGAAACCAAAAGCCGATTTTCAAAAGAAGCTCACAGGAAGAATCTCACCTGTGAAAAATCACACTTTGAAGCATTTTGGATCTGAATCCAACAAAGTTTTAGTTGGTAATGATAGAAATGGTAGTTTCACCGTTTTAAAGCAAAATCGTTTTCCGGCTGAAGGTCAAGCGGAACATTCTTCCGCTCGAACTCATGTTCAACCGGAAAATAAATTTCAACCCAGATCAGCTACTGCTCCAAAGCAGAGACCTCAAGTTCATTTTGCTGATGGGTTTGAACATTTTGAAGCTCAAGGAAGAAGAAACCCCTCCAGAGGAAAGGTCACCTCTAGAGAAAATTTTTCAAGAAACAGCAAACCCAATCAATTTGAAACTGTATTTGCAAATGGTTCAAGTGGAAACCATTATGTTCCACTTCAGGGGGGGAGCTTAAATCAAAACAAACATTTTCCCCAAAGATTTTCAAAATCACCTGAAAGAACTAAGTCAGTTAATCAAGAAAGTGAAAAACTTAAGAAACTAACTAACAAGCAAAGAAAGTTCAAAGAATATAGAGATAGAAAAATTGCTGCAAAAAGGAACACCAAAGATGAAAGGTCTAGTCAAACAAGTGCTCAGTATGAGAACTTTAGTTTGGACAATGATGATCTGTTAAATGAAGCTCCAATTGTTAATACTCTAGTACTCAAAGAGTACAGGTATAATGATGCTTATGGCAGACCCAAGACCACTCAGGCTTGGGTCCCCCATAGAAATTAATCATTTCTGATATGTGCAGGTGCAAAATAAAGGCCAGAATAGCCTATGGGTAGTTGACAGTGGTTGCACTTGCCACATGACAGGAAATAAGCACATTCTGGAAAATACAAAAAGAATCAATGGAGGACCAGTTGCCTTTGGAAGCACAAAAGGCCATATCACAGCACAAAGTGATGTGACAAATGGACTGGTAAAATTTGACAAAGTCAATTTTGTTGATACATTGAATTTTAATTTGCTTAGTGTCTCACAAATGTGTGACAAGAATTTGAATTTAATGTTTAATGAGAAAGAGGCAATAGTTCTCAAACCTGGTGTTAAAATTCCTGATGAATTGATAATGCTTAAGGCACCTAGGAGAGATGGACTATACATTCTGGATATGTCAGTGGCTACACCTTCATGTGGCACTGCTTGCTTTGTATCCAAGGCCTCAGTTGACGAATCTGATCTTTGGCATAGGAGGTTAGGTCATGTGAACTACAAGAACATGAAAAGAATTGTAAATTTAGGCTTAGTTAAGGGTCTTCCTAACAAGCACTTTATCTGTTCTGAAAACTGTGTGCCATGTCTCAAGGGCAAGCAACACAGAACCTCTTTCAAGCCAAAAGTTGAATCTTCAATCTCAAAACCTCTAGAGCTTTTGCACATGGACTTATTTAGCCCAACTAGAGTAATGAGTCTAGGAAAAAGGTCATACTGCTTTGTTATAATTGATGATTTTTCTAGATATACTTGGGTTTTCTTTCTCAAAACAAAAGATGAAACTGCTGAATTGTTGAAAACTCTTGTCATTAATTTAGAAAATCAATCCAATCTTAAAGTCAAAACAATCAGATGTGACAATGGCACAGAATTCAAAAATCATGTTCTGAATTCATTCTGTGAGGAAAAGGGAATTTTGAGGCAATTTAGTGCTCCTAGAACTCCACAGCAAAACGGTGTTGCTGAAAGGAGAAATAGGACATTGATTGAAGCTGCCAGGTCAATGTTGGCAGACTCTAAGCTCCCTGTGATATTTTAGGCTGAAGCAGTTAACACTGCCTGCTATGTCCAAAACAGGATCTTAATTGTCAAGGGAAAGAATAAAATACCTTATGAGCTTTGGAGAAAAAGGAAGCCAAACATTTATTTCTTTAAGCCATTTGGTTGTCCTGTCACTATTCTAATAACCAGTGAATCTTTGCCTAAGTTTGCTGAAAAGGCAGATGAAGGTTATTTTGTTGGCTACTCTGGTGTGTCAAAGGCATTTAGAGTATACAACAAGAGAACTAAAATTGTTGAGGAAACCATAAACGTATCTTTCAATGAAAAATCTGCCAACAATTTTAAGTCTCAGCCAAGCTGGTTATTTGATATTGATGCACTAACCACTGCTTTCAACATAACTGTTGATAAGCCTGTGAGCTCTCTAGTGCAGGAACAAAACTTTAACAGGTCTGCTGATGAGCATTGGAAGAAAAATCAAACTGATAATGAGAAGTCAATCTTCTTCTCTTCAATGAGTTCTGAACCTGTTTTCCCAAGAAATGACAAGAAACTGACTGAAATAATTCAAATTGAAGAAGAGATTGTTCCGCTTGAAGTTCAAGCTGAACATATTTCTCTGGTTCAAGTTCAACCGGAAAATCAAATTTCAGAAACTGAAGAGAATACTGAATCAGAGTCAAATGAAGCTGGAAACTCACATGATAACACATCAAATGAGCTCAATTTAGATCATCTGATCTACAATTCAGATACCAATTCTCTTGAATCAGTTGGAGTTTCAGATCCTACGTCACAACTTGAAAATGTTGAGCTTGATCATAGACTTCCTCAGCTCAACATACCCTCAAATGGAAGAAGCCATGAATTTCCTATGTTCATTGATAGAAGAATCAACAGAGATCATCCAGCGGGAAATATTATTGGAGAAGCTTCAGCTCCAGTGCTGACAAGAAGTAGATCTGCAAATGCAAATATCTGTTTGCATGCTGCATTTTTGTCTTAAGAAGTACCCAAGAAGGTAGCAGATGCCTTAGAAGACAACAGCTGGGTAGAGGCAATGCAAGAAGAACTATTTCAGATAAACAAGCAAAAGGTTTGGGATTTGGTGGATCTGCCTGATGGAGCAGAACCAATTGGAACAAAATGGGTATTCAGAAACAAGAAAGATGACAGGGGAATTGTTATCAAGAATAAAGCAAGACTGGTTGTGCAAGGCTATGTACAGGAGGAAGGCATTGATTATGATGAAGTCTTTGCACCAGTAGCCAGGTTGGAAGCAATCAGAACCTTCCTAGCCTATGCTGCATTTAAAGACTTCCAAGTATATCAAATGGATGTGAAAAGTGCTTTCCTGTATGGCCTCCTGGAACAAGAAGTTTATGTCAATCAACCTCCTGGCTTTGAAGACCCTCACCATCCGAACAAGGTATGCAAGCTAATCAAAGCTTTGTATGGTCTCAAACAAGCCCCTAGAACCTGGTATGAAACTCTTTCTAACTACCTTCTAGTAAATGGCTACAAGAGAGGAGCAATTGACAAAACTCTTTTTGTTAAAACTGTTGGTAATGACATGCTAATGGTACAAATTTATGTTGATGATATTATTTTTGGTTCATCTAACACTTTGTTGTGCAAGGAGTTTGAAACTTTGATGCAGTCAAAATTTGAAATGAGCTCCATGGGAGAACTAACCTTCTTCCTAGGGCTTCAAGTAAAGCAAACTGCAGACGGAATCTTTCTGAATCAATCAAAGTACATCCAAGACATGCTGAAGAGATTTTACATGATATCATGCTCAAGTGCCAAGACTCCAATCTCCACTTCCCACAAGTTAACTAATGACTTAAGTGGAAAGCCAGTGGACGTGCACATGTATAGAGCAATGATAGGCTCTCTAATGTATCTCATAGCTAGTAGACCTGACATCATGTTCAGTGTTTGCTTATGTGCTAGAACCTGGTATGAAACTCTTTCTAACTACCTTCTAGTAAATGGCTACAAGAGAGGAGCAATTGACAAAACTCTTTTTGTTAAAACTGTTGGTAATGACATGCTAATGGTACAAATTTATGTTGATGATATTATTTTTGGTTCATCTAACACTTTGTTGTGCAAGGAGTTTGAAACTTTGATGCAGTCAAAATTTGAAATGAGCTCCATGGGAGAACTAACCTTCTTCCTAGGGCTTCAAGTAAAGCAAACTGCAGACGGAATCTTTCTGAATCAATCAAAGTACATCCAAGACATGCTGAAGAGATTCGACATGATATCATGCTCAAGTGCCAAGACTCCAATCTCCACTTCCCACAAGTTAACTAATGACTTAAGTGGAAAGCCAGTGGACGTGCACATGTATAGAGCAATGATAGGCTCTCTAATGTATCTCACAGCTAGTAGACCTGACATCATGTTCAGTGTTTGCTTATGTGCTAGATATCAATCTTCTCCAAAAGAGTCACACATGCTCGCTGTTAAGAGAATTTTCAAGTACCTAAAAGGGCAACCCAAATTGGGTTTGTGGTATCCCAAGAACTCTGACTTCTCTTTCAAAGCATACACAGACAGTGATTATGGAGGATGTGATATAGATAAGAAATCAACATCAGGAGGATGTCAATTTCTAGGAGAAAGGCTTGTCTCTTGGCAATGCAAGAAGCAAACATGTGTTTCTACTTCAACTGCAGAGGCTGAGTACATTGCTGCCTCAAGTTGTTGCAGCCAAGTCCTTTGGATCCAAAATCAGATGCTTGATTATGGAATCACATTCATGGAGACTCCTATTCTTGCAGACAACAACAGTGCCATTTCCATCGTTAACAATCCAGTGAAGCACTCCAAGACCAAACACATTGACATAAGGTATCACTTTATTAGAGATTGTGCTGAAAAGAATTTAATCAAACTATTTAAAGTTCACACTGATCATCAACTGGGATGATGAACTTTGAATAAAATTTTTCACAACTTTAATAAAAGAAAGAGATGTGCTCAAAGAGTCTGTCTCTTGATACAAAAAGAAAAAGAAAAAGAAAGTCTCTTGTGTTAATTGAAGAATGCTTCAGTTCATAGTCATTAACTACTGTTAAAACTATGAAAAATTGACACAAATTTTCAAAATTTATGTGTTTTGGATTTTCCGGTTCAAGTTCAGGTTCAACCTGAAAGAATAACTTTTGAAATTCACCCGGTGAACTTCAACCGGAAAAATGCTTTAAATTTGACGTGGAAACTTATTTTTGAAAACAATTCTTCCAAGCGGAAAACTTGTCCGCTTGAAGTTCAAACGGAAGAAATTTAGTTTTTAAAATAAAGGAGAAAATGAGTTCCGCTTAAACTTCCGGGTCAACAAAGTCAATGAGTCATTTAATTACCCGGAATGCACAATTTACTAAGCGGATATTCATTTATTTTACCCATTGAATTTTTTAACTGTTCAATTCCGAGGTTTCAGTAAATTAACTTTTGGATAAGGGCATGCTTTAACCAGTTGTACTGTATAACCCCTAAAGCACCTGTCCCATCCGTCAATGAACCGTCGATTTACAACCTCTCTCCTCCACGTCATCTCCGAAAATGTAAAAAGCCCTAAATTACCGTCATTTTCCCCATTTCTCGCAACACAACTCAGAAATTACTCCCAAAACTCTCTCAAACCATCTCCGATTAACTCCCACAAAACCGTCAATATTCTCAAATTCCGTCAACAATGGCTCCGAAGGGAAAGGCCAGTGGCAAAAAGCCAGTTGGTGACTCAAAATTTCTGGTAGAACACAACTTGATGGCATACCTGGAACCACCATCCAAGACTGAAATCTACAATGAAATGATCGAGTTCATCAAAAGCTCTCACCTCCATCATGCGCTTACTGTAGAAGCCGAAATCTTTGAAGAGGTGATGGAAGACTTTTGGGTTCACGCTAGGGTTACCGACGAGGCTAGCGAAAGTGGTAAAATTGTGTCAACTGTCCAAGGGAAGGAAGTTGAAATTGATGAAGCGAAGGTTCGAAGACTGTTGAAACTGAGGGATGAAGGTGGATACGGAGAAATAGATCAGAAGAGATACCTCCGCCTATTCAGAAACATTGGTTATGGTGGCTCCCTGCACAGCAAAACTATCAAGAAGGGGCAGTTACCATACAAGTGGAGATTTCTTGCACACACACTTCTGGTGTGTTTATCTCCAAAGAAGGGAGGTTTTGATGAGCTCTCCGGTGAACAAGCCTCTGCCTTCTACGCTGTGGTCAAGGGTGAGAACTTCAATTTTTCAAAACAAATTTTTCAAGCTCTAAAATCCAATGTTCATTCTGAATTTATATACTTGTATCCCAGATTTTTGACATATATTCTCAAAGAAGAGTACCCCCATATAGTATGGCTTGGTACGATTTTGCACCAAAAACTTCTGAATGAGAAAACATTTTCAAATCTTGCTTTAAACAAATCTCCATTTCTTGGAAGGGATACTGACCACCCCTTACCAATTCCAAGGCAATTTCCTGACGAACCTGCTACTGTAGAGGTTCAACCGGAAATTGTAGGAGTGACTGAGCTCCCTGCTCAAGATGACAGAGCTGTAGACCTAACAGTTTCTGATCCCACATCTGTCCCAGCTTCCTCTTCACTAATAGTTTTTCAATCCAAAAAGAGGAAAGCTACCACAATCACTTCCACTGCCACCTCCTCATCAAACTCACCTCCTGTCATTTTCAAGAGACAGAGAAAAGTGGTTACTAGGTCTCCTCCACCTAGCACCACCAACCAACCTGAAGCTTCAAACCCCGTTCAAGGCAAAAAGCCTAAAGGGAAACTGGTAAATTTGGGATTATCTCTTAGGGATGAACCTTCTGTAGAGGGGGAGTCATTAGAAGCAGATGTAGCTTCCCCATCTGAACATTTTTCACCCCTGCAACCCCTGTCACCCAGGAGTGACAGTGCTCTAAATCCCGGCTTAAATGAAGGTGTTATTAACTCACCTACCATATTACATGAGAACATCCTGATAAGCCAGGACACTGTAGCACTGCAACCCCACTCCTCATCGGAGGTGAATCTCAGTGGTTCTGAAGAGATTCATGCAGAAAGGGCTGCTGCTGCCCAAGTATCCCAACTGGAGCTTGGTGTCAGCAGTAACATAAATAAGACCCAATCTGCGGCAATCTTCTCTGAATCAGCACCCGGAAGTCCTTCATTGGAACCAAGGGTTGCTGAAACAGCAGAAGAGAATCCCAGGTGCCAAGAAGCCATGGGTACCAATGCTGATCAATCTAGGATTGATAGCTTGGTTATTTCCAAGGATACTGGCAAAAAGCCAGTTGAGGATAGTCTTACACTACCTGAATTGACGAAACTGTACCTTTCTCTGCAAGCACAGGTTGAAGCTTTAAACTCAACTGTTGCCAAACTGGTTCAAGCTGATCCTACTCAAACTGAAGCAGGTCCTTCAAACCCTACCAGAGATGCTGAAGAAGTTCTTGTAACTGATGAAGCTGATACTGTCAAATTGGGGGAGAAGTTACTGTCAAAACCTGCTATTACTGAAATCGAATAGGTAGAAAGGATATCGGCTGAAGTAAGAGCCAGAGCTTGCCAAAAGATTGGCATTGAGCCTTTTTCTGTGGAAGAGAGCTGGGTGAATATGAAGTGCAGTCAACTGATTGCTATTTCTCTTTGAGGACCCCAACCTCACCGAGCTTGTTCAGTCGTCCATGCTGATTGCTGGTGCTCTCCCTGAGCATATCAACATGATCACAACACTTCTAACAGATGTTATTTTTCCGACTGAAAGAGCCAGTGATCATGTTGTAGGTAACATTGCCTCCACCAGCAAGGCAGCAGTTGATATGGAAGAAAGTACTGCAACTGCAGCAGTTGGTACTTTGACTGAAGGAGAAGGAGAAAGTTATATTGGTGAAGATGAAGGAACCGAGGTACTGGAGATTACTAACAAAGAACCTGAAGTCACCCAACCTCAGGTGGTGACTGATGGTCAATTACTAGTTCAAGCGGAACTTCAACCGGAAGTTCAACCGGTAGTTCCAGGTGAAGGAGATCTGAATGTTCAACCGGAACAACAAATACCAACCCAGGTGGATGTTCAAGGTCCTAGCTCCTCAATTTTTGGGACTGTTGAAACACCTGTGGTTCAACCGGAAGAGCAAAGAAATGAAGAAGCTGAGGATGTGGCTAGATCACTGATAGCGTTAAGGAGTTCAGAAACAGTTCAAACTGAGGAACCTGTTCAAGCTGATATAGCTAGAACCCTTCAACAGGTAACTCAAACTCCTGAAGCTGAGGCTATAGTGAAAATGGTTGAAGATGCCAGAAGGGTTGCTGAGGATGAGAGAATAGCCAGAGAGCTCCAAGAAGAATTCGATCTATACATGCAAAACAATGTGTTTGAAAACCTTCTTGAAGAAGCAAAGACCAGGTCTTTGAACTGGAGGTTAAAGGATTATGATTTGGATACAATGTCTGAAGCTAATAGGCAGAGGTTAATTGCTATTGCCTCTCACTTGCCTACCAAGCTGGTAAAGAATGATGAAAATTACCATCTGTTGAAAAAGATTAAGAGGGCTCTTGTGATTAGAAATTTGAAGAAAGAGGAAGAGCTAGCTCAGATGCAGGTTAAAGGACTTTGCAGCTTGATTGACAAAATATTTCATGAGCTAAAAGGAGAAACTGCTGCTGTCAATCCTAACCTGGTGATGCCTTCACCATCAGAGCTGGTCTCAGGTACTATAACTGCTAATGTTAAACCTGAAATTGATGATATTGCAGATATACCACCTCCGCCCTTTATTTATTCACGATCCAAACCCAATGCCTACAACAACTTCATCCATTCTACAGTCACTTCCAATCATACCTTACAAACCTCCACACATCCCCAAGAAGCTTGCTGCTAAACTTGCCAATCCCAAGTTTAGATCAGACAACTTCACACCCATCACTCCCTTTAAGAAGAAGCCTCCACCAACTATGGACTTCTCTGACATCTTTCCACCTACTCCACCATCAAGCCCAACTCCTGAAACCAATGAACCACCTCCAAAAACCACCCTGCCTCCACTCACTATAAGAGAACCTTCTTCCACCTCCACCAAACCTACTGAAACTCAACCAGGCCCCTCTTCATCCTCTGCCAAAGGCAAAAGGCCTATTGTGCAAGAATCTGCTGGTGATTCTGATGAAGAGAGGGGAATTAAGAAGAAAAAATTGATGCATGCCAGAAATAAAAGAAATCAAAGACAAATGAGAAGAGGCCCTCCCAGCAAAAGAAGAATTGCTAGTTGGACAGTGGATGAAGCCACACTTGATTTCACTTTCACCATGGTCAGCGGCATAACTCAGGTGGTGAATGCTCGCAAGGCAACTTCCCAACTCACCCTGCAGCAAATGACTGACATCATTCTAAAGCTCAGAGAAATTATGAACCCTTCAAGAGCAGAGAACATGCTAAGGCTTTTAATTGAGCCTTCTGTGCTGGAATGTGGAATGCTCTATCGAAGCAATTTAGATGATGAATCAGCAGGAGAAGAAGAAGAGCCTACCAGTGAGATCAAATTTATCATATGGGAAGAAGAAGAGAAGCTCTTCTATGTTCATAGAGCTGATGGGACCTTTACAATCCACGAGTCCATTTCTGTTCAAGAAGAATGGAACGAAACGGACTGGGATTCAATCAAACATGTAAAGGTGACCAAAACAAACATCAAAGAGCTCTCTCAAAATCTTGATGCCAGCATCGAATCTTCTAACAAGTAGGTTGTGGAGAAGAAATTTTTTTTTTGGTACAAGTCAGTTTTGAAGATAAACATTGAAGACAATGAATAATTTGACAGCATCAGCTTAGGGGGAGATTGTAAGGAAAAATAGAGCTTGGAAGATTTCCGGCTGAAATGCCAATTTTACTAGTTCCGGCTGAAGTTGAAGTTGAAGCGGAATTCATACTTCAAGCGGAACAGGCAATTCAAGCGGAAAGAAGCAGTTTTGTTACTTAGCGAATATTCCGGGTGAACTCGTTTATCCACCAGATAAAGAGTTCAACCTGACTTTTCCTCAGAAGTCTTTTCAGAAGTCCAATCCTGCAAAAGCTTCTCGTATGCTTCTAAATCTGATTCAAGCCGCTCTCCTAAAGTAGATTGTTGCTGCCAACACGCAAGTCATTCCGATTGTCGATGTTTATTCTTTTGGTAGTTTATATTTGACTTTTATGTTTACGGTCTAGATTAGATCGCATGAGATCAATGGCTGTCATTGATCTCATCAGCACTATATATAGCATGTAATCTCTTAGTTTACACACACGGTCATCACTTGTAATAGTGTAGCTTTGAGTTAATGCAAATAGTACCGAATATTCGATATATCGTTGTTTTTACTATTCTGCGAATCAAGCATTTACATTATACAAGAGCTTAATATCGCTTAAGTATAGTGAAATATAACTTTAATTCCGCAGGGTTATATTTGCAAGTAAAGGGCTTAGTTTTAGTTCATTCATAACTAATAACGATCCTACATTCTGGCAGTGACTGCTCTCAGACTCATCCGTTCGAAGGTCGGCCTCGGAAGCTTTCCTCTTGCGAGTCGCTTTATCCTATTTTGTCTTACCAGCCTCCTCATCGGCAAGGATGTTAGTCTCACCACCCAGGGCAGACCCAATCAAGGTCCGATTACCATAAGTGATGGTGAAGTCTTCGAACCGACACCCAGCAGTCGCGTCAACGGGGCTCCACTCCCCTTCGCCCAAGGGCTTACTTCCCTGCACAACATCAGCTGTATCATCCAGAGTGATAAAGTCAAGAATATCCATATCTGCACAAGGAACATAAAACAAGGTAAGTATAAACCTTCAAAAAGATGAGAGACAAAGAAAATAAACAGATAACATTGACAAGAAAGGAGAAGGACAACAGGGTATTACCCCGACCCTCAAGAGTAAAAGACGGTTTCTCTGTCGTCGACAACCAATTGCGACTCAGGCCAGTGAGTATCAATACCCTCTGAGGGTATTTCTTCAAGGGAAGCCTCAACGACGTTAACAATTTTACCGTCTCGGCATCAAAGTCCAACTCGGTACGTTTCCTCCTCTTTACCTTAGTCGACCTCCATGGAAGGTCGACACCCAAAATTTTATTAGAGACAAAGAAGAACTTGTCCTTGAAATCCTACAAGTTGGTCGGCAACCAGTCCAGATAGCAGGGGCTTACCGACTCGTCCTCATATCTCTCCCGACGCTGCTCCATGGTAAACTAGTCGCCCTGATGGTTTATCCTATAAAACCGATGGAAGTCACCAAACGTCGACCCTCTACCCAAAGCCCAACTGTCGCGTCGAAGTGGGTTATTCTTAAGATGGCGTTAGGGTGCAACTGGCTAATATGTACCATATTATACTTCAAGACACTTATAAAAAACTTAGTCAAAGGAATCCTCAGTTGGCTGACACTAAAGGATTTAGTATATAAACCAACCATATCGTCGGGAGGATCCCTAATAGATTGTATCGGCGTTAGAAGAATGGGGTTCAACTTATCAGAAATGCCGAAGCGTTCACAATGCTCATTTAATTCCTCTTGAGTAAGCGAAGACCTAAAATCCCTAATTCCTAAGGGCGCCATAAAGAAAAAAGAAGTTAAAAAAGACGGAGAGAGGGAGCAACGTATCGAAGGAAGGCAAGAAGGCGACGCACGAAAACACTAAGGCAAGCCGAAAGAAGAAGCACGGAGAACTATCGAGAGGAAAAAAGTAAAATTCGGATTTGCGATAGTAAAAAGTGAAAGTAAAAAGGAGTATTTATAGGCGAAACCCTAATCGACGGTTGAGTTACCACACGTCCCATCACGCACCGTCACCCAAGCCCACAAAAGGCCCAACACGTGCCCACAGCTGTCACGCACTACTGTTTAACAACTCTCGGCCAGCGCGACTAGCCGACACTGAGAAGTTTAAAAGCAAAGAGAAAAATTTTCCTCCTAGTCCGATAGCGGTGTCCAGACCACCACATATCGGACTGGGGGGCTGATGACGTATGTCCGGTTACGATGACGTATCAAGTAGATAGACACGCACATCCAATCCGAAACAATACACAAGTCGACCTGGAAACCAGCTGGCCGATAGACAACGCATAGAAAATAGTCGACCTCCATCAAGGCCAACACACAACATGTATCACAGGTCGACCTTGAAGAGGTCGACCAACCATCCGCTCAGTATCAGCTAGATGACACAAACAATAGTCGACACTCGAGCACGACAAGTCCGAGACGGACACCACAGACCAACGCTCTCACAATAACAGGTCGGCATGCCGACACCCGACCTGACTCCACAATTAATGCGATTACCCAAAATGTGTACTGCAGGAGTTTGGCATAGTCCAAGACGCAGACCTGCAGCATACCTCCATTGGGCAATTAGCATGAATGAGGATACAAGACAAAGGTTGAGGGTTATAAATACGCCCTAACCACCAGGTTAGATTTCATTCAATGCGCTTAGTCTCGATTTGATTACACTTAATCTCTCAAAACGCATACGTATTCTCACGCCCGAGCTTGGTCGCAGGACACCCTGTCCTGCCCTCCAAGAGCAACGGTATTTCTTTGTTTTGTAGATACGAGCCGAGCCGAGACCCCTCCGACCGAAGGCTCACAATCTCACTCTTTGTAGTCGATCTATTAGTGTAGTTCGTCCTAGACTTCGGTCTATCTGACTACTCGCGGTAGCCCGATTTTGCAAGCTCCGACTAAAATAGGTTTCGGCTCCAGTGTGTGCAGGTTTGTGATTTTTGGTTGTCCTCAATCGAGTTTTCGGCCAAATAAGTTTGGTTCTCCGCCATCGCAGAATTTTCGATCGTCTTATTCAAGATCTCGGCTCAGTCAAAATTGGTTTCGGTCAACGTTGGTGTTCGGCTCCAGCAAAATAGGTTTACAGTTCAGCTTAATTTTAGTCTACGGCTCGGGTTCAACGGCGGATTTACGGGAGGGTTCGGAGGGTCCGTTGACCCTCTGTTGAAGCTAAGTTTCTCTAATGACTGAGATATCCAGGGAGGTTTTTTCTTCAAGTTGACCCTCTAAATTATGTATTGTAGGACTGTTGTAGAGTTGTCAAAGTGATGAGATGAGAATAAGAAGAGAAATGTAAACCAAAATGGAGTGTTTCTTAGTTTTTAAACCTCTGGCGGTGACCTGGTTGTATAATGTTGAAGAAGAAGGCTCATATGGAATATGGAGAGAGAAAACGAATATTAAAGATGATTAAAATAAAATATAAAAATAAATTAAATTATAAAAAAATATGTACGAGTATACTCTTTAGAGTAGAGTTTCTGACAATTTACAGTTCAAATGAATTGCTTTATGTTAATATTGTTTTTTATTTATATTCTTTTGATTATACAAATTTATTTATATACTTTTGATTTATGGATATTTTTTAAAAATATATAAATAGTGAATATTTTGTTAAATTTAAATCAAGTATTGAAACTTAGAGTATCCATAGTCCATTCCATAAAAACTTGTGAGTAGAGTCTCAATAATTTGAGATGTGATTGTGAGTAGTTGGAAATTAAGGAGAGGAAAAAAGTTACTATTCATCCCTATATCTGAGAAAAAACTGACGTTTCCCTAAAATTTAAGATTTGGTTGTTAGTTAAAGAGAAAAAATATAGTGATAAGGGTAAATTATTTAATTGTGATCGTGAATGAAATGAGATAAAAATAAATGATAAATTTATGATTATAGGGATGAGAATACGAATCTACTATGAATACTCTTTATTCAAAAAGTTTTAAAATCCACTGGTTTGTAAATAAATCAAACTCAAGTCAAGATAACTTAGTCAAGATTGATTAGTTTGTTCGTTCGATTCATCTAAATTAAGTTAAAAAAAATTAATAAATAAAGGATATTAATATTTATAAATTATATTAATGTTTATAAATTACATTCTAAATAAATCTATTTTGATATTTCGAAAATCAAGTTTTACACTCGATTAATTTCATTGACTAAAAGGTAAAATATGTAATGATTTCTACTAAAAGGTAAAATATGTAATGATTTCTATTTCTGGTTGTATATACTGGTATACTGATTAAATAATTAGTAATCAACAAAAAAAGATATAAATGATAAACAATGACCAATTTAATTCTAGTTGTATATACCGGTTATATAATTAGTAATCAACAAAAAATATAAATGATAAACAATGACCAATGTAAATTTCAAGCGAAAAGTTTTGGTTCCGTCACTGCTCGGGTTGAAGGCTTTCCTTCTCGGTCTCGTAGTATTCGGTTCGGTCCTTGGTAGTTTCCTAATTGGTTCAGGTGTCTCCAGTTCGGAAAGCGAGTTCTCGATTCCCTTCCGCAAGGTTTTTGATTTGGCATGCTTGTGTCCGGTTCAGTTTAAGTTTTCGCTTCACATTTGTGTTTTTGGTTAAAGATTCTTGGTCGAAATCGGTGTTCGGTCCAAGTGTTTGGTTCCCAGCCTATTTGCTTACGGTTGTCGATCTAAAACTGAAACGGTTTGAATCTTGGTTAAAGTTGCAGGTTCCTTTCCCATCCAATTTAAAATCAGATTTGTTGAAGATTTCATTATTTACTGCTATGCCATCGTAAATTTGTCCATAAATTTCAATTCGAAAGTTCAAGATATTTACAAAATATCTAATTAAAACTTGTGGTCCACATCATCCCGTTTTTGAACCAGTAAATGGCCACTCAGTTCAAGTTGGTGTAAATTAATTTTGACGGGGTTTTGTTCGCTGAATTTTTCTGCTGCTCGTGATATAATTTGTGTCCTGAGATTGTGTGATCAGGTTTTCAGTTGAAGGTTTCTAATCTAACACTAGTTTTCGGTCGCAATCTTAGTTCTCGATCAGTTACTGGTTTTTGGTCAATTAGCTTAATGGCAGGGAATCAGGCTAGTTCTTCTACAGTTATGGAATGCTCTAACTCTGCATGTACAAAATCGATCATTCAGTATAAAAGTCTAAGGTTACGTGAACAAAAAGATTGTATAAATGCTAAGGATAAACTCAAGAAACATCTAGAACAGCTCAATGCCAACAAACTGAAGATAAAGGATTTGCAGGAAGAAGTCAGTCAGCAGAAAGGTCTTTACAAAATACTATGAGAACGAATAGCTAAAGAAGAGGATGAAAGGAAGAAGATCAATCTTGCAGATAGTGCTTGGATTTGTAACTCAGAGAATTGTTCAAACCCTACTTGTTGTGCATTGATTAAAGAATGGGAGAGCAAGTTTAATAACGAATGTAAAAATCATTCAAGCACTATGAGAGAGGTCAACGAATATAAAGATCGTGCAAGGATTTTTAGAGAAAAAATGGGAGGCAATTAAAAAGGATCTCAAGTGGTTTGAACTACAATTAAGTGATCATAAGTGTCTACTTAGAGTAGCTCAAGGTAATGCAGATGAACTGAATAAAGAAGTTCTAGAACTAAGAACCAAACTTGACACTTCCCAATCTACCCTTGAAAAACATTAAGTTACACAAAAAAATGATGGACTGTCATCATGCTTTATTTAAATCAGAATAGCGACTCGAGCAGGTAAAAGAAACATCTAGCCTCAGGGATGAAAATTTTCCTCCCCCATTACAACATGAATACATCAAACTGCCCCAAACTGCAAATGAATTGTTTATAGAGTCCCTGAATGAAGCAACCATGGTATATGGGCCTCAACCGGTGCATAAAGATGAAAAGACAGCCACGATAGCAACTCAGTCAAATTGTGTGAATAACACTAATGTCACTACTGAGTGTGCAGGTTCAAGCTCCAAGAAGTGAAGAGAGCTGATGAAGAAAAGTTGGTTCCTTAATCAAAGATCGAGACTACTTATTCCAAAGTTGTGGATGAGGTAAAACGAGAATGGGTGGTGATGACTACAAGGCCCAATGGAAAGATATTCATGACAACAGAGTCTATGTTCATCCCGATTGAAGAAGAAGAGCGACCCTCATTCACCACTAAGTTCAAAGACTTGGGTCATGATGGTGGTCTATCATGTGACATTAAGAGTGTAAGGCCCAAGATCACCATCAAGCCTCCAACCACTGTCCCAATAAAGATCGAAAGGCCTAAAACTACAATCAAGTCTCCAAACTCATCAGTGGGCTCATGTAGTGGCAACACCTTTCTCAAAGAACCCAGTGGGCCCAACAGCTGAAATGTCTAGTTCTGTTCAATTTTCTACCAATTGGAGATTCGGATTATGCCCAAAAATGCAAATAAACCATCATGTTTCTCCACCAGTGTCATATAGATCGACTTCTATCTGAAGAAGTAGACCTGCTTTAACTGTGGAGTTCCTGGTCACATTGCTAGAAACTGCTTGCATCGTCCCTTTGAACCTTATTACCCCTTGAGTCATAAGGTTTCATCTCAGGATTCAATAAAGTCTAAGCCGAAGAAGGTACAACAACCTAAGGCAATGAAGACTGTCAATCCTAAGGTTAAACCTTCTTGTGGTAATTGGGGAGCTGCCAAAGAGCACAAAAAGCTCTTAAATCAAAGACAGGTTTTTCCAAATTGTGTTAATTTTCATAAAAAGGTGAACAGATCAAAATATCAAAAGGTTGAAAAGACTAAAGTTTTCACTCCGAAGGCAACTAAAACTGTTTTGAAACATGATTTTAAAACAAAGAGGTTGAAGTACCTAACGTCACTACACCAAAGGTGACAAAAACAACTTTGAAATCATCACAATTTTGGAACCAAAACAAAGGCAGCAGCTACACCCCTAATTTCTGATCTCATGAAGGGGATGTTTTTAAAAGAAGTTTTGTTAATTGACTCTTCAGGGCTACCCAGAACCACAATGACCTGGGTACCAATGGCTAACTAATCTCTCACCTTGTGTAGGAACAGTCAAGGAGGACTTTCATTAACATTTTGTTTGTGATAGTGATTGTCCCAGGCACAGGCTAGGAAACATTTCTCCACTTCATGACTTTCAGATTCTCAATTAAGGGCATGTTTCCTTGTGAGAGGTAAAACTGAAAAATCAAAAAGGTACTGTTTAAATTGTTTGCTTCTTGAATGGCCTCATATGATATGTATTTGCTTCAAACAAAACCTGTTTCTAAAATTGTTCAAAGAATAAACTTTGAAAGTTAGCTTGGCCATATTGATTAGTTATTTGATCTTTAGTCAGTGTTTTATTAAAATAAATAATATATATATATATATATATATATATATATATAAGTAAAAAATATAATTAAAAAAATTGTTATTAAAAATCAAAAAGCAAGGGGAAGAATAGAAAATGTGGAAAAAGTTGAAAATGTGAAAAAAGTTGACCCCTCATTTAAAAGTGTGCTTTCCAATTTTTAATCGTTTGTTTGTGTGTTTGAGAAAAAGGGAAATGAAATATTTCCGTTCTGAGAATGGCTGACACGCGTAAGGCAGATCTGAAAGTCATGATCCAAGGTGATGTGGTCGGTAGGCCCAGTTCCAAAAACAAAGGTATGGGTCACAACACTTAAAGATAAAGTATGACATTTGACAGGAAACACACACTTAGGTTAAGTTGCATGTTCTATTTGACTACGAAACTGTTCCCGTTACACACGCCGGACTCCAAAGTGTTGAATCAAATATCCCAAAAAGTCGACGTCCCCTCTGTTTTGTGTGAGCATATACCTGGGGATGTCAAAGCTATTAGTCAGTCTCACCTCTATTTTACGTGATCAAAGACCTGGTGTAGACTGTACTGACGTGTTAGTCAGACTTTCCTCTGTTTTGCGTGAGCAAAGACCTGGTTAGTCTGTACTAACGTTCTTGTAGGTCACTATATATAATTTACACCTAAAAGATGCCAATGTGCACAATAAAAGAGACCCCCAAGTGTCCAAAACCCTTTAGCCTTGACTTTGTGACTAGGCTTATGTGTTTGATGAAAGGCTACAACCTGACTAAAAAACGGCTCTGAGTTGAAATCATAGAAGTCTCTATATATTATCCCTATCTCTTATGATCTGTTCTTTCTCTTCTCAACCAAGTCTCGAGAAAAGATTTAAAACTCTAGATATCGGAATGTGAAAATATGTAGTAGGGAATGATCAAGCTTGATAGACCACACGTACTAATTACCTAGGTTTTGTGTGTTATTGTCCTATGTTAGTAATTAATATACCTAAAAGATAATTAAGTGATAAAAAGCCTAAAAAGAGGAACATAAGTTTAAAGAGGGTCAAAATACTTGCAATCATCTGGACGTGTTCAAGTAACGGATGTTGAAAAGGGTTCCCTAGTTCAGACAAAGACGGTTTGATCCCAAATAAAAACTTCTCGCTAGTAATTTGGTATGTTTGGTTTATTTTTATTTTTATTTTTCTTTTGAGTCTTCTTAAGTTTTTATTGTTTTTTTAACCATGGCCAGGTTAGCTTAAAGGTTTTAATATGTTTTTGTGGGTTTTGTCCAAGAAATTATGCCCCCTCCCAAAAGTGACCCAATTTTCAAGGGGAGAAGTGAGATAATAGGCATTATCTCAGGGAGAGATATGTATTGTCCCAGGGGAAGTGAAATGAGTCCTCGGTTTCAGGGAAAGTAGTAGAAATGTCATGTAAAAGAAAAGTGAAGGGTCTCTGTTAATCAAAGACTGTTGTTCATGTTGAAGAACCTACCGGAAAAGGACTTACCCTATGGAAGAATCTGATGCTTAGGGGAAGTTTGTTGGTTCAAATAAAGCTTCCAAAGTTCAAGAAGACACTGTTTACAAGTTGAGGGGAAGCTAAATGCATATAGTTCAAGAACTATAATCAAGATTGCAAAGATAGAGGTTTTCAAAATTTTATCCTCTGAAGGCAAATTCAAGTCAAGACAATTACGAATTACCATTCTTTCAGCAAGGACTAAAGTTTCATTCAATAAGAGGCAAGTGCTTGAGAATCATCCTCTTGTTACTTGTTTACACTTAGAAGTTCAAGTTGATGCTGATTGAGAGAAAGCTCCCAAAAAGTTTCTCGTTGCTGCCCAATGAAGATTGTTGAAGGAAGGATTTTCACCAACTCATGATCAAGCCAAAAGGAAGATTGTCTATCTGAAGACTGAAAGTCAAAGTCATTTAATATCACAAGCCTAGGGGAAGATTGTAGAGGCTAGAAATATAAGGCTCGTAATATTAAATAGGTTGGGTTGGGCTTAGTGGGTTGAAACAGATTAATTAGTACTTAGTGGTCTTGGGCTTGGGAAGCCTTATAAGCTTATATGTGTGTCTATATAAACACACATAAACCTCCTTGTTTAGGGTTGACCATTCCAGAGAGGAGAGAATTCATGAGGCTAGGGAGAGCAAGAGAGATTACGTTTTCTCTCTAGAAATCGTGTACATCGTATTTTCTGAATTCCAGGTTTAAGTATTTTGTTTGATATTGTGTTTAATTGATTTCTCCATCTATGTTCTTGAATCAATCAATTACTTGGATTCCGCACTCGTGATTGATCACAGAAATCGTGTTAGAATTGTTTTTCGATCCTACAATATCGTGATTGATCATAGATATCATAAATTCTTTCAAGCTATTCTAGTGTTTGAATTTTTTTTTATTTTTTTTATTTTTCTTAATATTTTATTTTTTATTTATGCTTTGTCTAGTTAAATTAATTTTATTTCAACATTTCAGTCAGTCTCGGTCTAAAAAGGTTGAGAAAATGAGTCTCATTCTGAGGTGTGACGATCCGTCTTTTCAGGTCTTCTTCCTGATTTAACCGAAACATAATTTGTTATAAATGTTGAGTGAACACTTATGAGAATGACTACTGTTGACTGTGGGTTTGTGTAACCGGCACTATTCAAGCATGCACTTGAGTCGAAACGTTTTATATTTTACGATTTTATGTAAATCATATTCTATGATTTCATGTGAGCCGTTTGTCATTCTATGTGACAATTATACTTCTGATTTTATGTGATATATATGTATATATATGGACATGTTATTCTATTATTTTATGTAACTACTTATGATTTTACAATTAAATATCGTTGGTCTTATGTAAAGTTTCCCATCATTTTATATAAGTTTACACGTATCCTTACGATTTCGGATTCATCATTTTATGTGAACTCAATATATATATATATTTATTAATTATATTCATTATTTTATGTGAAGAAAGAAGATTTATATATATATATATATATTTTTTTACAAGCATCAAACGTTAGACATGTTTGGACGTACACTCATATATTTGTCAAAAAAAAAATAGTTATACCCTGTTAATCCCGTTAGAGTTTGTTAACACATTTTCAACTTCAAGGGACCATCATTGTCTTTATCAAAACCTCATTTCTATCTTGTAAAGTTATGAGGGACCCTTTGTGCCATTTCATCTAAGTTGATTTGAAGACTTTGCAAAAGAAGAGAAACCGTCGACCGTTCTCATTTAATTTCCGGCAACCGATCGTAGCCTCAAATTTATTGTTGGTATAGCCTCATTACAATGAGGAATTCAATCACTACAGATTACCAATCTTCACCAGCCCAACCCTTTTTCTCTCGTGAAGCCCCTCCATCAACATCACTGTTTCTCTCCGGCAAACCACAGCGAGAAACCCGTACACCACCCCCGATCTTTGTTGTATCCAAGCTATCACCGCCTGCCGACCACCACAAAGCACCACATAGCCGCCGGTCAGTCACCAACAAGAAGCCAGGAGCATCACCGGCGAGCGGTGGGTGTCGCGTCAGTCGGGTTCGAGTCATCACCGTTCGAGTTTATCGTCGTCGTCTTCGATTGGAGTTCATTCTCACAAGAGGTACTCCTAAAACTCGTATTATATTCGATTAATAACCTTCCTAGTCGTCGTTTAGAAGATGCTGTAATTTTCTGTTTTATCAATGGAGGTTCGGGAACTATTAGGGTTATGGGTGAGGAAGAAGACACCCGACCCGTATGGGTTATATATTTTGTATGGCGGATTAGAACCAATGTGTTGGGTTGTCCGGATGGTTCGGTAGTTGGCTATGGAACTGGAGGTCACGGGTTCTAAACCCGGCGACGGCTTTTTATTATTAACCGGATTCACATTCCCTTGTTTTTCGCAAACTGTCAATATGAAAGATATTCCAAACGATTTCAAAAAAAAAAACAGATTTTGTCACAATGGTTAAGTGATGTGTTGATGAACGAGAGATTGTGGGTTCGAACCCAGCAACCTTAATCATTTTTTTGTATTTGTTTTCTAGTTGATGTTTTCACTTTCCATTGCCATATTTTGGTCCCCATTCCATTACGAACATGTTCCATGTCCTGTAATTGTCAACCATGTTGCCCGATGACCTAGTATTGTATTATGTAAACTTTAAAAGTTAAACCTAATGTTTTAATCCGATTATTCGCTTGTCAAAAATTCTTTAAAATTTGCTATATGTATATATGTTTATAAGTATATGGATACACGTTGTTTTTGGCCAAACCTCTTTAGTCAGAATTATCGCATGCCTTGGTGACTAATACTTTACATTTTATGCCGTTTAAAATGAGAATATATAAATATATATGTATATATATATATGTGTGTACATTTTGCGTTGCAATATATATTTATATTGTACGTATTTAACTGTGTATTATTCGGGAAAAGATTAATGTACATAAAAAAAAACTATTTTCCCAAACATTTGAATACTTCGTTTCCTGGATAACTTGTCGGTCTTGGAAACTGACACGCACATCGAGTCCGTGACACAGTTGTCAATCAATGTCGTCTAGGTTGTGTCGTTAGTACCGATAGACGCACACTTACAATTTCATGCTCATTAGGTGATTTGTATGATTCAAGAAGTTTTGACGCTTGAACTTATTGCTGTGCACCCAAAGGTGAGTTTCACGGCCCCATTTACTATTTTAAATCCTATTGGGGGAGATTAACATGCATGATTTACACAACTGAGATAATTAGACTTTTATATATCACTTGAAGTACTTGTAGCACACTGATACAACAAAGTCCTCCTTATGGTACCGTTAGTATTAATGACGATAGCGGGAGATATATTTTAGTACTACTGGGTCTGACAAACCCCACCCGGGTCAGTCGCGCTGACTCGATTGGATATCGAACGGGTGTTATATTCGTCCTAAACATAACAAGGCAAACTATAAACAACTGTTAGCTTCGGTGACCATCAATGTGCGAAGTTTCATGTATATAGCCTAGCTAGCTATTTGATATATTTTAGTGATTATGCTCTTACAACTTGACTATTGTTGAATAGTCAATCTTAAACTGAACTTGACTATTGTTGAATAGTCAATCTTAAACTCAACTTGGTTGTTGTTGAACAATCAATCTTAAACTGAACTTGAACTGTTTTTCATCTGATAAACCTGTGAACTCACCAACCTTTGTGTTGACACTTTTTAGCATGTTATTTCTCAGGTCGCGGATGTTCGAGTATCACGAGTAGTACGCATGCATGAGTATTTGAAACACTTTTAGTGTCTTTGGACAAGTCACGTCACCTTGGGTGATGATGTTTTTACTTATATTTTTATTTATATTTACGCTTTCGCATTGTAAAACTCTGAATTTACATTTTAAGGAAATATGAAACGTCTTTATTAATTATTGGTCGTTTGGTGTGACTAATGGACGGCGATCCAGGTTTGTCACGCTCCCTGCGGTGCGTTACCGCGCGTGGGATTTTTGGGGGTGTGACAGATTGGTATCAGAGCCATTGGTTACAGCGAACTAAGATTCGTCTTAGACTGTAACTGTTTTGCATTAGTTGCACTTAAACATTTTTCTCATGCATCATGATACTCACTCCTACACGCACCTGGTTTACAGTATGTCGTTTACATCATCCAATTCCCTTATACTCACGGCGAGTAGCCGGTTAGTCTTGAGTCATTTTTCGTAACCTATCTAAGTTGTGTACCTCTTAGTTAACATTCATGTACGACGAGACGTCGAATCAGATCGAAGGATCACGTTTATACTTTCGGAGAGCTGATTGCTACCCGGGATATTTCAGATTGAACAACTGGGCGTAGTACCCATACTATGGATGTATGCTACATAGGGAAGTTGGTGTAATACCTCTTCTTGTCCTTAGACCTCTATTTTAGCTTAGGAGGTTCTTGTAATACCTTCCTTACGTATGCCTCTAAACTCACTCGTTCAGGAAATGTTATCTCGATGTGCTAGTAGTGCGATTATTTAGCTTCACTAGAGTTAGCAGGGTATGAATTCAAGTAGCTGGCTATGGGGCACTTATATCAACTTACGTTATCCTGATCGTCTTCATATTTGCTGTGATCTCTTAAGATATTTCCCTCCTCGATTTTATCGCGTTCTGCGTTGAAATAATACAACTTGAGTACAATTCTTATAACCCCAATGAAACCTGATGCGGGTCGACTGAAATTCCCTCTTTGTGTATCGGATTGCGATCACGCCAGTATGTGTGATAATTATTCTCTAACTTCGAGCTAAGTTAGGGTCATTGTGATAAACCCTACTCAGATCCTATTGAGCTAAATTTTTGGTTGGCTCGCTTCGGGTGAGCCATTCCAATCTGAGTGAGCACTCTATTCTTGAAAACTTGTCTCATTAACAAATTCTGGTCAAGATAACCATGGGTTAGTGACCACACCATACTTGGTAGCTGAAGTAAGAGGAACTAGGGTGATCATATAAAGTAAAACACAGTTACGGGTGCACACGTAAATGTAATTTGCAGCATATGGAAATCCTAAAGAATCCTACGAGGCAAGCCAATGGTCATATTTGGACCAAATTCCTGTACTTTTTTTTTTCTTTCACCTCGTGGCATTGAATGTTGAACATGTTGAACTCAACCGGATGATCGAAGTCATCTATCTCTATAAACGTTATTGCACATGATCTTATCTCTCATATATATGGATTCTGATCCCTTCGAGAGCTCTTTTGAAGCATATTATGAATGCTATTCTTGAAGAGATATCGTTTCACTCGTGTACTTTGATGACAAGTTTTTCTTGACTATGAAAATGAGTTATATAAATCATATATCGCGGGTACTGGAACATATTTCTTTGCTAAAAACTCTTGTGAACTTTCCCTCTGAATATTCAGTATTCCTGATTTTCTTGTGTGAACCAAAACTTGTTGCCAGCAACATCCTTACGATAGTACAAACTGCCTATCTCACTGCAAGCATATTTCTCTCAAATGGGGGTAATGATAGTGAAGAGTCTCCCTAGTTTCAAACTGATGACTATCAATTTTAACGTAATAACTATTCCGACTGACCTTTTGAACCTGTGCGATTGATTTATGTGCATGATTCGAACCTTTTACGATTTAAAAACCAACGATTTCCGATTCTCGCACTTTTGTAATCCTTTATGTCTTGGATGAGCCTTCAAGCCTTGAACCAGAAGGTGTTACATTTTTTTTTTGTTAGCTTTTCTACTACTTAAACACCATTGATGATGAGACTACCTTGTATCTCAATTGCAGTAACGATAAATTATTTTTTATGGAAATTCTATTTACACCCTTCGAGCATGAACTTCTTGTTATCGATAGCTAATTGTGCTATCAACCTGCATTATCCCTTCCTACACATCGAGTACACCAAGATATCCATACATTTGTATATTTATTAACGCTCCTGTCATAGCGGCTATCGATAAATTCCAGATACACGAATCCTCATCGTCCTTTTCAGAAAACTTTCATTGATGAACCCCCAACTTGAACTTAAACCTTGTGGCCTGTTTAAATTTTGATCGTCTTGAAATCTGAAGCTTTATGATATCCTTACTGCGTGCCAAACTCTCGACGATCTTCGCTAGAACAGTAAACCTTACGCATCCTACTGGTTTTATGAATGGAAATACCTACACCTTTTGTTTGTACAACGTATTGAAGTTTTAATCTCTCGCCCCTATACATTCAAGCGTATGGGAGAAACTTTAAGTCCTCTATTTCCGATAAAAGTATCCAATGTGGTTTGACTAATATCTAGTAATGGTGGGTAGTTGGTACACTTTCAAGGTGCTGGTAGTGTGGTGGGTTAGCTGCGGTACACCCTATATATAAACATTGGTGGCACGTTGAATGTGGGACCAGTACCGGATCAAAGATTGACTTTAGAGTCATACTCAAGAGCCTCGTCATGAGAAAGTCCATCTAACGGGACTAGGTCCTCGACAAAACTACCTAATGCTACTTTCTCCGAGATTACAGATATCCCTTACGTATTCATACCAAAAGAGACATACCCAAAATAATCAAACTTCATGCTTTCCATTGTCCGAGTCTAGAAGAAAACTTTCTAAAGCAAATTTCCTGCCATGATTTAGACGCGAGTTCTGACTCTGATGAACATCAATGTTTTAAAAACCAGAGAATTTCCTTTATGAATGACGGAACCACCTGATCGAATGATCAACTCCAACTTTTAGAAGCATGTGTAAGAAGTAGATCGACTTTCGTTTGAGGGACACTCCTTTTGGGTCGACTGCCTGTTTTTTATAAACTTTCTGGCATTCACTAAGGTGATAGCCCCTCATCCTTTTCTATGATGCACCCATTTGACCTTTTGAGCCGCAGTAGGCATGTGCTAAACCCTAAAGAAAACTCATATGTCCAGAAAATCAAAGCCCAAAACCACTTTTGAACATCTTGATGTTTTATGTTTCGAAGACACTCTTTTGCAACACTTTCGTACCTTATCTTACTTTTGAAGACCATCGAACCGATGTTTGACAAGAAAAGAAGCATGACGCATTAAGCGCAAGAACACCAAGAAGATTGGACACACTGGTGAGCTTAAACAATGAAGATTTCCGTAACGAGATGTTTAGTCTATTTGTATAACCGTTGACACGTTCATTTCGATATCTATTTACGCGAATTCCTTGCCAAATCCTGTCAAGCACGTTGTGTATTTCTCTCTGAATTTTATACCATCCATTACGTTATATTCATCCTCCCTGCTGGTATCTTCACCAGCGCCAGTTTGAACCCTCATGTCGTTCTTCGAATGTGTAATTGTGACTATCAAAAGCTGGATATCCCATCGATTACCAGAATTCACAAACTAAGTCGTTGGAGCTTTTCATCTTAATTTGTTATTCTCATGCTTAATGCCATGCGTATTCCTGCAGAGCACTCTTCGATATTCGGTACCTCATAGTTACACTTTTATTTTGTTGGATCTTCACTCTAAATTTCTTTTGATTCTTTAGCAAGGTGTGCATGGTGATATGTTGTATGATACCGAACTCCAACTTGAATTTGAACTTAATTGTCTATGTGATTTCTTGAATAATTCTTAACAGAACCGAGTAATTTTTTTTTAAACAAACTGCTACGTGTTACCTTTTAGATGACAATGGGCTCTTGATTAGATTTCTCTTTAGACCTTGGTCCTTTTGTCACAAAATCAGTGTGTTACCAGTTATATTTTAGTATGTGAGAAACTGTTAAACCATTAACCATGATAAATAGTTTGTTTGCTTCTGATCCTCTCACGAGAAATGTTTATATAACATACATCTTTATGCATGCTAAAATTTAAGAATCTAATCCTATGTTTAGGGTATATAAATTGATTAATCATTAAAGTGCTAGTTTAAACATAAGTTGAGTAGAATTGCATGATTAGTTATGTGTATGAAACGTGTTAGGAACCAGAAACAGACATGTTCTGAATGTATTAACTTGATTAGGTATGAAAACCATACACCATACAAGGTCCTAAGTCTCTTACCTCGGTGGGAATGACAAGACTGTGTGAAGTTGCCCCCGTCAACTTTGCACCGTATGGGTTGTGTTGGTCAGTTATGAACTTATATGCTAGAGATGTGCCATGTTAGGGTTGTATGGTAAAACCTTCATGATAGATTGCATGCTAATATGCTTTAATCATATCAGCTACTAAAGGAAACCTTCATAGAGACTCAAATGCCATTTGAACCATTATTGCAAGAAATGTGAATCTTAAATTTTTTTTTTACGAATCATGTGAACTTAATTAGTCATAACTCCCTAAGGAACTAAGTCGATCAACGAGTCCTCATGTTAGCTTGATTGGTCCTATGAAATTCTATGCTATCTGCTAGTGGTAGGCAAATTCAAACGTTTATGTTTTCATTAGACAATGGGCTTATTAAACAAACAATGATTGACTTGATGCACACACAATTTCCTCACACTCAAATTCATTTCTCTTCGATTCACCGGAATATTGGTGAATGCTAACGCCTTAACAGAAAACGAGACACGAAATGAGAACCTCACTCCTAGCATCGGGCACAATAGCTAGGCACTGCACGGACATATTATGATCCTTTCTTTGTATTGAAGTTTTAATTCCAGATACTTATGTTATCATGTCATTCTGTTTGACCTTGCTACTCGACATGAATTTCGTAATATGATTGTTTGGACTTTATAGTGGAAAAGGTTGATAAAAGAAACCACTTTCTCTGCTTTTGATATGAATCCCTTTCGAAACCTTTAAACATTTGGCATCTCCCTAAAGCGTTGTATACATTCCTGGACATAATGTCCACCACTACTCTTGGAGCACAGAACTCGGATTCTTTCGATAGATTACTGTTGAGATTGATGCTTCTAACAATTGACGTTGATTCAAATTTTCGGGACGAAAATTCTTTCAACAAGGGGATGATGTGACGACCTAGGAAATTTTTCTTTCCTTTTGACTAGCTCATTAGCCACGTCGTGCAATTTTCGGGACGAAAATTCTTCAACAAGGGGATACTGTGACGATCCGTCTTTTCAGGTCTTCTTCCTGATTAAACCGAAACATAATTTGTTATAAATGTTGAGTGAACACTTATGAGAATGACTACTGTTGACTGTGGGTTTGTGTAACCGGCACTATTCAAGCATGCACTTGAGTCCAAACGTTTTATATTTTATGATTTTATGTAAATTATATTCTATGATTTCATGTGAGCCGTTTGTCATTCTATGTGACAATTATACTTCTGATTTTATGTGATATATATGTATATATATGGACATGTTATTCTATTATTTTATGTAACTACTTATGATTTTACAATTAAATATCGTTGGTCTTACGTAAAGTTTCCCATCATTTTATATAAGTTTACACGTATCCTTACGATTTCGGATTCATCATTTTATGTGAACTCAATATATATATTTATTAATTATATTCATTATTTTATGTGAAGAAAGAAGATATATATATATATATATATATATATTTTTTACAAGCATCAAACGTTAGACATGTTTGGACGTACACTCATATATTTGTCAAAAAAAAAATAGTTATCCCCTGTTAATCCCGTTAGAGTTTGTTAACACATTTTCAACTTCAAGGGACCATCCTTGTCTTTATCAAAACCTCATTTCTATCTTGTAAAGTTATGAGGGACCCTTTGTGCCATTTCATCAAAGTTGATTTGAAGACTTTGCAAAAGAAGAGAAACCGTCGACCGTTCTCATTTAATTTCCGGCAACCGATCGTAGCCTCAAATTTATTGTTGGTATAGCCTCATTACAATGAGGAATTCAATCACTACAGATTACCAATCTTCACCAACCCAACCCTTTTTCTCTCGTGAAGCCCCTCTAACAACATCACTGTTTCTCTCCGGCAAACCACAGCGAGAAACCCGTACACCACCCCCGATCTTTGTTGTATCCAAGCTATCACCGCCTGCCGACCACCACAAAGCACCACATAGCCGCCGGTCAGTCACCAACAAGAAGCCAGGAGCATCACCGGCGAGCGGTGGGTGTCGCGTCAGTCGGGTTCGAGTCATCACCGTTCGAGTTTATCGTCGTCGTCTTCGATTGGAGTTCATTCTCACAAGAGGTACTCCTAAAACTCGTATTATATTCGATTAATAACCTTCCTAGTCGTCGTTTAGAAGATGCTGTAATTTTCTGTTTTATCAATGGAGGTTCGGGAACTATTAGGGTTATGGGTGAGGAAGAAGACACCCGACCCGTATGGGTTATATATTTTGTATGGCGGATTAGAACCAATGTGTTGGGTTGTCCGGATGGTTCGGTAGTTGGCTATGGAATTGGAGGTCACGGGTTCTAAACCCGGCGACGGCTTTTTATTATTAACCGGATTCACATTCCCTTGTTTTTCGCAAACTGTCAATATGAAAGATATTCCAAACGATTTCAAAACAAAAACAGATTTTGTCACAATGGTTAAGTGATGTGTTGATGAACGAGAGGTTGTGGGTTCGAACCCAGCAACCTTAATCATTTTTTGTATTTGTTTTCTTGTTGATGTTTTCACTTTCCATTGCCATATTTTGGTCCCCATTCCATTACGAACATGTTCCATCTCCTGTAATTGTCAACCATGTTGCCCGATGACCTAGTATTGTATTATGTAAACTTTAAAAGTTAAACCTAATGTTTTAATCCGATTATTCGCTTGTCAAAAATTCTTTAAAATTTGCTATATGTATATATGTTTATAAGTATATGGATACACGTTGTTTTTGGTCAAACCTCTTTAGTCAGAATTATCGCATGCCTTGGTGACTAATACTTTACATTTTATGCCGTTTAAAATGAGAATATATAAATATATATATGTATATATATATATGTGTGTGTGTGTGTACATTTTGAGTTGCAATATATATTTATATTGTACGTATTTAACTGTGTATTATTCGGGAAAAGATTAATGTACATAAAAAAAACTATTTTCCTAAACATTTGAATACTTCGTTGCCTGGATAAACTTGTCGGTCTTGGAAACTGACACGCACATCGAGTACGTGACACAGTTGTCAATCAATGTCGTCTAGGTTGTGTCGTTAGTATCGATAGACGCACACTTATAATTTCATGCTCATTAGGTGATTTGTATAATTCAAGAAGTTTTGACGCTTGAACTTATTGCTGTGCACCCAAAGGTGAGTTTCACGGCCCCATTTTACAATTTAAATCCTATTGGGGGAGATTAACATGCATGATTTACACAACTGAGATAATTAGACTTTTATATATCACTTGAAGTACTTGTAGCACACTGATACAACAAAGTCCTCCTTATGGTACCGTTAGTATTAATGACGATAGCGGGAGATATATTTTAGTACTACTGGGTCTGACAAACCCCACCCGGGTCAGTCGCGCTGACTCGATTGGATATCGAACGGGTGTTATATTCGTCCTAAACATAACAAGGCAAACTATAAACAACTGTTAGCTTCGGTGACCATCAACGTGCAAAGTTTCATGTATATAGCCTAGCTAGCTATTTGATATATATTAGTGATTATGCTCTTACAACTTGACTATTGTTGAATAGTCAATCTTAAACTCAACTTGACTATTGTTGAATAGTCAATCTTAAACTCAACTTGGTTGTTGTTGAACAATCAATCTTAAACTGAACTTGAACTGTTTTTCATCTGATAAACCTGTGAACTCACCAACCTTTGTGTTGACACTTTTTAGCATGTTATTTCTCAGGTCGCGGATGTTCGAGTATCACGAGTAGTACACATGCATGAGTATTTGAAACACTTTTAGTGTCTTTGGACAAGTCACGTCACCTTGGGTGATGATGTTTTTACTTATATTTTTATTTATATTTACGCTTTCGCATTGTAAAACTCTGAATTTACATTTTAAGGAAATATGAAACGTCTTTATTAATTATTGGTCGTTTGGTGTGACTAATGGACGGCGATCCTGGTTTGTCACGCTCTCTGCGGTGCGTTACCGCGCGTGGGATTTTTGGCGGTGTGACATGAGGGGAAGTTAACATAGTTAACTTTGTATGTTGTTTGGGTCATTTTTGAATGAATCCAAGAAAAGAGGGGGTTAATATGAAAAATTGGAGCTGGGTTGACTTGGTCAAAGGGTTTTAAACCCTAAACTTTTTCTTCATTCTTATCCATCTCTCTCTCTCTCTCTCGTCGCCTCCCTCTAACCACCGCCTCCATCATCATCTCCTACCTCACGCCACCACTACGCCACCACCTTGACCATCGTTCGCTACCATACACCAGCTCTCATCATCGTTTTCAGCCAATGTTTTCATCTCAACGTTCTCGTCGTGTGATTGTGTGTGTGTTCAGAGAAACCCTCAAATTTCGAGTCCGCCATTGTTGTCCAAGAAAAGCTTCATTTATCCACGGCTGAGGAAGGGTAAGAGAAATTGAAGCATGATTGTTGATCGGAAATGCTTGTTTATGTGTTTGCAGGTGTTAACAGGGACAAATCATCATTGATGAACCCTGGTTTTACGGGGTGCTCAATCGAAGAAGAAGGAGGTTTTGGTCGCCGAGTTTTCTGCTCGATCCGAGTCTTCGGATGAGTTTTTGGCTCGGTTCGAGTTTTCGGACGTGTTTTTTGCTCAATCAAGGTTTTCGGACGAGTTTTCAGCTCGGATGGTGTTTCCGGATGCGTTTTCGACTCGTATCTAGAGTTTTCGGTTCGGATGGTTTCGAACACTCGTTGTTTGGACGGAAAACTCAATGCATTTACCGAAAACTCACGTTATTGACCGAAAACTCTCCTTTTGGACGACAAATCACATTTTGAATGATTTTATGTGTGTTGCCTTTATGAGGATTCAAAATTTGATATTTCCTTGTGAATTCATGTTATTGTGTTTATGATTTGAGTGTTTAATTTGTGATTTTACTGATGCATTTCGAGTTTGTACAGTGAATTGGAGTTTATACTGGATCACAACATTGTTGCTTTCATGATACCACCACCAACAAATTATAAAGACTTGTTTGGTTCGCTAATTGCTGGTTTGAATAAAAGTTTTCTAAGTATTGCACTGAGAGCTACTCCAACGGTGTGTAAGAGAATGATTCGTGAATTCTGGTCAACAGCTACTGTGAGTTAAGATAAACATGCGGTCGTAGCAAGAATTCAGAATATTGATATTGAGGTCACAGACAGATATTCGTAAAGCATTAGCACTCAGTGATACTCCTGATGATCTTATTGAGTATCCAAAGACAACTGTTTTGAATGTGCTAAGAGAAATGGGATATGAGGGGACACCACAGAGAACAATGAAGAAAGACATTCCTATTTTTATAGAAAATGTTGGTTCCCTATCTAAAGAGAAGCATTATTGCTAAGAAGAGCAGCACTAATGAACTTAATCAGCAACATACTGTTGCATTTGTTGCGCTTGCAAAAGAATGGAAGTTCAACTTTTCAAGAATGATGCTTAAAGATATGCAGGCTTTGTAGTCAGAAAGAAAGATAAATTCCTTGCAACGCCTCGGTTCATACAACTGATTTTGGATGATAAGTAACCGTAGCGTGAAAAATCTGATGATTTATTGGATCTAAAGTCGATGGGAATGGATGTGTTTTTATCTGATTAATCCTCCCCCCAAGGCCGGGAAAGAAGATTACTCTAACCGGGAATAAATTTAGTGTATTTGTTGTGAGTACGTTTGATCTTCCTGCTCCCATTCCATTGAGAGATCAAGTGATTTTTGCCGTGGAACACGATGTGAGGCAACGATTTCCTGCTGTAGAAGAAGTTGATGTGATTGATTCTGAATCTAAAACTGAAAAAAACCCTGAAGGAGATCAAGATGTGTCTATGCCACAGGTCTCTGAGATTCCTCCTCTTGGAGATCCTGTATCTGTAATGTGTCTCCTGATGTTGATGCTAATATAGTTATTGAACAACCAAGGCCCTTGAAAAGAAGAAGAAATCATGATCCTAGACTACAATCTGAAAGTAGTTCCTCTAGAGAAGCTGCTAGTCACACAGTACAAGCCCCAAGTACAACCCCTGTTATAACTGAACCTGTTGATATTTTAGGCTCTGGAAAAGGAAAATAGCTGGAGACTGTTGAGTCTATAGCTATTCGTGATTTTCAACTAAGAGTTAAAGAACTGGAGAAGTAGAATGCCACCAAATCTGAGTTGATCAGTTCCCTGCTATCTGCTCAAGAAGAAGAAACCAAGAGACAACGAGAAGAAGCAAAAAATCAAGCTGACTTCCAGACTAAATTTGATACACGGATTGATTATTTATCAGTGTTATTGGCTGATATGAAGTCAAAGATCAGTAAAGATTTTGCTAGAATAAAAATACCTGATGTTGGTAGATCAGCTTCTAGCTCGAAAGAAGATGTGAGAAATGTTGTTGTTGCTTCAACTCCCGAACTTAAGTTTGATTTTGAAAAGGATTTTCTAAGCCTTCCAGATGATGCTGGTGAATTTGCTGGGCTTGAAGATGTAAACTTTAATGACTTATTTGAGAATGATTAGCTTCTTGAAGAAATGAGGAAGGCTGATGAGGCAAGTCAAAAGAGTGTAACATGATTGCCCCACAACCAACTGATACAATGAATTAGTTTAGAGAACTGTAAACTCCACCACCTCAATATTCATTGCAATTGGGAAAAGGTGATTATGAAAAAAAGGAAATTGAAACGGTATATGGGCATGGCATTATTATTAATCTCACGAAAGTGTTTGCTGTTCTTCGAAGAGAGCATAGTCATGTCGAGTATTATACTGATATCATTCAATTTCACTCCTGGACTAGGGTTGATTTGAGTGCTCTGGTAGATGCTTCGTTTATTAATTGGTTAGGAAGTTCTGATGATACTTATGTTGGCAATGTGCTGAAAAGGGCTTTGCGAAATGGATTCAAAGATTTTATATTTGCTAAAGACAAAGTGATTACCAAAAAGGATCCAGTGACTTGTGAAGACAAAACAGAAGTTTTATTGGCCGCCAACTATAAAAACTAAGGTGGTTCCACTTCTAGATGCTATTGAAGATGGAACCTTGGTGAAGTTATTTAAATCCTGGCATTTTGATCCTACTACTGGTGAAGTTGTGGTTGTGTGAGAAGGTAGAGACTACAGATTCTATGATACAATGGATCTACTCAGATTCGGTGAAAAAGACATCAAGATCCTCGCTGCTGCTCCTATTCTCAGAATCACTAATCATGATGAAGATGATGATCAGGTAAATGCATTTTCTATGGCAGCTAAGGCTATTGTGCAGAAGAATTGGTGGGAAACTAAAGAGGATCGGACTTTCGACTTCAGCTTGCCATGAAGCACTAATGTCGTAAGCCTAGGGGGAAGATTGTAAAAGACTATTTTGGAGGCTTACGTATTAGAAATTATTTCTAGTTAATGGGGTTTTCATTTGTAAGTCATAGTAGGCTTAAATAGAGGTTTTGGGCTAATTTGTATAGGGATTAGTGGCCTATCTGGGGGCCTGGTCGAAAATAGGGTTGAGGAGGTGATGATTTGCGAACTCTATATAATCAAATCATCACCTACATGTTTAGGTTGTTGACTCTGGTTCCTCAACCCGGTTTTGGTTGTTTTGGTTGTTCTAACACGATTTCTGCAATTCTTGATCATATAAAAGTAAGTGTTAATCATTGTTTGTGATCTTTAGTGTTTATCTCCTTCTTGAATCGTTCACGAGTCGTTATTCCGCAACCACTCGTGCATCTAATATCGTGTTCGATCTGATTACGATTCTACATTTCTCTTGCCTTATTCAATTGTGGACTCTTCCACAATTGGATCCATTCATGTTATACCATTCTAGTTGATCTTCTCTAAGATCACCCTTTCCACGTTCATAATGTTTTCTTGATCTTGATATCTCATATTAACATCCTCCCATTATCGACTCGCTCATGGGTCTGTTTTAGATCTCATATTACAGTCAGGGATATGTAATGACTAAGTATAACTATCTTTAATCAATCACGTCAGTTTGTCTAGTCTAAGCTCTCGATGCATCATAAAACCCTTTTATGATCTTATTTTCTTTTATTCGGATCTGTTGCCAAACTCCCACTTGCCTTGACAACGCTCTTTACAATCCTTACTCTTAAGAATTGTTTATTATACTTCTCTAAGTATAGTAATTTGTCTGGGAAGTCATTGAACTACTAAAAGACAAATTTCACCACTACTCATCTCATCTCTTGTCCAAGTATGTGACCTTTTGTCTATTTAGTTCATCTTCCATATCCAGCACCTTTAAAGATCTTCTGTCTTTAATTGTAAGACTATCATCTCATAAAATATCTGCAATTTGTGATGCTGGATTTATAAATCTAACAACTCTTCTTAGTTTCTGTGATGTTTTTAGGCTCTTCTAATATTCAATCTAATCTTATAGAATGGTGAGCATAAACCCTAGAGTTACTTGTAGGCACCACTAAGTTGACTTCTCCAAGTCATATCTCTCCTTACTAAAACTTCCATTCAGCCTTTAAGAAGATTTATCTAATGATTAGTTTAGTACTTCTAGCTGAGACATTTTAATAGATCTCATCAAAATGTGTCTCATTTGACTGGTCATATTTTTTACTTTTTTTAAGAATCTACTATTATTTGCGGTCTCTTAAAGAGATGCAATTAAGTTTCGTATTATTTTCTTAATCTTGCTGCATCTTCATGCATGTCCTAAAGAATTTGATTTTCAATCAACTTCGTTACTCAGTTGGTCATCTTCAACTATGCTTACACACTTAGTCGTTTTCTTTTGAAAGTTATTTCTCAAGAAATCACTAACGTTCTAACATTTGTTTAATATGATAAACCTTAATGCTCTGAATCTCATTCATGCATAAAAGAAAAAACATTCTTTATTGAGAGGATATCTATTTCATAGATTTGCCTTTTGTATAAAACAAATATTAAATAGCAGAAATAATAAAATCTCAAACCATAAGGTAAATATTTGCAAACAAAGGTATGAACAAACGATTTCTTAAAACAAAACACAAGTGTTTTATTGAAGAAATAAAGTCCTTTATATCTTCAGCTTCAGCCGACTTCTCAAGTCACTTCAGTCCTCATCGTTCTCCTCATCGTCGCTGAATTATCCACATCCTACAAATCAAAAATATAAACACATATTTTGTTAGAGTCTCTACACATGGTGATTTCATGATAGGAAAATGCTAAAATGAATATTACCTCATAAATAGTTTGTGAGGGATCAGATCTAATCAATCTGGGAACCTTTCCCGAGAATAGCAGGTAGCCCGGCATGCCGTAGATAAAGCAAGCTTCATCATCAAAGACTCGGACTCTCTTCGTTCCTCAACTAGGGCTTTTGGTCATAGTTTCACTAATTGACTTGAGCTTTTTTTCCCTAGTGTCACACCCCTGAAAACCGCCCGCCTAAAACACCGTGAGTAGGGGCGCGACATGATCAGAATCCGAGTCGTCAGACACTTCGAACATCTATATGCTCGACTCAACAACCAGTTTCAGTTTTGTAAAACAGTTTATTTGAGATAAACGTCATTCACAAAACAGTGCGGAAGCATTTTCATCAAGTTTTGAAAATCATTGCGGAAGCGATAACCTATTAAGTTAACAGTTCAGATGCGGAAGCGATATCATAAAAACTATTTAAGTTGTCTGTTCGCCCAAGGCGACAAATAATGTTTAATTATTACAAAACATTCATAATGGACACCATGAATGATACCTAACGTGCTCCTTAGTTGCTCCTAAGGACCTAAGAAAAACATATTAAAAAGTGTTAACGCTAGGTTGGTGAGTTCGTAAGTTTAAACAGATAAATAACATTTATCAAAAGTAGTTCATTAATAAGTTACCCTCATCGAGGCATAACCCAAAGCAGGGATTCCACCCTGGAAAAGCAAGCTGATATTTATACATGTGGGTAGCTAGCCCATAAGATTTTGGTAACACCATAGGATTCATGACACCAACAATGAAAATTGCTTTTGCCTTTCAGTCATACTGTTTGTGAGTAATGACCGAGCTAGAGACAATATAATACCCGCCCCGCCCCCGACGGTCGAGTAGGACTTGTCAGGCCCAATAGATCTACCTTATAATTCCCCGTTAATAATTATTCATGGTTCACCTTGTGGAAGGTATTTCAACAAATGTTTCAATTATGGTTTATAAAGTGTTGGTATAAATCATCAAGTTACGTCATAAATTGTTACTGTTTGTCTTCTCCCCCAAAAGCATAAGTCAGTTAAAAAGTGGGGTATGACCTCACCTTAGGGTGAAAATGATTCCAAATAGTAAACTCTTGGATATAGTAGGTAAATCCCTCCTAGACTCCACCTATGACACGCAATCGTGTGAGTGTTGACTAAGTTTGACCAACTATCCCAACAACGCGCAGACAACGGACAAGTGGACTCGAATACACATTGATGATTGAATTTTGGTTTTCTATACTTAACCTAACACATATCACACATACAACACATTGTACCATGATAAACATAGCCCGTCACAATTACTCATGACATTATCCCACGTATACGATGTACAATCGACTTGGTGATCGTACATAGTCTTGTCATTCCCACCGAGGTAGGAGACTTAGGACTTGTACACTCGTATAACTCATAACCAATTTGACTTATGAAATGTCAAACATAGCCAAGTAATCTCATGCCCATATTCATGCATTACCCTAGTTTATTTATTTTTCGATAAATATATATTTACCACATATAGGCTAATTCCATGATCACACATCATTACCATCTCATGCAAATCACATGGATCATTAAATAACATATTTCAAGCCATGTCATAAATTCTTAACCACATGCATAGATGCTATCTTGACCTAGTAAGCCATTTTCACCATATTTTCATGTATATAATTTTTACAAAATAATCTACATGCAATTGAACATCAAGTTTACAACTTTATACACCATCATGCATCCATTAACCTAGATCACACAACCTCATAGTAGATCTAACACCAATCATGTGCCATTTTCAAGATCTAGCATGCATGACTAAAAAAATCAAGTTATCATCATAGATTTCACGTAAAATTTGAAGATGTGTGTGTGTAGTGTGTGTAAGAACCGTGGGTTTTGAGAGAGGAAAGGAGAATGGTCGTTCAAAATGACGGGGAGGGGTTATTAGGGCTGCAACTTGACTTAAGGTGAATTACACAAATGGTCCCTCATGTCCTAAATCTAGTGTAAATGCTCCAAAACAAGTAATAAGTGGGGTTTAAACCCGAAACTTGGAAATTTAAGTTTTACAAATGTTTCCAAGCGTTTATAACTTATTTAACATAAAATATTTACTCGTGAAAAGTCTCGTTATCGTGTACGCGCATAAAGCTTAAATCGCGTACAAAACCCGGTTTCTCACGAGACACAAATTTTCGAGAAACACATAAACTCATGAATTAAATTACTAAATTAATTAGTAATATATTTTTATATAAACATTTAGATAATGGTTTACGGGTTTGCTAACGGAGCTAATGAAAATAGTTAACGGTTTTAACTAACTGAACTAACTGAAATAGTTAACGGAACTAACGAAATTTGGCACTTGTCACATCATCCCCAAGTTGAAAGAATTTTCGTCCTGAAAATTGCCTAGTGCTCAAGGTGCTCAGGCCAAATGAATGGTATGAAGGGGAATAAAAATAAGAAAATTTATGGTTATCACATCATCCCCAAGTTGAAAGGAAATTTCGTCCAGAAATTTGAGTTAGGTGTTAACAGTTGCAAGTTTTGGCCCTGATGGTTTCATTATGAAAGACAACAATTCTTTATTCCAACGGGGAGTGATGCACGGTATATGTTCAAAAGCATCAAAAGGACATTTTGTATGAGCGCATAGAGGGTGATTTTCTATATCCAGTGTTTCCATGAGTGGATCGAATCGTGTCGCATGGTTAGGTTTAATGAGTATCATGACGACACAAATGTTGGAAATCGAAATATTTAATGCGACGAAGTGACCATACGTCTGAGTAATCCCTCAGCTATAGAATCCGATGCCATGACCGGGATTTCACTTTGCATTCCGTTTATCATTTGCAGTATTTATATTCACCGATAACTTGGGTGAACCAAAGACAACAGAAAGTATTGTGTCAACTGACATGGTAGAGGCATGAAGAGCTGCGTAAAGTTCGAATGTTGACGTATCTTGAGGGTGGGTATGCACCCTTGAACTTTAGCTAAGATCAGGTGGTTCATACAATTTGCAAAAGGGGTATAGACAGATGACGCTAGAGGGCGTCATGTACCAATGGTATGATGAGTAAAGGTAGTAATCCCATAAAGAGTTGTTCGGCTCCACCAGGCTGATGACTAGTTTTTAATGTAGACGTACTCGATGTCAATAAGTGACGGAAGGTCAGAAATGCAATAACTGGAGGACCAATGAAATATTTCACCAATTTCCATGGTGAACCAAGACGGTAAACGTCTATAGGAGTCTCGAAAGAGGTAACAGGGGCGTTTAGAAAGAACATGCGATTTGTCATTCATTACATAAAACTTGAGTTGTTAAAACGTTGTTGTTCATCCGGGTCGAATTCTACCTTTGACCCTTAATGGTTCCTCTCGATCGAGAGGGTTGGGAAAATAAGTTTGTATTTGACTAAACTGTGTATGTCCCTTCTAGCGAAAAATATATATAAGGGACATGCGACTTTATAAAAAGGAGTAACACTAACTTTATTATACTGTGGGCATAGTCCCATTGGACGGAGTTCTCAAAATAAGATTTATGTGTATGATTTTAAAGTAAATCTGCGGTTCAGTACTGGTCCCACCTTCCACATGCCGCTAGTGCTTATGTATAGGGTGTACCGCAGCGAACCCACCACATTACCAGCACTTTGAGGGTGTACTAGTCACCTTACCATTTCTAGTTATTTGTCAAATCTCATTAAATAATAAGCATAAAACAGGGTATCTAAAGTTTTCCCAAATACACTTGAGTTAAATGGTAGTGAAAGATTAGAAAGCACAATGTATTGTATGCAAAATCTGAATTTCTATGAGAAAAGACTTTTTTGTGGTTTTGGTCAACGGGGTTTTTCACCCACAGTGAGGATTGTTGAGAGTTTAGTATGCGCAATGCGAACATCAATATAATTTGAACTTTCCGGAGTGGATTCAAGAGATAAAGTAGCCTATCATGCTTAGGTTTAAGCTGGGGTTCGCCAACATAGGATATATCATTATGCATATAACCCTTCGGTAAAGATTCAAAATAACTCGTGATCGAAGAGTTCTTTACAGAAGCATGAATAACATCAAGTATGGGAATAACGATTTCCACGTGAAGTGGGTGGTAGCAATCATATGGTAGTCGCAACTGCGCCTTTCCGATAATCATCCATCAGAGTCAACTAACATCAATGCGAATGTGTCAATAGTTGTACCATCTAGCAGTGCAAATATCGTATAGGAACATCAGGTTGTACCATCTCTCAAGAGTAAGTAAAGGTGAAAACATGCAATAAAAGTGAGTTTCAGAAACACCGAGCGTAGACAAATTCCAAGTAATACATGGCTTTACATGTATGTAAATACGAATAGTAGTTAAGGTTTCGCGAGGCCTACAGTGGATCGAAAGGTCGTGTCGTATATAAGACATAAAAAAACATCGGTTACTTGGGTCACTTTCAGTGATCCTCGGGTAGCTTATCGCATACGCTCTTAATTCAAACGTGTCATTGTTTCATCGGAAGTCAAACTTCTACCTTACGCATGTTTTTCAAAAGTTTGTGTCGATCGTTCAACCAGTCAACATTTGCTATGAAGCAAGGGTTACAATTGAAAATTTCATGGGAAACGAGTGAAGACAATGGGTATCCATGTTCTTGGCAGTTTGTCTTTCATCCTGTGGTTGATGTGGTGAAAATCATTTCAGGCATACCGATGCCTATTGTTTATTGTCGATGTTTGTCGTGCAGGAGCACATGACGGTAAAGTACAAGATAGTGTCATCAGTGAGGTTAATTAGCCACAATGGCTCAAGGATCGGAGTCCATCCAAATCACGAAAGATATTAAGAGAAAAAGTTCACTGACTGTTAAGTTTACAGATGAATCAAGTGTTGCCGACAAAACAGATCGTACAGGTTCGGGATGTTGTTTCACCTACATTGCTACAAATTATGTCTCGTACCAATGTACGAGGGGTTATAAGTCGGGAGAGGAAAACTTCCCAAGAATTTCCCTGTCGAAAGGGTGGTTCCAGTGATTGAGGTGTAATTGTTCATTCAGGTTGTTTGGGTTCCATCAGGTTAGCGTTCATTGATTTGTTGCACAGCTGTGAGAGTTTGAAGAATAAATCTGACAGCTAATGTCATCGGAGTAGAGTTAGGATATCGGATGAATTAAAACTAGTCAAGATTTAAATCGCAGACAGCTCACAGTGAAAGAAGACCTCGTTGTCAAATTGTACGAGTAGAACGATTTTCTACCGGGGTTGTCCTTTACGTAAGCATTTTAACGGGGTTCTGATAGGTCAGAAGCCATAACTAAAAGAGATAATATATGGTATGATAGCGTAGCGGACATTAATAAATGACCTTAAACATACAGTTGAGTCCCACATACTCGACAGTCAATGTCATGGTGCTTTCGAAATGGAAGGTCGTATCCCTTACAACCAGCAGTTCGCCGAGTAGAATTCCCAGGGTATCCATACAGGGCTAATTACATTTACATGTGCACTAGTAACGGTAATTTATACAGTATGGTCATGCTGGTTCCTCTTACTGTGGCTACATGGTTTTATGAATACGTATGTGGTTTTCCAAGGGGTGAGTATCAAGAATGTGGTCATAACATCACAGTTAACTGATGGGATTTACTAGAGAGAAGGGTTGAGAATAAAATACTCGTTTAACTTAGGATTTACCACTAAGTTCAATTCGGTAAGCAAGTGGCTTAGTAGGAGTTTAGGTAGGGCATGCCATAATGCCCCTAGCTTAGTTTCGAGAAATAAAATGGTTTTTGCACATTAAGACTCGATCACGAATCCGCTATATATATATATATATATATAGGATTAGGATCGTGTGAAAACCCATTTATTTTGTGAAAACGTGAAAACCACTTTAAAACCTTTATAACTTTTTCATACGTTAATGTTTTTTCATGAAATTTGCGCCAAAAGTCTTAGAATTACGTTATCTTTAATTCTATAAAAACCAAAAACAAAAAAAAAAAATTTTTATTTATTTTTTGTTTTCCGTTTTTGGTACACATGTGTACCACAATAAAAAAACTCAAAATTTAATATGAGTTACTAATAGTTTTAAAAGGAAATTGCACCCTAATTATTATAGTTTTATTATCTTTATATCTAAAGAAAAAAATAACATTTTATGATTTTTTAAGTATTGCTACACATGTGTACTATGTTTAATTATCATTCGTAACATAAATGTTTTATTGTTTTTAGTATGTTTTTAATATATTTTTAACATAAGGAGTGTTTTTATACTTTATAATTCGTTTTTGTGTAGTAGTAGTGATGATGGTACACATGTGTACCAAAAACGGGGAAAAAAAAAACGTTTTTTTTTTACGTTTTTTTTATAAATATTGTTTTCCAGAGTTATAGATAACGTAATTCTAAGACATTTGGCGCAAATTTCATGAATAAACATTAACGTATAAAGAAGTTATGTAGGTTTTAAAGTGGTTTTCACGTTTTCACAAAATAAAGGGTTTTCATAGGATCCTTCCCCTATATATATATATATATATATATATATATATATATATATATATATATATATATATATAGGGTGAGGTTCATTGTAGACACTTTCACATGTGAAATAACTCTTTTTCACATGTGAAATGCTCTGAACAATTAGAAAAAGGAAAAAAAGGAAAAAAATGAAATTATCACAACCACTAGATCAAGAGATCTAATGGTGAAATAGGGTGTCTACATGTCTACACTTATGAGGGTGTCAAATGAGAACTTTTTCTTTTAAGAACTTTTAAGAACCATTTTGAGCCACTCATTTTCAAAGGGGAAACATTCAAATTTATGGGGGGAATTTCCCTATATATAACTTGTGGCTCAGAATGGTTCTTTTTAGTTCTCAAATGATACTCTCCCTATTTATATATATATATATATATATATATATATATATATATATATAAAGAGAGAGAAGTATAATAGTCTTAGTCAACACATGCTCAATTCCATCTAGGTTACAAAAGTCGCATCCTCATTTAATTATCACACAACGACTATGGGCTTAAAATGCAAGGTCAAAGTGACCAAGGAGATAGGATGTCAACAATAAGGGGTAACAAAAGCAGTTACAAGCATCTCATGTGTAGTCATCCGGTTCTAAACAACACTGCCCTACACAAGGCTAAGCAGCGTCCTTACCAACGCATTTTGATAAGGTTACCCTCGGATTGGGTTAATGAGTAACTTACTCAAATAGGATTAGCAACAATTCATATTTATGCTATAAAAGAGTATGAGCATTTAAGCTTGAGATACGTTGGGTCATTGTCTAGAGCCTAGGTTGTCATGAACTAGACTGTAAGGAATAAGCTTACCGAGGCCGTTAAACAATATCGTAAGGCACATTACACTACATGGCTATTAAAGGTGACCATTAGGTATAAACAAGACCGTTAAAACAACCAATATCGTTAAGGGTGGAACAAGTCCATAAAGATGTCAGGATCCTAAACACTGGATCCTACCCTATTTATGAAGCTAGTGCAGAACTGCAAGCACTTATGATTAATCATTCAAGTTTTGTTGAAGAATCCAGTATAAGAGGAAACCCTCTTTCTGATCGTGTTTCGGGTGAAACTTGCCCCAATAGGGTCTTTAAAGGTCATGTATACACTATACAGAGGGCATGTGCATTCAAACACATGGTACAATCAATCAAGCAATCGCTACGTCAAAAATCAGGAAATTCTTCCAAGTGCCAGCTGACGTTCGTTAAGAACAACTAAAGTACGCTAAGACGCGTTACAAGTATGCTAAGTGTTGGAACTTCCAAGATATTCCTATGAAATGCCTCACATCGGCAAAATTGTCATGAAGACTCAATTTACATGAAACATTCATTTGCGTGAACAAAATATTCAATAGAATATTAATTTAGTTAATGACATAAATATCCGACCCACCAGATCGCTAAATGTAATCGAGATCGCAAAGAACAAGTTTTCGGGGTGGTTGTGGTTAGCAAGATCGCCAAGAGAGAGAAGAGGTGGGGTTGGAGAAATCGAGCCCACCAGGCTTACCATAAGTTGGCGAAGTCGCCAATGGTCAGGGTGCAGGAGAAGTCGCTAGGAAGGGAAGAGGCCGAGATCGCCAAGGGTGTTTGGGCTTGGCTTGCTTAGCGAGGTCGCTAGGCACGGAAGGAATGCCGAGATCGCCAAGGCCAAGTGCCCAAATCGCCAAGGCAATTGTCGAGATCACTAATAGTTAGATGAAATCGCTAAGGCATATTTCCATGGCTAAGCATAACACTGAAATCGCTAAGAACTAGTGATGAGATTACTAAGTATATCATGAAATCGCTAGGTATAAAAATTCATGAAATAAGACCAAGTATGGATTTCAGGCATTTCACTTCACAGTTAATTCTACTGCATATACCACAGTTAACCTACTTTTTACACCAAGAATGTGAACTCCTACATAGACATAAACCAAACGAATTAAGTGAGGGTCGACTTGGCACGCGTAGCAATACTTTTGGGAAAAAGTTGTAACCAAAGCCTTCAAAAACAGTTATAGTTCGGAAAACACTTTTCAAAATGTTCTGGTTCGCTGTAACCAAGGGCTCTGATACCAATCTGTCACACCCCCAATTTTCCACTAACGGAGTATAACCGTGTGGGGTGTGATCCAGACCAGGATCCAAGTCTTTAGTTACAATCAAGCCATAATTGAAATTTTAAATCAGTTTCATATTACACTTTACAAAATAGAGTTTACATTGCAGTTTAGCGGAAGCGTTTAAAAGTCTACAAAGTTTTTGTTTATCCAGAATAGGAAATAAAAAGTGTTGAAGTGTATTTCCCAAAGTATTTTACAAAATTGAGTATTGCCAATGCCCGTGCCTCCTTGATCCTCCGAGTAGCGTGAAAAGCATTCAACAATCAAGTGACAGCCAAAGCTGGTGAGTTCACAAAAGCAGTCTACACTTACCTGTGTAGACCAAATATGCATACGAATAATGAAAGACCAATTCGTAAGTTTACAAGTAATATCCATATCGTTAGGTAGCTAGCCTATGCTTATGTTCACCTGAATGTCCGTAACCGAAGCTGACTATGCGTCACAGGTCTTAACCTGTGCGATTTGCCTTCCCCGTGTCTTTCCAGATCACAGTAGTGTTGTGATCTCAGTCCGACCGCCAGTCGGGATGGTGCATCACGTGCACCGCTGAACGGGGGTGTCAATCCCTAGTAGTACTACTCAACATTACCTCGCTATTATATATTAACGGCCCAAGAAAGTAAGGACTTTTTGTAATTTAAAGTGCATTTAGTGAAACATGTGATATTTGTTGGATAATTACTAAAACAGACAAAATACCGTTGTCTTTGCATTGCCATCCTTTATCGGATGCAACTAGTTGTGTGTTATCATCCTCAACCGGATATAACTAAATAAAGTAGTGAAACTCACCTTAGGTTGCACTGGTACACAACACTTGACTTTATATGTTGGTTAGGATTGACAAATTCAAGAATATGGTAGATTTTTGAGGAAGGAGATGAAACCAAAGCTTTCTCTAAGCTTCTTGATGCTTATAGGAGCTTGGGAAGCCTTGAATCTTGCTTGAAATTAAGAAATTCCACTAATTTGAAGATGTTTATGTGTGTAGTGTGTGTAAGAACCGTGGGTTTTGAGAGAGGAAAGGAGAATGGTCGTTCAAAATGAGGGAAGGGGGGGTTTAGGGCTGCAACTTGACTTAAGGTGAATTACACAAATGGTCCCTCAAGTCCTAAATCTAGTGTAAATGCTCCAAAACAAGTAATAAGTGGGGTTTAAACCCAAAACTTGGAAATATAAGTTTTAGAAATGTTGCCAAGCGTTTATAACATTTATTTAACATAAAATATTTAGTCGCTGTTAGGGCTGATAATCCGGGATCCTGGCGGCAGCTCAAATGGTTTGGTATCCTTACGCAAGTTCAGGATCCTGGCAGGTTCGAGCATCTCGGAATTACAGTTATCAACTAACCCGTTTGTTTTTCCCATGTGTCTTATTAATTGCAGGGTCAAAGAAACGTGTAGACAAGCCTAAAGACTCGGACAAATGATAGAGAACGTGGACTAAGTGGTCCACAACGTTCATATTGGCTTAGTTGGGAGAATACCTAAAATATAGGACAGTTGGTTATATTATTTCAGGATGCTCGCCAGAAGCTCAAAGGATCCTGAACTACAGTTATCGATTTAACCGTTACAATTGTCCACGTGTCTTAATTGATTGCAGGTATTAAGGGACGTGTAAATGATGGTTAAAGACTCGGTCAAGGCTTTATGGGACGTGTTGTAACTGACTCCAACGTTCACAAAGACTTGAAGACTCAATCCCTAGTTTTTAGCCTAGTTAGTTAATGCATTTTTGACTATTTAAACGAGCTCTAGGTCATTCATTCAACACACACACAACACACGATACTCGCTATCAAAACTCTCTGTAACACTTAGAATACGAGCTCATTTCATCTGTACTAAATACTTTCATCATATAAAAGTTTTAGGAGGCAGGTACTTTGAACCGGCCCCCGAGGTTTTTTGCTAGGCTCCTTGAGGATACTCAAGGATTCCTGGATTTTCCCTCGTTACATCCTCGTGTCAATCTGAACAATTACATTTTCATCTTTATTTTACATCAAACATGCTACCTCACTTACAAAGTTTGATCAACTAATTGCTTAGGCAGTTTTTGACCAAAACAGTCGCCAAAAGTCTTGTTATCGTGTACGTGCATAAAGCTTAAATCGCGTACGAAACCCGGTCTCTCACGAAACGCAAATTTTTGAGAAACACATAAACTCATGAATTAAATTACTAAATTAATTAGTGATATATTTATATATAAACATTTAGATAACGGTTTACGGGTTTGCTAACGGAGCTAACGAAAATAGTTAACGGTGTAAACTAACGGAACTCACGAAATAGTTAACGGAACTAACAGAATTTGGCAGTTGTCACAAGCATAAACCTTATGCCATCCTCTATGTTCAACAAATTGAACCTTGGTGAACCCACACCTACCAGGATGAGCATCCACTTGGTTGGTAGGTCAGTAAAGTGCCCCACAGGAATTGCTAAGAACCTCCTGGTCAAAGTAGGAGAGTTTGTTTACCCTATAGACTTCGTTGTCTTCGATATGAAGGAGGATAAGGAGGTACCACTCATCCTCGGAAGGCCATTCTTAGCAACGATCCAAGCAGTGGTAGGCATGAGCAGCGGCACATTAACAATCAAATTCAGCAAAAGGGAAGCAACTTCTGACGTACGCAGGATAGTGGATGGCCCCTTACAAGTGGTGGATCGTATCGAGTCGAGTCTGGGCTTCGCTTATCAGAGGATGGAGGAAGCCTCTCCCCCACTATCATCTTTCTAGACCTAGGACTGCGGGTCTAGGCGGTAGACCCGTAAATAAATGTGGCGCGCCATGGCGGCTTACCATGGATGTCTACGATAAAAGTTTGAAAGAATAGGACAAACTTTAACGAAAACATCGTCAGGACGGTCAGAATTTTGCCCCTTCCTATTCTTCTCACTTTTATTTTAGAAAGTTATTGTAGTTTAGGTTGGTACTTGGTAGTTAGTTTTTCGTTTCAGTACTAGTAGTAGTATCAGTACTGGAGATCAAGGTTCACTTTGTGTAATTCTGCAACTTCAGACCAGCATGACTACTCTTGATGCGACACGGACATATTTACCGAAACTCCAGGAAGTATTTATAGTTTTAATCTAGTATTGTAGGTAGGAATAAACAGGATGCACAAGATTGGAAGGCATAAATCAAAAGCTCCGGAGTACACATGCAGAAGCACTCAGGTGAAAATTTTGTCCCCTTAAATTATTTAATTTACACAATGCTTTCTTTTTGCAAAAACAAGCACATTGAGGGCATTGTGTAATTTAAGTGTGGGGACGGGATATAATAACAGCTGGAAGTACGCAACACTAAAACATTTTTCCTTGTCCAACAAATTTTTTCAAAAATAAGCCAAACTTTGCCCTCTAAAAAACAAATAAACCTTTTTATGAATTTTATGAACCATAAATCGCATGAATAAAAACAATGGTTTCCAAACAGAAAATATTCAAAATCCATTAGCATTATTCGAGTATACATTGAGGTATTTTTGGGAACAGCAAGAAGAACCCAAAGTTTATTTTTATGCAACAGGTACTTAAAATCATTTTCCCACATTTTCAGTGAGTGATTGAGCCTAACTGCATGTACATAACTAACATGCTCATCCTTCCTAAAAATAGTGAGAAACTAGGTGAGTCATTCAAGCCAGAACTTGGTAAGAATATACGTCCCAAGATGGACAAAGTCGGAAAACATATTTTCATGTGACTGAGGCACCTAGGAAAAACCCCTTTCCCCTCTTTATCCCCAAACATTTCTTTACCCCCAAAAACTCCCCCTAGTTAACCCTTTTGAGCCTAAACCTTTCATTTCAAACCCCTTGAAAAACTTTCTACCCCCAAACATCCGTTTTCTTATACATCCCTTTATTTTTGCAAAATAATGATTTGGAAGAAAGTTTCGACAAGAATGAGTGACCTACTAAATTTCAGAAGAAGATGTCATCTACTCGAACAAGATTGCTGCAAGAAGGATATCTGTGCTGAGATATATGAAATAAAAAGCCCTTCAGAGCCACTACCCTCAGGTCACTACCACTCTCAAAAGATAAACTTTGCCGAAAAATCAGAGTTTTACAAATTTTTAACCCTTTTTACATCAATACCACACCCTCAGCCTTAAGCCTACCCTCAAAATCCGTAAGCCCTCATGATGTTAACATGGATTTCGGCGAGATCTGTGGCGTATCGATCTCTTCCGAGCCTATGACCCTTGCTTCATTTCACCTTGGTATGATTTACCACTCAAAGTCCGTACACATGCTAACCCCGAGAGTCTAGTGTAACACTCAAATTCGGGAGTCACGTAAATAAATAAAAGTCACGAACCGGGATTCGAAAACCGCAACAAATAATGATCTAGTGGGCTGAAAAACAATTACAGATTTAATAAAACTTGGATCAGGCTTGGAGTCCATGTACAAGCCCAAAAATCGCAGACGACTTAAGGGTTTTTAGGCCTGATATGCGATTTTAAGAGTGGCAGCGACATCAACGAGGATTTTGTCCTCTTTCTCTTCTTCTTCCTTACATACATCGCAGGGCAGCAATTCACTTCCATTCCTTCCAAAATTTCAATACAAGAAAGAGAGAGTACAGTGCTGAAATTCGAGATTAACAAGAACCATTAGTTACAAATACTAAACGAATCAGAGTAAAGTCCAATGTTCATAAATAAAAATAGTTTAACATACGCAGCGGAATTTAAAAACATCAGCATCTTAGCACTAGCCACGTGCTTTACAAATCATTATTTCAATTTCAAATTCCCAATTTAGTTTAATGAAAGTAAAAGTCTTCGCGTGCCATGCCAACCTTCAACGGATACTCTTCAACGATCTGCAAAAGTGAAAACCACACAAGTGTCAACCTAACGGTTGGTGAGTTCACGGTGGGCATGACATGCATTGGCCCGGTCTCAATAATCGTATGTACCAACATATACATAAGTAATAATGTTTTTCAAAATATTGCCGAGTGTTGAATTTTCGAATATGCACTAGTTAAGTAAAAGTTAAAGCAGTCAACCGATATCGCGGGTAGCTAATCCGGTTTCCATGTACTAAGGAAGTCGTACTAGGGCTGAAAGCTGACGTAACAGAGTTCGGCAATAGCCGATGGTTGGTACCTCCAGTTGTGTCCCACACAACTAAACACAGGCTGATATTGCACTCTGTTCGGCCCCCGGCCGGTTGGCTACACAATAGTGTACCGCGGAGCAGGGTTTGTCAAACCCTCAGTAGATCTACCCAACATCCCCTCGCTTTCCAGATCATCAGTACTAAGTTGAGGATTTCAAGTTTTAAAGCATTCCTTAGAAATCATGTGATATCATTTGGTTTAGACTTTAACCTACACTAGTCATATTTAAAATGTTTATTCTGGATTTCATCCGAAATCCCAAAAAGAGTTTAAGTGTCACAAAAGTTGTTTCCGGGTTTCAATCGGAACCCCAAGGATGGACAGTTGCAAGTGTTCCCCATAAAACGCTCCAACTTCCATAACAGGTACCCCATTAGGAAATACCTCAAATTGTCAGCGTTGTTTTCCGTTTAGTATGTTCGTTGTGACCCAAACGGGCTCACAAGTAAAGGGTTGTGAAACTCACCTTAGGTTGCTCAGCTACACTTGTTAATCCAATTTATGTTTGCTAACGAAGACCTAGTAATCACATTAAGGTCTTAGGTGTTAGGTTGTGTCTAAACTTTAACTTAACGTCACTATGGCCCATAACATAGCACGTTGCAACTTAGACTCGACATACCGACACACGATACCGATGGTTGATCATAAACAAGGGTTCACATATTACAGAAATCAAACATGTATCATCATGGCATAATCATGTAAGTCATGGCATAACACTTAAGCAAATTTCACAAGTTTGGTTTTCAGGTCAGGTCTTAGTTTCGCTAGCACAGTTTCGCTAGGCAGTTTCGCTGGGTGCACGGGCAGCACTTTCGCTAGGCAATGCCCGGTGACACAGTTTTGCTAGGCTAGTTTCGCCCGAAACTGCTGACGCAGTTTCGCTAGCCTAGTTTCGCAGGGAAACTGGTTTGAACTTTCGTTCGGTATTTCGCTCGGTAGTTTCGTTCGAGCTGGTCGGGTTAGTTTCGCTAGCGACACTATAGTTTCGCTCGACAGCGTCGCTGAATGAACAAGTAAATTCGCTGGACAATTTCGCCCAGAGAACACACAGTTTCGCTGGTCGCGAAAAACATACGGATTTGCCTAAAAATCAACCTAACAGCTTCTGATCTTACATGCAATTCATTATTTAGCATACATAGGCATTTACCAACATAAATCAGCAAGCTTTAACACCTTAAACATGCATTTTGTCATCAAATCACCCAAAATACATATAAAACCCTAAAATGGCTAAAATGGCATAAATCTCTAACATGGTTGGATTTTAAACGTAAAGTTGCAATCTTTATGATAGATCTAGCATCCTAAGGCATTATTACAGAAGATCTAACAATATCATGGAGGTTTGATCATGCTTTATGAAGAAAACACATAGAAAACACAAAATGGTGGTTTTTGGGACTCACGGTTCGATCTTTAGACTTGATGGATGATGATTCAAGGCTGAGATCTCGATAGCTCGGTGTGAATCTCGACTGACCAGAATCTCCAGGAGAAAAGAGTGTGTGTGTGTTTTTGTGCTAATGAGGCAAATGGAGAAACTAGGGTTTATTAAGTTTATTTATATCAGGGGCTAGTTTCGCTGGCAGTTTCGCTGACCAGCGAAACTGGCTCTGACCACGAGCGAATCAGGCAGTAAAGCTAACTACCGGGCGACACTATAGTTTCGCTCGGTAGTTTCGCTGAAAACCTTAAAACATACAAGTTCGTCACATAATCGAGGATTTACAATTTGTCATGCTATTCATAATATTAATTCATGTATTTAACTCACATTGCACATAATGACAACAATAAATGAACACATAGCATGTATGGACGGGTTCGGTGATCAACCAACGGACGTGGACGTATTCGGTCTAGTTAAGCATTAGTTACTAAGTTAACATACCAATCTGTCACACCCCCAATTAACCACTAACGGAGTTTATACCGTTAAGGGGGCGCGACTAGAACAGGACCACAACCATTAGTTACAAATACTAAACGAATCAGAGTAAAGTCCAATGTTCATAAATATAAATAGTTTAACATACGCAGCGGAATTTAAAAACATCAGCATCTTAGCACTAGCCACGTGCTTTACAAATCATTATTTCAATTTCAAATTCCCAATTTAGTTTAATGAAAGTAAAAGTCTTCGCGTGCCATGCCAACCTTCAACGGATACTCTTCAACGATCTGCAAAAGTGAAAACCACACAAGTGTCAACCTAACGGTTGGTGAGTTCACGGTGGGCATGACATGCATTGGCCCGGTCTCAATAATCGTATGTACCAACATATACATAAGTAATAATGTTTTGCAAAATGTTGCCGAGTGTTGAATTTTCGAATATGCACTAGTTAAGTAAAAGTTAAAGCAGTCAACCGATATCGCGGGTAGCTAATCCGGTTTCCATGCACTAAGGAAGTCGTACTAGGGCTGAAAGCTGACGTAACAGAGTTCGGCAATAGCCGATGGTTGGTACCTCCAGTTGTGTCCCACACAACTAAACACAGGCTGATATTGCACTCCGTTCGGCCCCCGGCCGGTTGGCTACACAATAGTGTACCGCGGAGCAGGGTTTGTCAAACCCTCAGTAGATCTACCCAACATCCCCTCGCTTTCCAGATCATCAGTACTAAGTTGAGGATTTCAAGTTTTAAAGCATTCCTTAGAAATCATGTGATATCATTTGGTTTAGACTTTAACCTACACTAGTCATATTTAAAACGTTTATTCTGGATTTCATCCGAAATCCCAAAAAGAGTTTAAGTGTCACAAAAGTTGTTTCCGGGTTTCAATCGGAACCCCAAGGATGGACAGTTGCAAGTGTTCCCCATAAAACGCTCCAACTTCCATAACAGGTACCCCATTAGGCAATACCTCAAATTGTCAGCGTTGTTTTCCGTTTAGTATGTTCGTTGTGACCCAAACGGGCTCACAAGTAAAGGGTTTGTGAAACTCACCTTAGGTTGCTTAGCTACACTTGTTAACCCAATTTATGTTTGCTAACGAAGACCTAGTAATCACATTAAGGTCTTAGGTGTTAGGTTGTGTCTAAACTTTAACTTAACGTCACTATGGCCCATAACATAGCACGTTGCAACTTAGACTCGACATACCGACACACGATACCGATGGTTGATCATAAACAAGGGTTCACATATTACAGAAATCAAACATGTATCATCATGGCATAATCATGTAAGTCATGGCATAACACTTAAGCAAATTTCACAAGTTTGGTTTTCAGGTCAGGTCTTAGTTTCGCTAGCACAGTTTCGCTAGGCAGTTTCGCTGGGTGCACGGGCAGCACTTTCGCTAGGCAATGCCCGGTGACACAGTTTCGCTAGGCTAGTTTCGCCCGAAACTGCTGACGCAGTTTCGCTAGCCTAGTTTCGCAGGGAAACTGGTTTGAACTTTCGTTCGGTATTTCGCTCGGTAGTTTCGTTCGAGCTGGTCGGGTTAGTTTCGCTAGCGACACTATAGTTTCGCTCGACAGCGTCGCTGAATGAACAAGTAAATTCGCTGGACAATTTCGCCCAGAGAACACACAGTTTCGCTGGTCACGAAAAACATACGGATTTGCCTAAAAATCAACCTAACAGCTTCTGATCTTACATGCAATTCATTATTTAGCATACATAGGCATTTACCAACATAAATCAGCAAGCTTTAACACCTTAAACATGCATTTTGTCATCAAATCACCCAAAATACATATAAAACCCTAAAATGGCTAAAATGGCATAAATCTCTAACATGGTTGGATTTTAAACGTAAAGTTGCAATCTTTATGATAGATCTAGCATCCTAAGGCATTATTACAGAAGATCTAACAATATCATGGAGGTTTGATCATGCTTTATAAAGAAAACACATAGAAAACACAAAATGGTGGTTTTTGGGACTCACGGTTCGATCTTTAGACTTGATGGATGATGATTCAAGGCTGAGATCTCGATAGCTCGGTGTGAATCTCGACTGACCAGAATCTCCAGGAGAAAAGAGTGTGTGTGTGTTTTTGTGCTAATGAGGCAAATGGAGAAACTAGGGTTTATTAAGTTTATTTATATCAGGGGCTAGTTTCGCTGGCAGTTTCGCTGACCAGCGAAACTGGCTCTGACCACGAGCGAATCAGGCAGTAAAGCTAACTACCGGGCGACACTATAGTTTCGCTCGGTAGTTTCGCTGAAAACCTTAAAACATACAAGTTCGTCACATAATCGAGGATTTACAATTTGTCATGCTATTCATAATATTAATTCATGTATTTAACTCACATTGCACATAATGACAACAATAAATGAACACATAGCATGTATGGACGGGTTCGGTGATCAACCAACGGACGTGGACGTATTCGGTCTAGTTAAGCATTAGTTACTAAGTTAACACTTATAATCGTAACTAACGGACTTGTCTAACGGAAGTTAACCTTGAAATTCTCAGGTGTCACATCCTTCCCTTGTAATTGGAATTTTCGTCCCGAAAATTATTCTTGTGTTGTAGCGTTCGTAGTCTCAGCTGTCATCGTTGCTATCGTCGCTGGGGAAAGAAAGCAAAAGTTTTAGGGTTGCCACATCCTCCTCCTGTTAAAGGAATTTTGGTCCCCAAAATTAAATCATACCTTGAGTTTCTGTGGACGTTTGTTCGAACAGGTGAGGATACTTTTTCTTCATCTGATCCTCTCGTTCCCACGTATATTCTGGTCCACGCTTTGAGTTCCATCGCACCTTGACGATCGGAATCTTGCTACGTTTGAGGGTCTTCTCCTCGCGTCCCAAAAGAGAAGCTCTGAAAGAAGAAAACTTCGCAGCTGAAGCACTGCGAGGGGTAGATGGAAATTCTGAAATTAAGTCCGATGGACTCCGATATTATAACGACAGAATCTGGGTTCCTCTGCTGGGAAATCTCCGTGAGCTCGTGATGGACGAGGCTCACAAGTCGAGGTATTCGGTACATCCAGGATCAGATAAGATGTACCAAGACTTAAAGAACCTGTATTGGTGGCCAAATATGAAAGCCGCCATCGCGCGATATGTGGCTAAGTGTTTAACGTGCTCAAGGGTAAAGATCGAGTACCAAAAGCCTTCGGGACTACTACAACAACCAAAGATCCCAGAATGGAAATGGGAGGATATCTCCATGGACTTTGTTACGGGATTACCTCATCGATCGAATCGACCAGATGCGATTTGGGTTATCATTGATCGCTTAACCAAATCCGCACATTTTATCCCGATGAAGGAAAACGACAACATGGATAGGCTAACGAAGCTGTACATCGACCGAATTGTGGCGCGTCATGAAGTGCCTAAGACTATTATCTCCGATCGAGATCCACGATTCACTTCACGATTATGGCAATCTATGCATGAAGCATTGGGGACCAGGCTTGATATGAGCACAGCTTATCACCCGCAGACCGATGGTTAGACGGAAAGAACCATTCAAACATTAGAAGATATGCTCCGAGCTTGTGTTCTCGATTTCGGAAAAGACTGGGAAGCTCACCTTCCGTTGGTGGAGTTCTCCTACAATAACAGCTATCATTCAAGCATCGGTGCAGCACCATTTGAAGCACTATATGGCAGAAAATGCAGATCGCCCGTATGTTGGGCCGAAACAGGTGAGAAAGGACTCACGGGACCAGAGATCATTCACGACACGACTGAACGCATAATCCAAATCAGAAAGCGGATAGCTGCAGCACGAGATAGACAGAAGAGCTATGCCGACAAGCGCCGTAAACCTCTAAAGTTCGAAGTAGGTGACAAAGTATTATTGAAGGTATCTCCTTGGAAAGGAGTGATACGCTTCGGAAAGCGTGGAAAGTTGAATCCTCGCTACATCAGTCCGTTTGAAATTATTGGGGAAGTAGGCCCGGTAGCCTACCGATTGAAACTCCCAGCCGAACTCGATGGAGTTCACAACGTGTTTCACGTCTCAAATCTGAAAAAGTGTCAGGCTCAAGAGACAGAAATAATTCCTTTGGAGGAATTGGTAATTGATGAACATCTAAGATTCATCGAGCAACCGGTAGAAATCATGGGACGCGAGGAGAAGACCCTCAAACGTAGCAAGATTCCGATCGTCAAGGTGCGATGGAACTCAAAGCGTGGACCAGAATATACGTGGGAACGAGAGGATCAGATGAAGAAAAAGTATCCTCACCTGTTCGAACAAACGTCCACAGAAACTCAAGGTATGATTTAATTTTGGGGACCAAAATTCCTTTAACAGGAGGAGGATGTGGCAACCCTAAAACTTTTGCTTTCTTTCCCCAGCGACGATAGCAACGATGACAGCTGAGACTACGAACGCTACAACACAAGAATAATTTTCGGGACGAAAATTCCAATTACAAGGGAAGGATGTGACACCTGAGAATTTCAAGGTTAACTTCCGTTAGACAAGTCCGTTAGTTACGATTATAAGTGTTAACTTAGTAACTAATGCTTAACTAGACCGAATACGTCCACGTCCGTTGGTTGATCACCGAACCCGTCCATACATGCTATGTGTTTATTTATTGTTGTCATTATGTGCAATGTGAGTTAAATACATGAATTAATATTATGAATAGCATGACAAATTGTAAATCCTCGATTATGTGACGAACTTGTATGTTTTAAGGTTTTCAGCGAAACTACCGAGCGAAACTATAGTGTCGCCCGGTTGTTAGCTTTACTGCCTGATTCGCTCGTGGTCAGAGCCAGTTTCGCTGGTCAGCGAAACTGCCAGCGAAACTAGCCCCTGATATAAATAAACTTAATAAACCCTAGTTTCTCCATTTGCCTCATTAGCACAAAAACACACACACACTCTTTTCTCCTGGAGATTCTGGTCAGTCGAGATTCACACCGAGCTATCGAGATCTCAGCCTTGAATCATCATCCATCAAGTCTAAAATCGAACCGTCTTCGTTAGCAAACATAAATTGGATTAACAAGTGTAGCTGAGCAACCTAAGGTGAGTTTCACAAACCCTTTACTTGTGAGCCCGTTTGGGTCACAACGAACATACTAAACGGAAAACAACGCTGACAATTTGAGGTATTGCCTAATGGGGTACCTGTTATGGAAGTTGGAGCGTTTTATGGGGAACACTTGCAACTGTCCATCCTTGGGGTTCCGATTGTAACCCGGAAACAACTTTTGTGACACTTAAACTCTTTTTGGGATTTCGAATGAAATCCAGAATAAACGTTTTAAATATGACTAGTGTAGGTTAAAGTCTAAACCAAATGATATCACATGATTTCTAAGGAATACTTTAAAACTTGAAATCCTCAACTTAGTACTGATGATCTGGAAAGCGAGGGGATGTTGGGTAGATCTACTGAGGGTTTGACAAACCCTGCTCCGCGGTACACTATTGTGTAGCCAACCGGCCGGGGGCCGAACGGAGTGCAATATCAGCCTGTGTTTAGTTGTGTGGGACACAACTGGAGGTACCAACCATCGGCTATTGCCGAACTCTGTTACGTCAGCTTTCAGCCCTAGTACGACTTCCTTAGTACATGGAAACCGGATTAGCTACCCGCGATATCGGTTGACTGCTTTAACTTTTACTTAACTAGTGCATATTCGAAAATTCAACACTCGGCAATATTTTGCAAAACATTATTACTTATGTATATGTTGGTACATACGATTATTGAGACCGGGCCAATGCATGTCATGCCCACCGTGAACTCACCAACCGTTAGGTTGACACTTGTGTGGTTTTCACTTTTGCAGATCGTTGAAGAGTATCCGTTGAAGGTTGGCATGGCACGCGAAGACTTTTACTTTCATTAAACTAAATTGGGAATTTGAAATTGAAATAATGATTTGTAAAGCACGTGGCTAGTGCTAAGATGCTGATGTTTTTAAATTCCGCTGCGTATGTTAAACTATTTTTATTTATGAACATTGGACTTTACTCTGATTCGTTTAGTATTTGTAACTAATGGTTGTGGTCCTGGTCTAGTCGCGCCCCCTTAACGGTATAAACTCCGTTAGTGGTTAATTGGGGGTGTGACAACAGGGTTCCATCTGAATCTGTTGGAATCATGATGAGGCGTCCATAAAGGTGAGCATCTCGTGTCCTGCAGTAGCATCCACCATATCATCGATGTGTGGTAATGGGAAGGGATCCTTGGGACAAGCCTTGTTTAGATCAGTGTAATCCACACAAACTCTCCACTTTCCATTCTTCTTCTGTACCACGACCACGTTTGCTAGCCATTTAGGATACTTGACTTCCCGAATCATTTTTGTCTTGAGAAGCTTGTCAACCTCCTCTTGTATGATAATGTTGGTTTCCGGAGCAAACTTTCTTCTTTTCTGCTGAATTGGCCTGAAAGTAGGATCCAAACCAAGTCTGTGAGTTATAACATTAGTAGGGATACCTGTCATATCTTCGTGCTTCCATGCAAAGGTTGTTTTCCTGTTCGTGAGAAGCTGGATCAATTCTTGCTCAGTATCCCTGGGAATATCAGTTCCTACTAGCACCTTCACTTCAGGATTCTCAGGATCAAGCTGAACTTCCTTCACGTCTAATTCTTTTTCTTCCTGAAGTTGAAGTGCTAGTTTCTTTGATTGCTATGCTGAGTTAAGCTTGGCTGCTTTTCTCATTGAAGTGAGGTAACAGTTCTTGGCTTCCTGTTGGTCGCTCTCTATCCGAACAACTCCCCAGGACGTTGGGAATTTGATGCACTGGTGGTAGGTTGATGGTACGGCTTTCATTTCATGAATCCAAGGCCTACCTAAAATAACATTGCAACAAGAAAGTGAGTCAATAACACAAAATTTTTGAACACAGTTTACCCCCTCGATGTAAACAGGAAGCCGGATATCCCCAATCGTATTCTTGGTTTCTCCACTGAATCCAACAAGGACTGAAGATCTTGGAATTATGTCGCCTTCTGGTACGTTCATCTTTTTCAACGCTTCCAGATGAATGATATTTACTGAGCTTCCGTTATCCACCAGAATCCTGCGTACAACACAGTTAGCAATATGCAGAGTAATAACTAAACTATCATGATGGGGATCCTGGATGTCGCTTCTGTCGGATTCATCAAATGAGATAAGTTTTTCCCCAGTTAGCCGTGAAGTCTTTGTAGGCCCCTCATTCTTTTCAGTCTTCGACTGCTTAACATGCTTCCTTGCAGACGAGTAAGAGGTTCCACATATGTCCGAGCCTCCTGATATGAAATGAATAATTGGAGCATCCGGAGGAGGAGAAGCTGCTCGCTGTTGGGACTTCTCGGGTTCCTGAGTTCGGCTTTTCTTTCTGCCGAGAAGTTCTTTGAGATGCCCCTTGCTCAACAAATATCCAATCTCTTTCCTGAGTGCAATGCATTCATCAGTGAGATGCCCGAAATCCTCATGGAAGGCACACCATTTAGATTTATCCTTCCAGGATCCCTGTTTGTCACCTTTCTTGGGCCATCTTGCCTTTTCTCCTAAGTCCTGCATAGCACACATTAGACCAGCAATATCACAAGAGAAACAATATTCAGAAATTTTAGGATATTCTTCATTGTCCTCTTCTTCATCTACTGCATTGATCCTTTGATTATCTCCTCGAGAGTATGGTTTGGAGTTATAATATTTCCCGGAAGATTCAGACTTCCTGGAATTCCGATCACTCCTCGCAGCTTCCTCCCTTTGATGAATTATCTTGTCATCCTCTAAGCGAATGAACCTTAAAGCCCGACTTCTTACTTCATCGAGGTTCCTGCACGGGGTCATGACCAAATCGTCATAAAATCGGGAATCCTTAGAGAGTCCCATTTTGAACGCTTCCACGGCAGCCGCCATGTCCAAATTTGGAATCTCAAGGGATTCCCGGCCAAATCTAGATATATAATCCCTGAGGGGCTCCGACGGTTTCTGGACCACTCGGTAAAGATCACCTGTGAGCTTCTCAAAAGTTCTGCTGCAAGAAAACTGATTATTAAATAAATTAACTAAATGAGAAAACGAGGTTATGGTATTGGGAGGAATACTCAGTAGCCATTTCATGGCTGGTCCTGTCAAAGTTGAACCAAAGCCTTTGCAAAGACAGGCTTCCTTGATATCAGCGGGGATTGGGTTGATTTCCATCCTCTCCCTATAGTGAGCCACATGCTCTTCGGGATCCGTCGTTCCATCGTATAATTTCATGCTAGGGGTCTGGAAACGCTTCGGAATCTCCACGTCACATATGGGCCACGTAAACCTTGATATCCTGTGACTCTCTAGAGGGACTTCAGGAATAGGCTTGATGATTCCCGGGACGCTAGCTATCATCTCTTTGAGTTTCTGAAGTTCCCTGGCAAATTGAGGTGGAATTCCTGTATCCTGCATAACAGTTGTGTTAGGCACATTATAACTAGGGTTAGGAATTCTCCCTGCATATGTGTCCCTGGTTCTGGGACTTTGCTCTTGTCGTGAGTTTCTGAATACTGGAACCTCGGTTGTTTCAGGATCCTGCATAGGAATGAAATCTCCTTGGTGAACTTCTGAAGGTCTTGCAGGACCGGCGTCTGAGATGATGAACGGATCAGTATAGCGGTATCCTTTGGGTTCCTTAGCCTTAAGGCGAGGCTGAGAAGCAGAATACTTCTGGTACCCCATTGGTTGGGATTCCCAGAAATCATAATCACGCGACTTCGAGGAATCCTGATAATAGCCTTCCGGGATCTCGGATGTCTGCTTCTGATGACTGACGATTGGAGGACACGTTGTGAAAGTTGCCGAGGAGCCTTTATTAGCAGCAGCTGATGCCCTTGACTTGAGACGATCTTTGGCCAGGGATCCCGACGTACCAAAGTCAAGATTCCTGGGATATAAAGGGCTTTCTTCATCGACTGAGCTTCTAGATTTCTTAAGCTCTTCAAGCTCCTTCATCACCTGTTTAGTGGTTCTTTCCTGCTGCTCCGCTTGAGATTTCATCTGTTGAATCAAAGCAAAAATATCATGGTTAGTAATAACAGGATCAATACGCTCACCCTGAGATCCCGAGAAAACCGGAATTTGTGGTCCTTTCTGTTTCGCCGCATCTCTCCTTGGGATGGGAGGAAGTGATGTGGTGACTGTTGGTATGAACACTCCAGTGTTCCTCGGTTGGTTTTCAGAGGAGGACGTCGCGTTGATCTTGCTTATGCCCGAAGATCCTGCGGATACCGATGAAGTCTTCATCTGGGAAGACATTGTAGCGATTGGAAATGTAGAATATGATAGAGTAAATGAAGTTTTGCACCGTTTTGCCCCACGGTGGGCGCCAAACTGTTTTGGTCAAAAATTGCACAAGGCAATTTCGTATTCCAAACTTAGAATGTGGGGTGAGGTGCTAAGAAATCTGGTTCAAAAGCAAAGAAAAAGTAGTGCAAGCGACACGATGATGTACGAGGGAAACCTGGAATCCTGAGAGTTGCCTCTGAGAATCCCAGTAAAAACCTCGGGAGCCGGCTCAAAGCGCCTGCTACCTAAAGCTTTTATAAATTAAGAATTCGATTACAATGATGAAGACGATGATCGAGTGCTAAGTGTTACAGTATTCTGAGTGCTGTGTGTTGTGATATGTTTCCTAATTCGATCATGCCTTATTTATAGTTACAAACAGAATAAACTAGCTATCCGAAAAATCAGGGATCCTCTTGACCACGTCCGCTAGCCGTTTGAGGAAGTTCACCATCTCGTCCACGTTCGTTTATGCCACGTCAGCCCTAATTGACCGGTTCTTTAGGAAGGTTAGACCTTGTTTACCTGCGATTGAAATTAATCACGTGGCAATTAGTGAGTAAAGATATTCAAATAAGTAACAGGTAACATAACCTGTCGAGAATCCTTGGGATTCCCGGATTCCTGCATGTTCGAGCTTCTCAGCCGGGTGCCTGGAACTTGACCCATAACAATGATTATGTGTGCTTAATTAGCTGCTGTTAATGATGTATTGTGTGGACTAATTGATAGGGATTGTGGAATTGCAACCATTATTAGTTAGTTTATTGTTGATCCTTGGACTTAAATGGGTTTTCGGGTTAATGCATGATCTGGAGACCTCCTACATGATGATATATCATTGGTTAGTGGCTGATTTTTGCGTGCATCCTTGTGGAATGAACTTGATCGAGTTGTTTCATTTTCTAGTTATTGACTAGACATTGTTTGATAGGTTAAAATACTTGTGATCGCGAGATTTGAGCCTATTTATTCGTGTTTAGTGATTTCTAGGTCCTAGATAATCGAAATTAGAATCATTGCATGTATTAGGATTCATTTAGAGAGACCTCTCTTGGTGTTTCCCGATTTATGCGTGTTTTGCTTGTTTTGACCGAAACTGTAAAACCGTTTTGTAAATTCACATTTACTGCCATCAGTGCTTCATTTAGAATACCTTACTGCTTAGGATGTGTCTATAGTCTTTTTCGGTTGGGTTATTCTCATTTGGAGATAGTTTCATGTTGATAGGTCTTTCTGGGGGTCTTATTTGGGTTTAGTGGATTCTAGGCTAGGTGATATCTCTCTCATTCTGTTTCTCTGTCGTTTGCTTTGTTTGCTGCTAGTGTTATTGCTTGCTTAGTTTGTTTATTTCAAATCATTCCAATTTCATCGGTTAAATATTTGTTATGATACATTATCGGGAGTCTGATTACGCTTCTGTGGATTGATACTCGGTACTTATTGATACTATATTGCATACGACGGGTATGCTTGCCCTAGTGTGTGATTTGGTCACTCAGTATTTACCATTTAAAACTTGACCACATTTTTATATATCCAAATTTACACATCAATAGTTGACGCATTCTCACCAAAATACACATCAGGATTTTGAACTTGAGTTGGTTGAGTTTTAACTCGCTTCATATCTAATTCCTGAGCTAGCAAGTGTCTTGTTAAACCATCATATGTAATATCATCAAAACCCTTGTCATGTGTCATTAACAAAATATAACCTTCCCATGATGCAGGTAAAGCATCTAATAGCTTTTCCTTCAATTCACCAGCTTCTTTACTCACCCCAACTATGTCAAGTTCACTTACCAAATGTGATAATCTTGAAATCAGATCATTTATGGTTTCATTTGGAACATGACAGAAATTATCAAATTCTTTCAACATCACCTTTTTCTTGCTTTTCTTGTATTGAGCATTGTCTTCACATCTGTGACATAATGCATCCCATAAAGCTTTTGAGGTTGTGTGCATTATGAACTAATGCAAAATATCTTTTGGTAAAGCCATTGATAAGTTTGAATAGACTTTCTTTTCCAGTTTAAAAGATTCTTTCTCAGCATCATTCATCTTGTTATATGGCTTGATTTGACCAGCAGATTCACCAGTTGTGAATTTTGGAAGTTGATAACCATCCAACATTGGAGTCCATACTGTTACATCCATCACACCAATGTATGATTCATAACGAGTTTTCCAATTATGGAAATCTTCAAATTTCAATTTAGGAACTTTGTTTGTAGTTCCTATCTCGTTATCATAATTCAGTATAGCTTGAACGGTCGAAGACATTGCTGCAAACGCTTGGAACGGATCCATGATTGTTTACTCAAAACTGTTCAACCGGACCAAACTAACAAACTCCGGACCAAAATATCGATCTCTGGACCAAAATAACAATCTCCGGACCAAGAAAAACAACGGATAAAATCACTTCCGGACCAAACTATAAGCGGACCAAACTGGTACGCTGAAACAACTGCCACGGACCAACACTGGTACGCTCAAACTGCCACGGACCAAAGTAAAACCTCCACGGACCAAAATATGATGATTGCCTGCCGGACCAAAATCAGCGGACAAACTTCACGATGAAGATAGTTGTGCGGACCAAGTGTTCTTGAGCCGGACCACCACCGGACCACCACCAGACCAGTCGCGGACCAGTGAAAAATCGAAAGATTTTTACTATTTTTGGTTTTTCTGGCTTGTAATCAATGCAGAACTCAACGAAAACGATCCAGAAGCATTTTGAACGTAAAACGCATACTGAATTGACGTGAAAATAAAATGAATTGATGAATTTCTTACCATGAACATTGTTTCTCTCTCTAAAACCCAAAAACCAATCTGTAAATCACCGCAATCGAGAAAACCTGCTCTGATACCACTTGTAAAACATGCGTATGATCTTGCAAATGCATGATGTAATCGAATTCGGTAACAACGAGGTAAATAAACGATTCGTTTATAGATTTCAAGCTCGTACACTTAGAGAGAGAGTATACAGGTTACACACTGAGAAACACACAGTTTAAAGCCCACAAACCTCACAACTGACTTCTCTCTAAACAAGCTAACCTATTTATATAAAACCCGTCCAGCGGACCAACTAAACAGCGTACCAGATGGTCCGGCATACCATCTGGTCCGCCCCTGGTCCGCAGGACCAAAATATACAAAATATTCTATTACAAAGACGTATCACCAAGACCTAGCACTAGACATCAAAACATGCTCTAAGAATTGACATCATGGACCGTGAAATCAAGAAACTCAAGCGGAATCGAATTCCGATCGTCAAGGTTCATTGGGAGTCCAAGCATGGACCTAAGTTCACTTGGGAGCATGAGGACCAGATGCAGGCTAAATTATTAGACATATGTGTTTATGAAAATGTCAAAATAGTGTAGGGTCACTCTGTAAATATTGTAATTATATATTGATTGTAGATCAATGAGAAAAGGCATGGGATTATTTCCTAACATGGTATCAACCTAATCTCCGATCCTCTCTCCCCCTACGTCGCTTCTCTAGGCCTAAACCCTAAACATCGCCGCCGACGATCTCCTATGTCCCCCCCCCCCCCCTTCTCAATCGATTTCCTTTCTTTCCTTCCACCCTTTACCCATGATGAATAACATTCATCCTGCCCATCACTGTCATAAACATCAAGAACTTTATTCCCCTTCTTTTTGAAACCAAAACTGGAAGATACAATCAATGAAAGGAACTGCTTAAGATTCATTATCGAGCATTTAATTGCTACGACCATCTTGAAAGAACCGAACCCCCTACTCCCGCTCCTGTCGCCAACAGTAAAACTCCGGCCGTTGACACTGAACTCTGGATGCGCATTGATGCCACTATTCTCCAGTGGATATATGGTACAATCTCCGTGGAACTTCTCTCCACAGTTCTCCACCCCGACGCTACCGCTTGCTCTGCATGGAAATCCCTCAAAGAGGTTTTCAATGACAACAAAAACTCTCGTGCTCTCCAGTTAGAACACCAGTTGGTAAACACCAAATTGGAGTCATATGCTGACATCTCATCCTAGTGTCAGGCCATCAAAGAGATTCGTGATCAGTTGGCTAATGTCAACGCACCCGTTATGAACTAACGTATGGTGCTCCAAATGATTTCTGGTGTCACCGAATCCTTCGATGGCGTCGCAATGCTCATACAACAAACAAATCCCCTCCCTGATTTCTTTGAAGCCCGATCCAAGCTCATCCTTGAAGAAACTCGCAAAACCCGACAAGCCACCCACAACCCCACCGCCCTTCACACCACCACTACTCGCTCCACACCTACAGCCCCTCCCTCTAAGCCGTCTGAGCAGCCCCAAAACCAATAGTCCACCTTGTAAGTCCCTATTTAACAACCAAACACGATATCTCTACCGATTACGAGTGCGGAATACAAGCAATCGGATGATTCAAGATTATAGAGAAGAAACACAAATCGAAATAAACACAATAATACTAAAAAACGATTAACCTGTAAAACGATGCACACGATTCACTAAAGAACTCGTCTGGTACACCTGAAAAGCCTCCTTAGTCTCTCTCAACTGGCCAACCACTAATATGAGTATTAGGAATTGTTTATATAGATAAACAAATCCTAAACCTAATTTTCGGATTTGACTATACAGGCCTATTAAATTCCCCTTAAACTCTATCTAATTGGGCCCACACATGTCCAAAATGACCCAATGACCCAATACAATGAAAACCCAACTATTTTACACCTATTCTATCACACAGGCCTTCAAAATAGTCCGCCAATGGATTATTTAATACACAAGCCACAAATTATTCCCTTACAATCTTCCCCTTGGCTTGTGATATTAAATATCTTCTACTTTCAATATTCAGACTTGCAGTCTTCTCCTTGGCATGAGCATGTGTTGATGAAGATTCTTTACTTTAACAATCTTCATTAGGCAGCATGTGGGAAGATTGATGACTCTTTCTCTTTATCAGCATCAGCTTGAACTACAGATGATGAACAAGTAATGAGAGGAGGATTCTGAAATACTTGCTTCTTCTTGAAAACTATTGAGTCATTGCTGAATCAGTAGTAACTGTCTTGACTTGCTTGTGACTTTAGAGGACAAATTTTGAAAACCTCTGTCTTGGCATTCTTGAATTTCTTGTTGTGACTGCTCTGCATCTTTTCTTCAATTAGCTTCCCCTAAACTTGAGAACGATGTTTTTGGAAGCTTTACTTGAACAACCAACAAACTTCCCTTAAGCATAGGGTAAGTCCTTTTCCGGCTGGTTCTTCAACTTGATCAACAGCAGAGTTATTGCTTTGGTCAACTGAGTCCTTGACCTTCTTCTCCATGAGTTGTCTTTCTCACTTAACCTGTCAAACACAACATGAAACAGACACTAACCAGACGATGACTGGTTATCAGGTTAGCATTATTTAACCAAAAGCACTTCCCCTTGACCCGAGGACTCTTCACATTATCTCCCCCTGAGATTCTGAGGAACGACATACTTTCTTGCATAAAAACCCACAAAAACATATTAAAACCTTTAAATTTACCTGGCCATGGTTGAAAAATAAACAATAAAAACTTAAGATAACACAAAAGAAAAATTAAAAAAAAACATACAAAATTACTAAACGAGAAGGTTTCTATGGGATCAAATCGTATGAATCTGACCAAGGAACCCTTTTCAGCTTTGTTACTCGACCACGTCCAGGTGATTGCAAATATACTCATCCACTTTAAACTCAAACCCTTTTCTTAGTCAGACTGTTTGTCACTTTATTATCTTTTAAGGTGCATTAATTATGAACAACAAGTGGGTTTCAACAAATCCTAGGTACATGTTATTGCACACTATCAAGCATATAAATTCCTTACCACATATTTTCACAAACTGAACCAGAAGTTTGAAACTGAGCTCCAGACTGGATTGAGAAGAGAAAGAATAGATCACATAGATGTTTTGGGTATACTATACAAAGTCAACTGAATTTTTGAAACATTTTTAATAATGCTCTCATCAGTGACAAAGGCTGGGGGCTTTGGACTCTTGAGGGTCTCTTTTCTTGTGCTCTTTGGCATCTTTTAGGCGTATTTATTTATTTATTTATTATTTTATTTTATTTTTTATTATATTTTTTTTATATATATATTATTTTAGATGATCTAGAAGCACATATGTATGGACAACTCCAGGTCATTGCTCATGCAAAGCAGATGAGAGCCTTACATACACGTGAAGCATCCCCAGGTCATTGCTCACGCAAAGCAGAGGGGACACCGACCTTTTGAGCTCAATTTCACACTCTTGGAGACAAGCGTGTGTATCGGGAATTTAAACATGCAGTCAAATAGAAATGCAATTAACCAAAGTGTTATTACCCAACAGACTGCCATATGTTATCTTTAAGTGTGTAACGCATACCTTTTCAGATTTAAGAGCTGAGCTTACCAGCATATCACCATGGATCATGTCTTTCACATCTGCCTTACGCGTTTCATGCACAACCATACTTCACATCAGATTTGCCAAGAAACAAACAATTCAGACAGTGTTACCTTTTTTGCTGATCTTTTCAGATTTACCTCTCACAAGGAGAACATACCCACCATGTAAAAAATTGCATGTCATGAAGTGGAGAGATGCCTCCTATCCTGTGCCTGGAACAATCACTATCACAAACAAATAAATGTTAATGAATGTCCTCCTAGACTGTTCCTGCACACAGTGAGGGATTAGTTAGCCATAAGTACCCAGGCCATTGTTGTTCTGGGTATACCTGAAGAGTCGGTGAAAGAAATTTCTTTTAAAAACATTCCCTTGGTAACATCAGGGATTGGGGGTGTGACTGCCTTTGATTTTGGTTTCCAAATTCCAGGTGATTTAAACGTTGTTTTAGTCACCTTTGAAGTAGTGACTTTAGGTATTTCAACCTTTTTCATTTCAGGTTTCCTTTTCAAAATAGTTTTAGTTACCTTTGGAGGGGTAACTTTAAGTTTTTCAACATTGTGTTGTTTTGAAATCGGTTTTTTCACCTTTTTATGAAAATGTTCATAATTTGGAAAAACATATTTTTTATTTAAGAGTTTTTTCTGCTCTTTGGCAGCTCCCCAATTTCCATCAGAAGGTTCAACCTTAGGATTAGCAGTCTTCATTGCCTTTGGTGGTTGCACCTTCATCGGCTTAGACAGAGAGGAAACCTTATGACTCAGCGGGTAATAGGGTTCAAAGGGACGATGCAAGCAGTTTCTAGCGATGTGACCAGGAACTCCACAGTTATAACAGGTCTGCTTCTTTTGGTAGAAATCAGACGTGTAGCCATTTGAGCTGTATGGCTTTGATGGAGAGGCATTGAGATTTGGTTGCATTTTCGGAAAGACTCCAGGCCTCCAGTTGTTAGATCTTTCCGAACTTGATGAATTTCCGTTGAATCTTTTCTTGTTTGTGGAAAACTGAGGAGAACAAGACACTTGTACCTTTGTCCCACCCGGATGATTTGATGTTGAAGCTGGATTGCCACTGCAAGAGCCCACAGATGAGATTGGACACTTAATTGTAGTTTTGGGCCTTTCAATCTTGATAGGAACAGAAGTTGGAGGCTTGATGGTGATCTTGGGCCTTATAGTCTTAATGTCAGATGATAAACCACCATCATGACCCAAGCCTTTGAACTTGGTTGTAAATGAGGGTCGCTCTTCTCCTTCAATCGGAATGAACTTAGACCCTGTTGTCATGAAGATCTTACCATTGGGCCTTGTAGTCATCACCACTCGTTCCCGCTTTACCTCATCCATAACTTTGGAATAAGGAGTCTCGATCTTTAGATAAGGAACCAACTTTTCTTCATCAGCTCTCTTTACTTCACTAGAGCTTGAGCTTGCATACTTAGTAGTGTTATTAGACTGAGTTGCTTTAGTGGTTGTCTTTTCATCTTCATGTACTGGTTGAGGCCCATATACCATGGTTGCTTCATTAATGGACTCTTTCAACACTTCCTCTGCAGTTTGGGGAAGTTTGACGTACTCATGTTGTAGTGGGGGAGGAAAGTTTGCATCCCCGAGACCAGATGTTTCTTGCACATTCTTGAGTCGATCTTCTGATTTAAATAAAGCATGGTGAGAGTCCATCATTTACTTTTGTATAACTTGATGCTTCACCAATGCAATCTCAGTAGAATTAATCTTTGCCTTCAGTTCAGTGAGTTCTTGTGTCAATTCTTCCACCTTGCTTTCAGCCACTCTTAAAAGGGTGCTTTTATCACTCTTATCTTGTTGACACTTAACTAGGTCCTGTTTAACCGCTTCAAACTTTTCTCTATAAACCCTTGCAAAATCTTTATAGTTGTTGATTTCCCAAGTGGCTTTTGAATGATTCTTACATTCGTTTGTAAACTTGCTCTCCCATTCTTTAATAAAAGCACAACATGTGGGATTTGAGCATTCTTTGCTATTACAAACCCATGATCCATCAGCATGATTGATCTTCCGCTTTTCCTCCTCTTCTTTGGCAATTTTTTCACAGAATGTTCGGAAAAGATACTTCCGCTGACTGAGTTCTTCATCTACAGCCTCTAACTTCTTTTTGTTGGGTTCAACTTGTTTTAGATGATTCTCTAGTTTGTACTCTGCATTGATACGGTCTCTTTGTTCAATTCGAAACAGTTGCTTATATTGTTCGATCGATTCTGAGCATGCCGAGTTCGAACATATCTGAGTTTGATCATCAACAGCAGGAGAAACAACTTGAGTACTTGCCATCGACTTTGAATCCTCTTCAAGTGCAAACCCTGTAAAAATGGCAAAATCACTATTCAAAGAATAGTGTCAAAAACTTAAAACTGATTTGGACCGAAAAATGGGTTTGCGATTGGAAAGTGGGTTTTCGATCAAAGAGAGGATGGGTTGAAAAGGGGTTTTTGGTCGGAAGAATCTGGTCAAAAAGTACTTTTCGATCGGACAAGATCTTGGTCGAAAAATACACTTCTCGATCGAAAAGTAAGGGTGGATCGAAAAGTCTCAGATGGGACTTTCCGATCGAATCGAGAAGCTGATCGAAAAGTCACGAAGGGACTTTCCGATCGAAACAGAGCTGATCGAAAAGTCACGAAGGGACTTTCCGATCGAAACGGAGCTGATCGAAAAGTCACGAAGGGACTTTCTGATCAACAGTGTGCTGCACGTGTGTGCTTTTCGATCAAGGGGTCGATCAAAAAGCCTTGAACCGGGTCGAAAAGCCAAAAATATCGATCGAAATAAGGGTCAAAGCCACAGATTTCAATCGAGGGGCTTATGAAGTCCTAGCAGCCTGCTTCTGTCCTGTGCGAAACCTGTAACAAAATCACAAGAAACTCGCAAACAAAACCGTTAGTAACCCTTGAAACACTTGGAGAAAAAAATATCAATATTAAAACAAAACGAATTACTCCACAATGTGCAGAAAAATTCAACGATCAAAACCCCGTCAAAATAAATTTGCACCAACTTGAAATGAGTTGCCGTTTATAGCTTTAAAAACCGGATGACGTAGACCACTTGTTTTAAATAAATCCCAATGGCATTTTTGTAATTAATTTCTGTTTTGTCGCTAAAGAGCGGTTGTCGCAAATAAGGATCAAATGTTGCAAAAAGCCTCTATAATGTCGCAAATGAAAAGAATATCCGTAAGTTTCAATCCCGTAAACTCGTTGACGAACCGGAAACTTGATAACCGAGTTGAGAAGCTGCTTAACCCGAACCGAATACCAAACAGATAACCTTGAAGAGAGCCGTACACCAAGAGAACTGAGAACCAAAATGTCGATCGAGAATCCTAGTCTCCGTCCAGAAACTAATTTCGACTGAAGACCAATTTGAATTTTGAGACCGTATCCCACTTTTTGACAATTGTTGACCAACTTTAAATTTGGAAATCACGATGTTTATTTTAAAAAAAATTAATGCCATTAACAAGCAATTTAGTTTAGAATGAAATCACACTAAATTCAGAAGTTTAGAAAAAAATAAAAGACAAGATAAATGTTGCAACCAAAACTTCCAAATAAAGCAGAGTTCAAATTGACGATTCAATATTCAATCAAGCATAATTCGGTTGACATTAACACAAACAACATAACACACGATATCGTGAGAGCCTCGAAACCATGTTTCTTGGCTCTGATACCAATTGTAAGTCCCGATTTAACAACCAAACACGATATCTCTACCGATTACGAGTGCGGAATACAAGCAATCGGATGATTCAAGATTATAGAGAAGAAACACAAATCGAAATAAACACAATAATACTAAAAATCGATTAACCTATAAAACGATGCACACGATTCACTAAAGAACTCGTCTGTTACACCTGAAAAGCCTCCTTAGTCTCTCTCAACTAGCCAACCACTAATATGAGTATTAGGATTTGTTTATATAGATAAACAAATCCTAAACCTAATTTTCGGATTTGACTATACAGGCCCATCAAATTCCCCTTAAACTCTATCTAATTGGGCCCACACATGTCCAAAATGGCCCAATGACCCAATACAATGAAAACCCAACTATTTACACCTATTCTATCACATAGGCCTTCAACTTAGTCCGCCAATGGATGATTTAATACACAAGCCACAAATTATTCCCTTACACACCTCCGGCGGCAGGGGGTATTTCCGGGGTAACCAAAATTATGGCAAAGGTGTTTACCACATGTCTTCGTCACGTGGTCGTGGGGGTTCCTATTGGGGTCGTGGAAGAGGGAATACTGCATCTATTTATCCACCCACGGCCTATGCCACCCAACCGGCTACTCATGGCAGCTTTGCCCGACCCCCCCCCCCCACTGTGCCCTACCGTACTGCAGCCACCCCCAAGCCGGCCTATGGTCACGGATATCCCCCACCCTCTCCCTCACCCGGGATCCTAGGACCGGCTCCCCAAACTTTCTAAACTGCCCAGGGATATGATAGCTACAATACTCCCCCAAACTTGGAGCCAGGACACCATACTCAGACAATACCACCTAACAACAATTGGTATCTAGACACGGTGTGACAATTCGTCTTTTCGGGTCCTCTCCCGATTTAACATAAACTTAAACGGTTGTAAATGTTGTGTGAACATTTATGTGATTGACTTATGTTGACCATAGCAACTAGGGTTTGTGTAACCATCACTACACAAGCATGCACGTGAGTCTAGATGCTTTATATTCTATGATTTTATGTAAATCATACGTTATGATTTCATGTGAACGTTTTGTTATTTTATGTGACAACTAAACTTATGATTTTATGCGATATATGTATATATATTCACGTGATGCATTCTAAGATATTATGTGACAACATGTCACGTAACTACACGTATCGTTTTATGATTTTATGTGAGTTTAAACACAAAAGAATGGATTTGAATCTATGATTTTATGTGAACTTAAAATAAATAATTTTGGGCTGTTGTTTATTATTTTATGTGGTTATTTAAGGGCCATATTTTTATAAACGTCACATGCTAAACATGTGTTCATATATATATATATATATATATATATTCGTATATTCGTCGTCAAGAAAACCTCCGTTAACCCGTTAGTCTCATTAAACTTTCCTAAACTTTGAGGGACCTATTCTGCAATATCTGGAACTTGTTTTTAGTTAACTAAACTTGGGGGACTACACCTGTTATTATGGAAACTTGAATGATTTTTTATGCAAAGTTGGGAGGGGGAAATTATGTCAAACCTTCGAAGTCGGTTTGAGAGAAGTGAATGTAACCGCCGATCAATTAATCGTGGATTCCGAACGTCACCATTTCATCGTTGGTTACTACATCGATTAATCAAAACATCTAATTGTTTGATCAAAACAAATCATTTCACTTCATACCTTTTGACCCTCATAGAACACATGAAACGTAGTCATCCCTAAGCTCTGGTGAAACCTCGTGAACCAAAGAACCATCGGTGACACATCCCCCTTCCGGTTTTGGTCCCGTCGCCACTAATACAGCCCCGCCTAACCGTCGGGAACTCCTGCCTGATCGACCAATCCAAGCATTGAAGAGCATCATTGGGGAGGTCTGCGTCTAATCGTCGTTTTCATATTGATCACAGATCCGAACTCCGACTTACACCGTGATTTCGACGTACAAATTATTTCACGTTATAAGCGCAAGTTGGAGTCACGCCAAACAGCACAAGGTAATGGTTTAAGTTTTCGTCTTCGGTCATGTCAGTCATACTCGAGTCTTAAGGTGTGAAACGTTAATGGCGGATTGTTGTTTTAGGGTTGGTTGGTGGGGATGATGAACACTGGGAACTGGTTAAATATACTTTGAAATGGATAGACATCACTAAGTGATATCCGTTCCAGTGGTTAAGGCACATGAGTTCCTGTCCCAAGGGTCACCAGTTCGAACCCCATCCATCGCAACTATTGTTGATTATTTTTCTAAACCCTGGTTTCCTTGTTTACTGAGTAATCAAAATTAATTCCGCCTGGGTTATTCACCAAACAGCGGGTTAGCCTAGTGGTTAGGTTCTAGAAATGTGAACGAGAGGTCCCATGTTCGAACCTTGGAAAACACCTATTTTCAATCGTTTTGTTTTTATTATTTGTTTCATGAACTTGCATAACCCGAAACTCATTGTCGATCGTTCCCCATATTATTTTGGACCCGTAGAAACCCTCGTGGACATCGTTACCTTCTTTTTTTTAATCTCGTGGCTCATATAATATTATTTGAATATAAAATAGTGGGTTCTGACAAGAATCATAAACGCGGTGTATTTGAAAAAATGCAAAAAAAATACGTATTTGGGAAATATAAAACGAACGTTTCGGTAACCCTTTTATTTATATAAAAATATACGCATACAAATAATATACTTTGGTCGCATTTCGCAATATAAACATTTTGTACATTCGGATGTATATATTTTCTTATATCCATTATATATATACATATTCATACATTTTAATTACTAGGTTTTATGAAGATATAATAATTATCTTTTGATTCGCATTTTGATGATCCTTACAATTTAGGCTAAATGCCATCTTTAACTCGTTTTGACCTAACGACTTTTGTCACATGTCATTGTTTGACATTATCAATTACCATATGTCTACACCGAATCGCCTTTGTTTGAACACACATTTACGTATAAATGCTCGTTTGCTGTTTGGTAGAGCACACAAGACTCGTTATTTGCTATTGGTTGTGGTTATTTGTCTGGAATTGCTGTGCACCCAAAGGTGAGTTTCACGGCCCCTTTTTACCTATTTTAATCCTGTTATAAAGATTAACATGCAAACACTTGAACTGTTAGATAATTATATCACCTGAATGATAATGGCACACTTATGATAAAGTCCTCACTTTTAGAATTACTGTTAATGTGGCATCAACGGAAACTTATTTAGTAGATCTACTGGGTTTGACAGCCCCACCCGGGTCAGTCCCGCTGACACGATTGGATATCGAATGGGTGTTATAAACTTCTTAGTCTTAACGAAGCACAATTGAACTTGTCGAGCTTCAGTGACTGGATAGCTAGTTTATTTAATCAAACGTGCACTGATTTCTTGAAAATAGCCTGGCTAGCTATTGATATATTATCTGGATTTTAAACTGAACTTGAACTTAAACTTGAACTATGGTTCAACAGTCAACCTTGAACAGAACTTAAACTATTGTTGAACAGTCGACCTTGAACTGAACTTAAACTGTTTTTGAACTGGTAAACCTGTGAACTCACCAACCTTTGTGTTGACACTTTTTAGCATGTTATTTCTCAGGTTGAAAATGTTCGAGTATCACGAGTACGCATGCATGAGACTTTGAAACCATTTTAGTGTCTCTGAACATGCAACATCACCTTGGGTGACGATGTTTTTACATAAATGATTTAATTGTATTACGCTCCCGCAATTTTAACACTCTGAATTTATATTTTAATGAAATATGAAACGTTTTTATTAATTACTAGTCATTTAGTGTAACTAATGGACTGCGATCCTAGTTTGGCTCCCAGCGGTGGTATTTCGCGCGTGGATTTTTGGGTTGTGAAAGATTGATATCAGAGCCATTAGTTATAGCGAATTAAGATTCGTCTTAGACTGTAACTTTTTTGCATTAGTTTCATATAAGCATTATTTTCTCATGCATCGTGATACTCACTCCTACACGCACCTGGTTTACGATATGTCATTTACATCATCTAATCCCCTTTTAATTATGCCAATGAGCCTGTTATTCTTGAGTCATTTTACTTAACCTCTCCGAGTCATGTACCTCTTTGTTAATATCCATGGACGGCGAGACGTCGAATCAGATCGGATGATCACATCTTCACTCTTGACGAGTCGTTTGCTGCTCAGGATTATTCTAGACTGACGGAATGGGCATAGTACCCAGACATTGGGCGAGTGCTTATTTGGAAGGTGGTGTGATACCACTTCCTGTTCTTAGACCTTTTTATCATAGTGTGTGAGATTCTTGTTGAATCTGACCTATTTGCATCGCTGAACTCTCATGTTCAGGAAACGTAATCATGACGTGCTAATAGTGCGATCATTCAACTTCAGTAGTAGCAGCATTGTGTGGATTCAAGTGGTTTCCTATAGGGACACCTGTGTCTACCTTCGTTATCCTGATCTTTTCATATTTGCTCTGATCTTCTACATTTGCTCTGATCTTCTATGATCCGTCCCTTCTCGTTTCTATTGCATGGTTGCATGGAATGAAGCAACTTGAATGAGACTCTTATTAACTAAATAGTACGTGATGTGTACTGACTGGTTTTTTTCTTCTTCTCTCATATATCGAATTCGTGATCAGGTTGGTATGTGTAGTAATCATCATATATCTTCGAGCAAAGCTTGGGTCATTGTGATAAATCTTATTCAAATCCTCTTGAGCTAAATTCCACGCTGACTCGCTTTGGGTGGGTCATTCCAATTAAAGTGAACATGTTGCTCCCGAGACTTTTCTCTGTAACGAATCTGGTAAAGATAACCTTGAGTTAGTGACCCCATCCTTGATACGTACTTTGAGGATATCTCATATGTACTCCACAATACCTGGTAGCTAAAGTAAGAGGGATTAGGGTGACTATATAAGGTAAATTACAGTTACGGGTGCACACGCAAATGTAATTTGCAGTGTATGGAAATCTTAGGGAATCCGAAACAACAAGCCGATGGTTGTAAAGGATGCAGTCTCTTACCTTAAACCCCTTGACCTCCGAATGTCGAGCATGTTCGCCTCAACTAGATGGTTGAAAGTCCTCCATCCTTGTAAACGCTATCACACCTGATCTGATCCCTTTTTACTATTGGATTCTAATCCAATTGTGAACCTTTTGGAGCATATTACAAAAATTGGTCCTGGTAGGACATCGTTTCACCTGTTCATTTTAATGACAAGTTTTTTTCCCTAACTACAGACCCTCCCGACGAGACCTTTAACTGGTTTGAATTTATCTTGGATCACAATCCTACCTTTACGACTTTACCTACCACATCAATCTATGTGATGCATAGCATCTTGTTTATTATTTGTTATGAATAAATCCCTCATTTTGATTATATTTTGGTTATGTTTTGGTTGGATTCGATGCTTTATTGATATATATTTGGATTTTAGGTGTTGGCTGGGGTCGTGTAGTCATTTTGGATGGAAACGAGGCACTTTGGAGTTGGATTGGCATCCGAAGGTGAAGATAGAAGAAAATAGAGATTTTTGTGTTTTTGATGGACATGCGGGCCATCTGCCCATTTCTTATGTTCTTCAGATGGGTCGCATGGGCTGGGATGCGGTCTATAAAAATATGATCAAGTTTTAAAAACAGTAAGTCCGAGTGACCAACTACACGCTACGGGAAAGTATACCCATCGAATGTAATATAGTATCGATAAGTACCGGATATCAATCCAAGGACGCAAATACAGCCTCTCGATATGCGAACTTTGCTAATATTTAACCTAAAATATTTTGAATTTCAGATAAACAAAGAAACAGATTAGCAAGTAACTAGAAATAACTAAAGAACAAAGCAACAGAATCTAGGAATGAAAATAGTAATGAGACAGATATCACTCAGATAAGAATCCCCTAAGCATGAATTTGACCTCCAATCTGACTAATCAATATGACAACTACCCTGCAAATGATAACTACCAAGGCAACCTAGACTATAGACACATCCTAGTTACCAAGGCAATCCCAAATAAAAGTCCAGGTAGAAAACTGAATGAAACCGCCTAATTGCCTAGTTTCTTCGGTCAAAGCTAACCAAACACACACGAAACAAGGATCACGCAAGGAAGGTCTTCCTAAGTAGGCCCTATAACGTGAATAAATCTGAATCAAGACCCTAAGAACTTAGGCAATGCTAAACACGAAATGACAAGTCAAAACCTTACGGTCATAAGCATTCTAACCAACCAATCAATGTCTAGCAACCACCTAATGTGCAAAACGAATCGGTCAACTCAATTTCAACACAAATACATACAAGATCAGCCCCAAATCTAAATCATACAATCATGTAGATGGTCATCGGATCATGCATTAACCTATAACTATAAAAGTCTAAGATTAACAATGAGGAATTTAACAATTTGGTTGAAGTTCTTCAAACCACATCAAATTATCCACATCATATGATTCAAATAGAAGCTAACAATGCATATATGATCATTCAAAGCATCCAATTCAGAATTAATAGGCAATTTCATCAAGTCATAATGAAAAGTCAAATCGAAAAGTCAAAACATGCTTAAAATCATCAAATCCAAGTGATAAAAGGAAATCTAGCCTAACATCATGAATCCAAACATGAAGCAACTCAGATCTGATGTAAACATGTCAATACAAACAAGATCTAGGAAGAATGATGAAACCCAAGCCGAAATCTTCACTTTTTCAAGCTTTTACTCCTAAAATCCTTGCTCCTTTGGCCTTGATCTCTCCAAAATCAATCTCAGAACCCTAAAATTATGTAAACTAGTCAAAATGTGGGAGAGTTTGTGAAGAAAAACGGCCTCCAATCTTTTTATAAGGGTTTTCAAGGGTTTTTCACGTCTAATTATCGATGCGGGCCATCTGGGTGTTCCTGAAAAATCCGCCCAGCCTGCATGTAGGCCATCTGAGTGTTTGTGTAGCAGGCATGCTGCCTACATGGCCCTGTTGACTGCAGCTTTGACCAGCCCATGCGGCCCATCTGAAGAACATAAGAAATGGGCACATGGCCCGCATGTCCATCAGAAACACAAAAAGCATCGAATCCAACCAAAACATAACCAAAATATAATCAAAATGAGGGATTTATTCATCAAAAATAATAAAGAAGATGCTATGCATCAAATATCCCCACACTTGAACCTTTTTCGCCCCTGAAAAAGTCCGCAATGAGATCATAACCGAAGAATTGACCTTCCACTTTATTCTAAACTAGATACTCACGCGCTAAAAGTGATCACCTATATTTCGGTCCGACTAAACCCAACCGCCGAAAACCAAAGCCCCTGAACATGCTTTATTCAGAATATTTACCAATTATGGGTCCCACACTTACAGTTTCGCAACTAGGCCTAATCCCGTCTCAAAGCACGAATCAGCACGGGTCAAACTAGATTAGGGCTTTTCCCACCGCAGTTGAATACAATATTTATGATTTGGAGATTATGGAAAGTGAATGGATGGAATGATGGGTGAGCTTGAATTGAATTTATTTATTTGATCCTAAAACTAGGGCGAGTCTTCACCTGACATTACATCTCCTGAGTCCCTATCCCGAGAGCTAGTAAGCAGGCTTTGACCCTCGCACATAAAACCACATCACCCCAATAGATCATCTCCGGAGTCACTATCCCTAGAGGTAGAACGTAGGATCAACGAATTTTATGCACTTTATTTGATTTTTTTGTTTTTTTTTTTGCATAAATAAAATTCAAAACAAGCTCAAGATGGATGGATGGATGGGGCGCCACTATTTCTCGGATTTATTTTCATAAAAAGATCATAGTGTGCCAGGTTATCTCCGAATCATAAACATTTTATTCAAAAGAGGTACCTATCAGCCTATTCAACAGTTTCGACTTTGCTACTATGCTAAAGGCGGGAACCCACAATAATTATTATTATTAAGGTTTATTTAAGTAGCGAAATCAGGATTTTTAAGCTTTTAGAAATCAGCTGGGTCTACCAGTACATCACAAATTAGGCACGCTTTCAACTTTATTCATTTATTTATTTACAAAAAGAATCAAAACTCCGGTTTTACCTATCATTTCTCATTTTGTTGCAGACAATTTAAGGGCATTTTTGAAAATATTTTTGAAATTTAAGCGCAAATTAAACAATTTCATGTTTGCTTCAACCGTTTCCCTCCCCACACTTGAATCGTATATCGTCCCGAATGTACGTGAAGGACATAAATAAGAACAAGGGTGAAGGAAACTAAAAACTCCCCTGATCAAAGATATGCAGCTCTCGGCGGATGCTAGAACTACGAGAATGAGTCGCGAGGGGCCAAACATAGCTGAATCGGCAAGAACCACAAATCTCGACCATAAGTGCCAGAAATGGGTCTCGAATGCTCCAAAGCCAAGAATGTATAGAAACAGCTCTCGACAAACAGGTGCCAGAACTGCCTCATCATGTCACTATCAAGCAAAAACATGGCAAAAACATCAACCAGCAAATATAGATAATAAAATCATATAGTCAACCACAATGTACGCCCAACCCATATACAAAAATACCCGAGTTCGTAAATCAAAGTATGACATAATATAGCAAAATAAGAAACAACTCGGAAAGGGTACAACCAAATCATCACGGCTGCTGGTCGGCTGGTGGAACACCTAGAAACGGAGGCAACTGGATCTCTGGATCTCTGGAGGCAATCTGTGTAAGCACCTGTGTCATCCAAGTCATGGCTGGTACTAGTGGAGTCAGTTAGGCTATCTGAGCGCCCATCGCATCAATGGTCTGTGTCTGAGCCTGAACAAGCTGAACTAACTGACGAAGTTGGGCCTGAGTGGATGGAGGACGGGGACGAGGGACTGGACCCGCTGGCCTCTGATCAGCCTGATATCTCGCCAATGCAGCCCGAACAGAAATCTGTTGTCCGGGTGGTCTCTGAACAACAATCGGGGGAGGTGGCGGGCGGACTGGGAACTGGAAAGGCCCCTCCTGTACATGTGCGTCATCATCATCTGGTGCGGGCTGCTCGTCGCCCGAACCACCAACGGCACCCTCCGGAGGATCAGAAACGGCTCCCATCGGTTTCCACGTGATGGGCCCTCCCGGAGGTGCGAGAATCATACTCATCGATCGGATGGCGACGGCGGATAATGTGGCAGACTGTGCCGCCGCAACCTGTGTCAGTGCCTGCCCGGCAGGGATCTCTGGACGCTCATCAGGCAACACACCAAGGCTCTCGGCTAGTCGCGTGACATATGCAGCACCGCAGATACCACCTCCTGAAGAACGCTGTCGGGTCAGTAAAGCAGCAAGAGTATGCGCTAGCTGAAAAGGAATACCCTGCAGCAGAGAATGGAGCAATGTAGCATCGATAAATGTCATCTTCTCTGTGCTCTCTTTCCTCGCCGCAATCGTGTGAGCGAGGGTTCTGTGGAGGTAGCGATGAAATGGGTCTCTAATCCAATGGGCCTTCGTGCCCTCCTTTAAGACACCATCAGCAATGGAAGGCCACCATAAAGATAGCTCGAGGGATGAGATATCTGTACGTGCCTCTGTGAAGATAGGCAGTGTCGTCTCAGCCTCCGTGTATAACCCGACTCTCCAAGCAAACTCTGCCAATGACAATCGCCTCTCTACTCCTCTAATTCGAAATGTAATGGCTCGGTCGTACGAATAGTCCGACGGGAGGCCCTCATAATGGATAGTGGAGAAAAACTCCAATGATAGCTCACGGTAGACTGGGCGATCGATGTCAAATATACCCCTCCAAGCACCCGTAATAAGCTGCTCTGCTCTCTCTGTGGATCCCACTATGCCAAGGAATGGCCAGTCAATAGTCTTCACTGGACGGAATGGAAGACGAAGCAAACGGCGTAGACTCTGATATGCCGTAGAGTCACGATGGAAACGCAACCAATCGTGTGCGTGTAGTGGAATATAGGCTGCTCCGGGTGTGGGTGCCTCGCCTGGAACTGGCAATGGCTCCATCATCGGTGGTGGTGCCTGGCTTGCAGCCGCATCCAGAGTTTTGTGCTTCCTGGGCTTTTTTCCATTCTGAGAAGAGTCTCCCTTAGCAATACCTGCACATTTCTCAACAAATAAGAGTTAGAACGGTGAATTAGCTTGAGAAAATAGAGTTCCAGACGGGTTAGGGCTGAAAAATATAGCAAATCAATGAAATTTGGTCAAATGCAAATTGTGGGAATGGAAATTGAGTACCAACAATTTGCATTGACCAAAACCAACCAACCTGAATGGAACCCTTACACGAACCGCCCATTTGCTGTTTATGAAGAGAACGATTCGTGCTGAAAGATCACAACAATTTAGAAAACCAGTGTGCGGACGTTTGTTTAAAGATTATGAAGTGAACGTCACACAAACTTAAATTCTAAACAATCCTGAGAAATTTTACCGTTCTACGGACCATTGGAATGGAGATTGAGTACCAACGGCCCGCATTACGGCACAAATCTCTCGAAAAACGGCCATGACCCATTCATAAATCGGACTAAACCAACACTCATCTCGACTGTTTCAATCAAGCTCAAAAGTCAATCACAAGCAATAATGCATCAACGGGTGAACAACAATGGGAAAAACAAAACAATCAACTAAACCGACATTACTAAAACTAAACAAGACACAAAAATAACTTAAAGGAAACTAAGAAAATTAACGAAACAAGCAAGCTAAACCTAAACGATCAAGATAAACACATGGAATTAAAACAAAGAAGCCCTAATTAATTAACAAATTTTTCTGATTTTTCTGAATTTTTTTTTTTATAAAAGTCAAACCGAACAGCATCATAAAGAACTAACTAAACAAAATAATGAACCTAAAATAGGAAAAATCTAAAAGTTTAACAACTAGCATGTAATAGGCAAGATAAAAGAGAACTATTAATCGTGTAACCCAAATTGCCTAAATCTAAACAACCTAAACAAAACAACAAGTGTTTCACCAAAACGATAACCATTAACCAGACAATGCAAGTTTGGTCGTATAACTAAAGTAGTACTAAACATGACATAACAAGAACAATTCATCAATCAGAGCTAGCAAATCATAGAACACAGTCGCATGGTTGAGCACAAAGTAGCAGTTTTGAAAATCGAAATCCATTCAATGCTTGAACCAAAAACTAAATCATCATGTGGATTACCCAGACAAGAATCGACTTGGCTAAAAAGAGCATTCATTAAGCAGAACCAAAAATAATAATAATAATTAGTAAATGACATACCTGTATGCACTAAAAGTCTGAATAAAATTTAGAAGATTATGATGATCGGAAAAGGGACTGCGGCGGCGGCGACGGCCGGATTTGGCAGTGGTCAGGGGTGAACGGCGGTGGTTATAAAGCTGGCAAAGGGGCGGCGGGTGTTGGGTGTTGGGATCTCCGGCGGAGAGAAGGGCTGTGGGGGAGTAGTGGTTGGTGGTGGTTGAAAACGGAGATGGAGATGGCGGTGAGCAGAGCTGAGGTGGTCGCTGGCGGCTGGAAAAGGGGCGACGGTGGAGGATAGGTGGCGGCGACGGGAATCGCGGAAGAGGAGGGAGGCCGGCGGGGAGAAGAGAGGCATGAGAGGGAGGAGCGGCGGTGGCAGAGCTCAGGCGGTTGTGAGCGGCGGCGAAGGGAGTGGTTTAGCCCGACGAGGAACATGGCGGAGGGTGGTTGTGGATGTTGCGAGAGGCGCTGGCGACAGCGGGACGGTGGACGCGATGGAGTGGACGGTCGGCGGTGGGAAGGAGAGGGGATGGTGGCGGAAGGTGGAGATAGAGGCGGCCGGCGCTGGTGAAGATGAATCGCCGGCGGGAAAGGGCAGGGAAGGGAGAACGCAGGTGGTGGGGGAAAGAAATTAGAATTAGGGCAAAATTGGATTTAGGGCAAATTTTAAAAGTGGGCTTGATTTTAGAATACATGCGGGCCATCTGAAAAACATATAGAACAGGCATGTGGCCCGCATGACCTGTGCACCAGCAAACTATGTGGTCTAAAAATTTGTATCTTTCATCCGAATCCGATTCTCTCGATTCCGACCATCATCAATCATTCAAAGACAAACCTGGGACTTCTTGGGACTCAAAAATGATATCACAAACCTGTTTTGCTCGTTCTTTACCCAAAACATCTCTAAAATTCCAAAGATACCCATATTTTGCAAAGTCTTCAACTTGGCACGCAAAACGATGCAAACCTCACCCGAATGAACCTGTTTTTAGTCCCGGATGCTATATTAAACCTGCAAAACTTAAAACCAAGCGTAAAATGGAAAAAGAAAGCATAATTGGAACTAATTTAACTAAAAAACAAGCAAAAGTCAAAGTTGACCAACAAAAAGTCAAACTAAGCTAAAAATTACCAAAATAACCATAAAAGAACTAAGTAAACTAAAAACCTAATCAGGTTGCCTCCCGCAAACGCTGAAGTTACTTACGAGTCGTCAGCCAGACTCGGCCCAGCGATCAACGCGCGGGGGCTTCCAGACGCATAACAACCTCCTCGTTCATGTTAACCGAATCCGCAAGATAATGCTTTAACCTATGTCCGTTAACCTTAAATGAGCTACCGTTCTCACCTTCAATCTCAACTGTCCCGTACGGATATACGTGTTTCACAACATGGGGAACGAACCATCTAGACTTCAACTTACCCGGAAACAATTTCAACCTCGAATTAAAGATAAGCACTCAATCTCCCGGTTTTCCTCTTGATGTGACTATCATGAATCCTCCTGGTCCTCTCTTTGTGCAAACCCGAACTCTCGTACGCGTGGTCGCGCAACTCCTTTAACTCATGCAACTGAAAGAACCATCCTCTAGTCGCCTCATCCAGATCTAGATTGACGGCCTTCATGGCCCAATATGCGCGATGCTCAACCTCAATTGTTAAATGACACGCCTTTCCGTAAATCATCCTAAACGGTGTCGTACCCGTAGGCGTCTTGTAAGCCGTGCGGAAGGCCCACAATGCGTCATCCAGTTACTCCGACCAATCCTTACGGTTCTTACCAACCGTTTTCTCCAAAATTCGCTTAATCCCACGATTCGTGACCTCAACCTGCCCACTCGTCTGGGGATGATATGGTGTAGCCAATCTATGCGTAACCCCATAACGCTGAAACGCTTTCTCCATCTGCGCGTTGCAAAAGTGGGTGCCACGATCGCTAATCAGTGCCTTCGGCACTCCAAATCTCGCGAAAAGTTTCCTCAAAAACCTCACGACAACTCTCGCATCATTAGTGGGGAGGGCTTGTTCCTCGACCCACTTGGAAACATAATCAACAGCAACCAAAATGTACTTGTTCCCGCGAGATGGCGGAAACGGACCCATAAAGTCGATACCCCAAATATCAAAAATCTCGCAAACCTGAATCTTAGATTGGGGCATCTCATCTCTCCGCGACAAATTACCTGCGCGCTGACAATTGTCACATTTGCTGATCATCTCAAACGCATCCCTGAAAATAGTCGGCCAGTAAAATCCCGACTCAAACACCTTCTTCGCGGTGAAGAGGGCTGCGTAGTGTCCACCAGTCGGACCCTCGTGACAATGTCTCAAAATCTGGCGTGCCTTACGCCCATGCACGCATCTCCGAATCACAGAATCAGCACTGATCCTATAAAGATAAGGATCCTCCCAAATGTAATGTTTCAAGTCAGAAAAGAACTTCTTCTTCTGCTGAAACCCATACCCTTTCTTCATAATCCCACTCGACAAGTAGTTCGCAAAATCTGCAAACCATGGACTCTCATCGTCATCTCTCATGCGTACATAATCGAGTAACTCATGGGGGAAATAGTCATTTATGGGCATCCCCTCGAGTTTCTCATCATCTGCGTTCTCCAAACGCGAGAGGTGATCGGCCGCCACATTCTCGGCTCCTTTCTTCTCACAGATCTCAATATCAAATTCCTGCAACAGCAGGATCCATCAAATGAGTCTTGGCTTAGCATCCTGTTTGCTGAACAGATACTTAATAGCCAAATGATCCGTATACACAATAGTCTTGGACAGGACAAGATATGATCGAAATTTGTCAAAGGCAAACACAATGGCAAGCAACTCTTTCTCGGTAGTAGTGTAATTCTCTTGTGCATCATTAAGAGTTCGACTCGCATAGTAAATCGGATGGAAGTGTTTGTCCCTCCTCTGCCCCAAGACTGCCCCTACTGTGAAATCGCTCGCATCACACATCAACTCAAACGGTTGCGACCAATCGGGTGCAACCATAATCGGGGCGTTCACCAACTTGTCTTTAATCAAGTTAAACGCTGTCAAACACTCATCAGAAAACACAAATGGAGCTTCTTTCTCTAGGAGCTGTGTCATCGGCCTCGTGATTTTCGAAAAATCGCGTATGACTTGAAGTCTAGAAATAGTATCAACTTTGGCTCGATCAACCTCAAGCCCCGCATGTGAAATCTTGTGCCCGAGCACAATACCCTCACGAACCATGAAATGTCACTTCTCCCAATTAAGCACCAGGTTCGTCTCCTCACATCGAGCTAACATCCGCGATAAGCTCGTCAAACACTGATCAAAAGAACTCCCAAAAACAGAAAAATCATCCATGAAAACCTCCATGGAGTCCTCGATCGAGAGCTTCTTGAGAAACAGTGGAAAATTGTAAATGCATGTTATGTTTAGTAGGTTTTGAGGGAGGAGCCATGAAGGAGAAAGTGGAAGGAAGGACTAACCTGACGGAATTGAAATATCGCCGGAGGAAACTTGGAGAAAGTTGCAGAGAAAATTTTTTGAAAATTTTTGGGGAAGAAAAGTATGAGATGGTTAAATGGTAAAGTTTGGTGATTTTATAAGTTTATACTGTGAATTGCGAAAAAAGAGGAGAGTTTAAAATGGTAATAACTGTTTTTCTGAAAAACCGTCCCATCATGTCAGAAAGTTATGGTAAAAATGTAGTACGTGTAGTACAAATAAGATACGCGTGGAAACGGTTGAATAACCGGAAGTGAACCATAGTCTATTAACAACCACACATCCGTGTGTAAGTTAATAGACTAGGGGGACTTGATGATATATTATAGGTGTCGGATGTGATACACATCCGACACCACCAAGATTAAGTCCCTTTCTGTCTTAAAGCTGTTTCAGAATAGGAACGGAAAGGCTCAGTTGGAGGATGGTACTTAAAGGCTGGCGCTTGCGGAGCAAGTGACGGATCTGCTTAACCGGAAGAGCGAGAGCTGAAGGTTCCTATAAATAGGGCGTTTTAGGACAGAATAAAGGATTGCATTTTCTTACACCTTTACTATGTGTAATCGCATGTGACATTTCTAATAAAGTTCTCTCTACTTTTCCAATTGATTCTCTTGTTCTTATTTTAAACTTCGATCTTCATTTAGCTTGTTACAACATTACAATCCGAGGAATATTTGTTTCTTCAGTGGCGCCATCCGTGTGTGGACTAATTCCTGTTGTTACAGTCTAGATGGAGATTCTAAAAGAAAAGATCGTTGATCAGAAAAGATCAGAGGATTTTGGGCGCGAAGTTGAGAAAGATAATGAAGAATCTCGTGCTGGATTCCAGTTATACAGTTCAGTTCCTTCATTTTCGGTTGCAGGATCAAAGTTTGGAGATTCGGTGACGCCGAATTCTAAGTTTTCTATGCCAGCAACGAAGCTGGATAAGTCAGCACGTTATGATTCAGCGAATGTAAATGGTGCAGATGAGATAAGTCCGAAGGAAGAATTTAATCGAGAATTCCTGATAAGGAATCGAGATATGTTGAGATCCTTGAAAAAGCAACAAGCATCGGGGAAAGGACAATTGGTAGATGTTAATGATGACCAAATGGTTGTTTACAAACATGATACCATGCCGGAGAAGAAGAATTCGGAAGAGTTCGGCGGCGAGTATGAGCGCCGTCGGAACAATGAAGGTTACCGTGATGAATCTGTACCTAAAAAATGCGGTTCAGTAGACGAAAAAGGTCGAGGTATGATTATTTGAAATAATTCTGGCCTATGAATAATGATTAATTATACGTTTGTTATTATAGGATATTATGGATGATTGTTTTAAGAATTTGATATGATTAGTATGGTTCTGTTTTTATATAGTAAGTTAGAATATGTTATTTGTTGCATATGATAACCTTTTAAAAGCATTCGTTGGCAGATATAATAGTTCCATATAAACCAGATTCAATGACATCTCAATCTAAGTTTGTTAAATGGATTGCTGATGCCAATTTTCCGAAAAAATTAAGGATGCCGTCAAATGTTAGTAAATATGGTGGTTTAGCTGATCCGGAGGATCATGTGTTTGAATTCTACACGGCGGCGAGGTTGGAAGGCTGATATGTCTTTGCCATTCATGAAGGTGTTGAAAGATTATATGGGAAAGAATGAATTTTGTTGGTCACAAGAAGCTGAGAATGCATTTGCGAAGTTAAAAGAGGTACTGGTATCCCTTCCGACATTAACTGCACCTCAGCAAGGTGAATGTCTTTATATGTACATTGCTACTTCTGAAGGTGCTGTAAGTGCAGTGTTGTTAGCAGAGAGAAATAAAGTGCAAATCCCGATTTACTATGTCAGCAAAGTATTAAAGGAGTATGAAGGGAGATACCCTCCATTAGAAAGGTTGGTATTGGCCCTGGTGGTTGCAACAAGACGCTTACGTAGATATTTTCAAGCACATCGGGTGGAAGTGTACACTGCTTTTCCCATTAGACAAATTTTGCGAAGACCAGAAATGTCGGGGCGTCTTGCGAAATGGGCTATCGAATTGGGGCAATTCGATATTATGTTCAGGCCTAGTATATCAATAAAGGGTCAGGTAGTTACGGATTTCTTGGCAGAAATCCCTCAGGCAGAAAATGGAGAATTATTATCGCAAGAATTGGAAGGGACGGATTCCTTGTGGAGGTTATATACAGACGGATCTGTTGGAAGTGATGGATCCGGTGCAGGTAACTTTTATTTTTAAATGTATTTTCTTTTTTTTATACACCATAAGGGTTCTAATTCATATTGGTGCAGGCTTAATGTTGGTAAGTCCCGAGGGTGATGAGCTAACATATGCATTGAAGTTTAATTTTGATACTTCAAACAACGAAGCGGAGTATGAGGCGTTTTTAGCAGGTTTCCAAGGACTTTTAAGCTAACTATGGTTGAGTTTATTGTATGTGTGTTTTATTAACAGGGAAGTGTTTTTAGCAGGCTTACGGTTGGCTAAACAACTAGGGGCAAGGAAGGTTCTGGCGCATGTGGATTCCTTGCTTGTGGCTAACCAAGTAAATGGTGATTATGAGGCTAAAGGTGCTAACATGGCTCTTTATTTGGGACAAGTGAAGAAGCTGATGGGGGAATTTTTAACCTGTGAAGTAATGTATGTGCCAAGGTCACAGAATAAAAAAGCAGATGCACTCAGTAAGCTGGCGTCAACAGCTTTTAATCATTTAGCCAAAGAAGTTCGGGTAGAGGTTTTGGAAAATCCATTTGTCCCAGTTTCGGAAGTATTGGAAGTACAAGTTTCTCAGGAGACTTGGATGGATGCATTAGTAGCATATTTTCGAGATGAAATGTTGCCAGAAGACAAGGCAGAGGCAAGGATGGTGTATGTAAATTCCTTTCAGTACCAATTTCAAAATAATATTTTGTATAGGGAAAACATTTTTGGGTCCTTTGCTAAGATGTTTGACTATGGAAGAGGCATTAAAAGTTACTGCTGAGGTTCATAGTGGTATATGCGGAAGACGTCACGCAGGGGCACGAATGGTAGTAACTAAACTGGTAGGGTTAGGTTACTACTGGCCCGGGATGCATAAAACAGTCATGGATGAATTGAAAAATGTGACGAGTGTCAGAGACATGCGCCGGTGAGTTTAAAGCCGAAGCATGCAATGGTGCCGGTGACATCCGCTTGGCCTTTCCAAAAGTGGGGTATAGATATAGTTGGGCCTTTTCCTGAAGCGGCCGGAAGGGTTAAATTCTTGATTGTTGCTGTAGATTATTTCACGAAGTGGGTGGAGGCCAAACCATTGGCGTCAATTATAGGACAGCAGGTGAAGAAGTTCTTGTGGGAACACATAATTTGCAGATTTGGTCTGCCGTTATGTATTGTGTCTGACAATGGTAAGCAATTTGCTGATAATCCCTTCCGGGAGTGGTGTGAAGAATTGGCAATATCACAAACTTTTACTTCTATGGCCCATCCACAGGAAAATGGGCAGGTTGAGAGAATGAACAGGAGCATTGTAGAAGGTATAAAAATGAGATTGGAAAAAATTGGTGGTGGATGGGTGGATGAACTTTTGCATGTGCTATGGTCTTTAAGGACCATGCCAAAATCAAGTCATGGCGAGACACCTTTCAGTCTGACCTATGGAACTGAAGCTGTCATTCCAGTTGAGGTTGGTGTTCCGACAAGAAGGATGCTAGAAAATGGATATAATGAAAAAAGTTTGCGAGAGAATTTGGATGTGTTGGAGGAACGTCATGAAGTAGCGGCAATAAGAGAGGCGAAATATAAACAAAATGTGGCTGGATATTATAACAAGAATGTGAAGAGTTTTCAGTTTAAGGAGGGTGATTTGGTCCTTCGAAACAATGAAGCAAGCAGAGTATTGCCTGGAGGTAAACTGTCACCAAATTGGGAAGGGCCGTATCAGATTTTGGAAGTGCTAGATAAAGGGTCGTATGTGTTGGGAAATGCAGATGGAAGTAGGGTTCCATGTACATGGAACGGGTTGCACTTGCGAAAATACAACATTTGAGGAAAGTCAAGCAAGGGAGTATGGAGAATAAAAGATGCGGGGGGTGATTAAAATTTTTCGTAAATTTGATATTTGATATGATGAAAATGATACTGTTTTGTTATGTGTGTTTTCTTGTAGAGTGTTAATAAAAGCAAAGGTTCAAGTAATAAAGAAGGTTTCTTCGTAAAGGATGAACTTTTGTTTTGTTTAATATAAAAAAAAAAGAGGCAAGGTCATACTAAGTTGATTGCAACAACCATGTTAAACCTAAAAGGCTAAATCTATAATGTTATATAAACAATTATATGATCATGTTGTGAAATAGCTAAGTCTTCTTATAAAAGACCAAGTTATAAATAAAACACGAAAGTGGTTTAATAAAGGCTAAGTTATGTAATATAACCATGCCAGCACTTTGGTTAAGTGCAATTCAGGGAGAAATGTTCTTCCCTAAGAGACTGACGAGTCTAAATGGAACAAGATGTTGAAAGCATCTAACCATGAGATAAAAGGTCCAGGTCATAAAATATCCTTCATAGGATAAAATTAAACCAGATCTAAAAAGAATGAAAAGGCCAACATAAACCTTTCCGATTCTTATGCATAATATATGCAGGTCAATGGCACAATGTTGTAAATGCATGGTCATTAAGATTTCAAAACAAAGATCGGAAGGGCCCACACTAACCCTTCCGAGGAAAGTCAACAATATTCAAAGATGTTTTACTGGGTACATGCCCATTACAAACCAAGATAAATTGTTTCAAGAAGGCTTATAAGCCTTAATTCGAAAGATGACCATAAGGAAATTCACTTACCAGAGGGAGGATTTTCAGGAGGGGTCAGGGCTGCTTGGATTAATTCCAAAGGTGCTTCTGCAAGTTCTGCCCAAGAGGCAACAAATGGAAATTGGAGCTCAGAAAAAGCAGCAGAAGCATCAGCGAAAGCTGTATCAGCGGAAGTGTCATACCCTAGTACTTTGTCAAAATCTTTGTCGCTTCCAGTAGAAAAATGAAGACCAGCTTTTATACCTTCATTGAAGCCAGTTGCATTGGTGGCATTGATCATGTTGCCGATGGCATTCTGAAGGGAAAGACTGTTGAGAACTCTTTGAACTATCCGTTTAATCCCGTCATTCATAAGCCACATTTTCTCCTTCTTTAAACCCTCACAGGCAATTTCCTTAGCCATCTTCTCGTCAGTCACCATCTTTTCTTTCTGTCTTATATCTGCATAGCTCTTTTCAAGATTTTCTTGGAAGGATTTCAATTGCTTTATAAGGTTATTCTCATTGACCTTTAGTTGTTTCAGCTCTGAAAGAAATAAATCGCAAAGTTAGAAAGGGTCGGATGTGTAAAAAAAAAAATTTGTTACCATCGGTAAGTGTTCTTGATTGTCAAAGCTTGAGATGCGTTTTCGGTTTTTAGCTTCTCCATCGAAGCTTGAGATGATGACTTCAGTTCTGATAAAGCTTGTTGAACAAAACGATGTTCATTCTGTAGGTTCTTGAGAGAGGTTTCCATGCTAAGTTTCTCTTGTGACAGCTTTGCAACATTATTTTTCAATAATTCAAGAGTAGGTGGGATGGCCGGAAGTGTCAAAAGAGCTGAGGATGAGGATGACTGGGAAGGGGGTACTTTCTCAGCTTTGGCCTCGGCAAGGATCCATCGACAGTATAGCTCAGGGATCAAATTTTGACTTTCCGCATAATTCATCATGACCCGGTGTGCGAGGTCTGGGGCAGAGGTTTCCTGAAAAGTTTTGACATCATGGGGAGTAGACTGGTGGAAAAATAAGCTTCTTGCAATGGAGGGGTCTGAAAAGCTGTCTCGATTGGTAAGGTTCCAACTGGGAGTAAACAGTTCGTCAAGATTGAACTGTGATGAGTTCCTTGAAGTTACTTCCTTGATCTCTTTCTTAAGTCATTCAGAGAAAGGGTTGTTGAAAGGGCGAAATGAGGATGGTGGAGTCGGAAGTGATGATGGATGAGGTGGAGCTTGAACAAAAGCTGCTGATACAGTGGTGGATTCAGAAGGAATAACAACTTGCTTACCCTTGTCGGTCGCCACTGGAAATGATGGAATGTCAGAAAAGTTATCATAAGGAGAAGGGTTGAAATAGTCACCCACATTAAAGGCATCTGACGTTAAACGGGCAAAGCTGATAGGACTGGAAGTATTAATCAATGGGGATTCAGGTTCAGAAAGTTCACCTTCCAAATGATCTGACAGAGCTTCTAAAGTAGAAGAATGGGAAGGGACCTTTTGAGTACGAGGGGACTTCCGGATCTTCTTTAAATCTCCAGCTTCGGAAGGGTTGTTGGGGCCAGTTTTGGCAACTCTCTTCCTTCTTTTGTTTTGGTTAGGGGCAAGGGTCGCCTCAGGAGTCACCATGGGTGAAATAGTTAGATCAACATCAACAAGAGGGGTTGATGGTGGAGTGCTACTTGGGGTGGTTGCAGCAGTAGGGGATTCAACAATGGGGGTACCCGATTGAGATGCAGCGGAAGGATTTCCCAATTGTAAACCAGAAAAGCTTTTTAACTTTAAAACATTGGACAGATTCATTTCTGCAAAACAGTAAACAAGGTACATACGTTATAATTTTATAGTATATATATGTGTGCAGAATATAAAGGGAAGGGAAATAAATGCTCACCCACTCCATCCAAAAGGAGGATGGGAGGCAAATGTGGTTTCTTAAATTGCTGACTGATTTGGGCAGCAATAAGAACTTCCTCAGGATACTTCCTAATTGGGTGAACAAATTTGCTTAAAGTTAAAAAATGGCGAGAGTTAATTTCTCCTTTCTTGGGTGGTTCATCGCGAACTGTATCGTCTTTCTTTCGCCACTTAATTTCTTTTGGGAAACAAGAATCATTAACAAAAATAAAATTTTCTTTCCAAAAGCGGTTTTTGGGGAGTTTTTTGTCGTATAAGGGTTCAAACTTTCTTCTTCTTTCGAAAGTATACCAGTCACCGGACATTGTGATCCGGTAAAAGGCACGAAAAAGGGGGAGATTTGGAGTCATATTCAGGGGCACGGCAAGAAACTTCAAAGTGGTTCAAAGTTCCAAGTCCCAGGGGGTTACATTGTGAGATATGGACTCCGAAAAATTTTAGGGCTTCAAGCAAGAAGGGGGAAAAAGGAATTCGATAGTTGGCATTGCGAATAGAATCAAGATAGAGTCCTATCTTTCCTTTTGGGAGAGGATGCATCGGAGTATTAGGAGGAGGAATAATAGGGTGAAGATTGGTCGGAATATGGTAATCAGTGATGAACTGATCGAGAGCTTCTTGAGAAACAGTGGAAAATTGTAAATGCATGTTATGTTTAGTAGGTTTTGAGGGAGGAGCCATGAAGGAGAAAGTGGAAGGAAGGACTAACCTGACGGAATTGAAATATCGCCGGAGGAAACTTGGAGAAAGTTGCAGAGAAAGTTTTTTGAAAATTTTTGGGGAAGAAAAGTATGAGATGGTTAAATGGTAAAGTTTGGTGATTTTATAAGTTTATACTGTGAATTGCGAAAAAAGAGGAGAGTTTAAAATGGTAATAACTGTTTTTCTGAAAAACCGTCCCATCATGTCAGAAAGTTATGGTAAAATGTAGTACGTGTAGTACAAATAAGATACGCGTGGAAACGGTTGAATAACCGGAAGTGAACCATAGTCTATTAACAACCACACATCCGTGTGTAAGTTAATAGACTAGGGGGACTTGATGATATATTATAGGTGTCGGATGTGATACACATCCGACACCACCAAGATTAAGTCCCTTTCTGTCTTAAAGCTGTTTCAGAATAGGAACGGAAAGGCTCAGTTGGAGGATGGTACTTAAAGGCTGGCGCTTGCGGAGCAAGTGACGGATGTGCTTAACTGGAAGAGCGAGAGCTGAAGGTTCCTATAAATAGGGCGTTTTAGGACAGAATAAAGGATTGCATTTTCTTACACCTTTACTATGTGTAATCGCATGTGACATTTCTAATAAAGTTCTCTCTACTTTTCCAATTGATTCTCTTGTTCTTATTTTAAACTTCGATCCTCATTTAGCTTGTTACAACATTACAATCTGAGGAATATTTGTTTCTTCAAACGGCATGCGTCCGTACGCGAATGTGCCATAAGGACATGTAAATGTGGTTTTCTCCTGATCCTCCGGTGCGATGGGAATCTGGAAATAACCTGAAAAGCCGTCAAGGAAACAATAATAACTGTGACCGGCTATACGCTCCAACATCTGATCAATGAACGGTAGGTGGAAATGATCTTTCCTCGTAGCATCGTTGAGTTTGCGATAATCAATGCAAACTCTCCACCCCGTAACCGTGCGCGTAGGAATCATCTCGTTCCTCTCATTCACTACAACCGTCATGCCCCCTTTCTTGGGCACAACCTGAACCGGACTGACCCAAGGTGAATCAGAGATAGGATAAATCAATCCAACATCCAAAAGCTTCAAAACCTCTTTCTTCACCACATCCTGCATGTTTGGGTTCAGTCGTCTTTGCCTCTGCACAACAGGCTTAAACTCGTCCTCCATCAAAATCTTATGCGTGCAGAAAGAAGGGCTAATCCCCTTAATATCCATAATCTTCCACGCAATAGCCTGTTTGTGCTCTCGAAGCACATCTAACAACCTAGACTTCTCATCAACCGTCAGATCTGATGCAATAATACAGGAAGTCTCGAATCCATCTCCAGAAATGCATACTCTAGATGAGATGGCAACTCCTTAAGCTCTAATGCGGGCGGATTCAATAGACGGTCTAGATTTGGCCCTCATAGTGTCAATGACCTCAAAAACCTCCGGGCTCAAAACTAAAGTACTAGTCTCCTCACTAGTCACCTCACACGCAGCAGCAGCATACACACCAAGCTGCGGGTCAACTCCACCCCAAAGCTGCGTGTCTGAAACACCCGAATCACAAATATCCTCAAACTGATCACTCACGTGTGGAGTGATGGTATCGACAAAGTAGAGGGTATCATCCTGACCCTGAGGACGTCTCATCGAGTCACGGATGTCAAAGGTCACTGTCTCGTCCTCGACACGTAAAGTAAGCGTACCGCTGAAGACATCAACCAAAGCGCGTGCGGTAGTTAGAAACGAACGACCTAAGATAAGAGGCACATGCTCGTCCTCATCCATGCCAAGGATCACAAAATCGACCGGGAACACAAATTTATCTACTTTAACCAACATGTTCTCCACAATACCCCTCGGTTATTTAACCGAACGGTCAACAAGCTGAATGCTCATGCGCGTGGGTGTCGGCTCACCTAGGTCTAGTCTCGCAAAAATAGAATATGGCATTAAGTTTATACTAGCACCTAGATCAACAAGAGCATTGCTGACAGACAAGCTACCAATCAAACACGGAACAGTAAAACTCCCGGGATCCTTCATCTTCTGTGGCAGCTTGTTCTGAAGAACTGCTGAACACTCCTCGTTCAGTGTAACGGTCGACAACTCCTCAAGTTTCTTTTTGTTACTTAACAAATCCTTAAGAAACCTGGCATACTTAGGCATTTGTGCTAATGCCTCGACAAACGGAAGATTTATGTGAAGTTGTTTGAACAGGGCAAGAAATTTGCTGTAATTCTCCTCAGCTCTATCCTGTCTCAAACGTGCGGGATATGGAACAGGAGGTGTGTAGACTCTCGCGGGCTCCTTGGGGCGTGCTGTACTTGCTGGGCGTAGCCTAGTAGGGTGCACCTACCTAGGAACCTCAGTCTCAACCTCAACATCTCTCTCCTCAGTAACCGGCTCAGCAGTGGCTGGCGGTACTGGATCCTGAGTGGTCTTGCCACTCCGAGTGGTAATCGCCTTTGCTGTTTGGCGCGGGTTTGTCTCGGTATTACCCGGCAAACCTCCCTACTGGCGCTCTGACATAGATTTGGCAAGCTGGCCCATCTGTCTCTCAAGATTCTGCATATGAGTGCCCATGTTTCCCATTTCTTTCACAACAGTGGAGATATCCTGCTCGTTTTTAGAAAAACGCGATTCATTCTGCTGAGCAACTTTCTGAATATCCAAGGCAGATTTATGGTTCTGCTGCATCATCTGAGCCATCATGTCAGTAAGATTCTTCATGCCCGTGTCCTCAGACTGAATCGGGATCTGTCTAGTGCTCTCATGGTTAGGGTTATAGAAACCCTGCTGTCTCTGTGGCGGTCGTGGCTGAAACCCCGGTGGGTTAGAACTGCTCGGCTCCTGCCTCCACCCCGAATTCTGGTTTGGTCTCCAAGCCTGATTGTAGTTATACTGGTTGGGTGGTGGGCGGGCCTGGCTAGCCATGTAATCGACCTGCTCTGGTAGCTCGGTGCTACTAACAATGGGACAACTCGTGATATCATGAGGACCAGCACACAACTGACAAAATTTAACATGCTGCTGAGTATCCTGTGGCTGGCTCATCTGTTTCTGACTCATTTGCATCTCTTTCATCATCCGCGAGAGAGCATCGACCTGCTCTGAGAGAGCTGTAACGGGATCTACCTGATGAACCCCTCTCGTCTGGGGTTGTCTACTCGTACGCGTGGTAGACCACTGGTAGCCGTTCAGTGCAAGCTCCTCGAGTAAATCACGCGCCTCCTCTGGCGTTTTGCTGCTCAGAGATCCACTGGCGGAACTATCAACAGTAGGTCGCGTGAGGGCGTTCAGACCTCCATAGAAAATATGCACCTGCTGATGCAACTCGATTCCATGAGATGGACATTTCCTCAACAACTCCTTAAATCTCTCCCATGCCTCATACAAACTCTCGGTGTCCTCCTGCACGAACGAATAAATCTTGTTTCGGAACATTGTGGCTTTGGACGGCAAAAAATACTTGGAAACGAATTTATGAGTCAAAGAATCCCAAGTAGTAATCGAACCAGGCGGAAGGGACTGAAGCCACGCCTTCGCTGCGCCGCGAAGGGAAAATGGGAAGAGTCTGTAAAACCATGGAGCGATGGATCGTTTGCTAATCACGTGATAATGAGATGAAGATAAGATCAAACAAGTAAATACAAATGGAATTTGTATTAATAAGCCTTGAGAGCACACACACAGAGACACACACAGAAGTGTAGAATATATCAAGAGTTCACTACATTCTACACAAGCTACCTATTTATAGGTAACTAAGACTAACTGGCGTACCACCCAGCGTATCAAATGATACGCTGCACCAACTGGTCCGGCGGACCATGTGGTACGCTCAGTATCCTAGCTAGACTCACATAGTTGCTCTCATTACATAGATACAATACACGAGACACATCGTGGCATAGGAATATGCTCTAACAAACTCCCCCTTAACGTGTAGTGTATCTAGTCTAACTAAATCTCTAGTCTTCAATCTTCAACATTGCCGCATCAGATCTTCAACTTGAAATCTTGTCAGAAACAGAGCTAGCATGGCTGGATCAATCTTGAATAAATCTTTGACCTTCAAGATCCACTTGAGAATGATATAACAAACTCCCTCTTTACACCATGCTCGAGTCTTGACACACAGAACCTGCGACTTTAGAAGACAAAAGCGCAGAATTTTCTTTGAATTTCCAAAATTAATTTAATCTTGGTGCAAAACTTCTCTTTGAGAATCCAAGATATTGATTTTGAAATTTTGATTTTGTATCAAGTGTTGATCAATCGAAAACAACTAAGAAACAAAATCTTTTTGACTTTTAGAAACTTTAGATCAAAACACACCTAAAAACTTTTTGATTTTTCAAAGTTATGCTAAAACACACCAAAAATCTTTTTGAATTTTACTGAAATGGAAATATAAATGCAATACAAAATTACACTCTATTTTTGGTATTTTGCGAGAAAGATCACGACACGAGATCATATCAGACATAACGCATCTAGCACATTTCAATTTCGGTCTTAATCAGCATGCAAGCCAAGATAATCGCAAATACAACATTTATGTTTATTTCAGCATGCACCAATCATTTTTTATCGTTTTCAGATATGCTTAAGGTAATTTTATCATGCACTGATAACTCGGCCTTCACTCTATCAGAAATACTGGTAAATTATCATATTTATCATATAAATCCAACTTTCTTAGAGATTTAATCATTCTTGATGAGTCATGCAAAAATAAAGCAGAACCCTAAACAAACAACAATCAGGTCGGCTTGTGAGCACGCAGAGAAAGTCCGATTGTTTAGGAAAATAAGAAATATAAAAATAAAGCAGAAATTGTATAATCCAACAACAATCAGGTCGGTACTCCCGTACACGCAGAGAAAGTCCGATGGATTATACGAAACACCAAAGAAAATAAAGCAGAACGTCAAACGAACACCAATCAGGTCGATCTTTCGATACGCAGAGAAAGGCCGATCGTTTGACAAAATAAAGAAAATCAAACAAGTTGAAATCTTTGCAAAATGAAAACATGCATTCATCAGGATATCTCTTTATTCTATTTTTGGAATCATCACACAGCATTCATCAAGAAGCAAATAACCAAAGATCATCAGGCAAGCTTTATGTTTATATCTTACTTGCAGATATCAGATTAGTCATGCACATTCACAGATTATGCAAGCACCTACAGCCTTTAGACTTAATCTATCCATGGAAGATAACATATATGCTGATGTACCATCATTTCTCGCTTTTGTCGGATCAATTTCTCAATTTTCCATTTTTTTTTTTCAATTTCTCCCCCTAAAATTCAAACAAACACTATTTTTTGAATTTTCAATTTTCTCCCCCTAAAAGTATGGACAACTACAAAATTGTAAACACATGAACAAGAAAGAAAATTGATCGACCAACACTGACACTTTGCAGTTTTAGTTTTGGAAAAACCGGTTGAAAAATATTTGAAAATGATATGTCGTTGAAACACTAAATTAGACAAGTTCTTCACTATCAGCAACACACGCATGACAGGTCTTCTTGAAGAAACCTGCAGACACCAGATAAAACATTAGTGGTTTTGGGATCGGCCCGAGTCAACAGCCTCGGGTCGCCCGGTGTCTTCAACATGGTCTTTGTTTGCCAGGGAAACAACTCGTGGTTTCCATATCTTGGGCGATTGAAAATTTTTCAATGAATCCACAAAATTATCAACTTGCGTCTTTGCCCAAGACGGCTTACTAGTTGATTTGTACATCGATGGTTGTGGTTCATCAAAAATATGACCATTTAAATCCACATATTTAGCAGTTTTATTCACATAAGCGTCAGTGCTCGCATTCGTAGGACATTGTGCAGCAAGATGCCCTGGTTTACGACATGCATAACACTTCCTTTGAAAAACATTAAGGGAACTGCTACCCAGATTTGATTCAAAAATTTGGTTTTTATCAACAAAATTCTTTAGTTTTCTCTTGTTCTGTTTAAACACATCATGATAACCAAAAATATTTTCTGAACCAAAAGAATCAAAGAAATCATCAGAAGTATCATACCTTGGAGATGGACTGCGTTGAGAAGAACCAGAACTATAAGAAGATCCTCCAGAATAGTAATCAGCATTCTTTGATTTGAACACCTTTTGTGTCCTTTGCTTTGACTGATTCTTGTGACCTGAAACTTTCTCTTTAGCCTTCCCCGTTGGATGCTTCTGTGGTAGTGTTGAAACTGATTCTTCGTTAACAATATAACCCAAGCCTTTTTGTTTATACCCTGGAATTTTTGAAGAACTTGAAGAAGATTCTGGAACTTTTCGTTCTTTAGCCTCGCTATTGAACTTAGCTTTAATATCTTTCAGGTTGTTACTTTGAAGCAAAGCTTTTTCTTCTTCAATAACAAATGAAGGAACAGAATCAACTTTCTCACAAATCTTTTGCTCTTCCAAAACTTTGGAACTTGAAACAAACTTTGGAGCTTCACCCAATTTCTTCTCCCGTTTCTCAGATTTGTTTTTCTTCTTCTTTGCTGGAGTTGCAAATTTAGAATAATCTTGCAATTCAGCTCTTGGATCAAGTGACACAGATGGAGGATTTAAGATAACCACCGGAGCTGGAACAGAATGCAAATCCTCTAATTTCACACTATCGTCACTCTTCTCCTGATTGTAAATGTAATTCAGTAAAGTAGGAGACATAGCTGAATTCTTTACTTGTTTTTGAAGAACAAGAATCTCAATTTTCAACTCAGAAATCTTGACTTGAGCATCCATCAATTCTTTTTGAACATCAATAAATTGATCTGACAACTCATTGTATTCTGACTTTAGTTGTCTTTTTGTATCACAAATTTCCATTAACTCAGCATGAACTTTTTCCCACTTCTTTGTGTAATAAGCAACATCTTTTGTTAAAACTCCATTCTTCTCACGAACTTGAACATTTTCATCTCTAAGCTTTGAAAGTTCTTCTTTAAGTTCTAGAACTCTATCTTGTAATTCAGAAATCACTGCTTTTTGAACATTTTCAGCAGCAGTAACGTCATCAAAAGCCTTTTGAAATTCAACATTAGACTTCAGAAGAGATTCCACTCTAGCTGTTGATTTCTCGAATAGATTATCAAAATCTCCAATAGCATCCTTTGCTTCAGTTTCCCATTTTTCAGCACTTTGAACCAGTTCTGTATTGATTCTTTCTAAATCAGCACATCTTTGTTGTGAACATTCTAATTCAGCTTTAACAGCTTTGAGTTCTTCAGAGATCAAACCATTCTCTGCTAACAAAGATTCATATTTTTCTTGAAACTCTTTTGTCACTTCTGCGGTACCATCTTCCACAACTGTTTCACATGAACTTGTGTCTGAAACTGAATCATGTAAATCGTGACAACCAACTTCGGCAAGAAGTGCAGATTCATCAGGATACAATTTAACATATTGTTTTAGATCAGCATTATACACCATGGCAGGTGATGTCTTGTAGATAGACTCTGTAGAACCATCTGCATTAAGAGTTGCAGTTAATGCTATCTGATTCTGTCTCTCTTCAATTATTGCTATATCTCTTTCCCAATCATATCCTTCAGCCGTGTATGAAGTCAAAGCTTGTGATTTAGAATTGTTTGTTGAAGACGAGGATGCAGATACTTTTGAATTGTTACATTCACGAGCAAAATGTCCAACTTGTGAACATTTGAAACACTTAACTTTGGATTTATCCAATCCTAGTTTTCCTCCTGGAATAAAAGATTGTTTACCATGCTTCTTCATGTATCTCCTACCTCTTTCAACAATCATAGCAAATTGCCAATGTAAATCTAACTCGTTCAAATGATCATCATTCAACTCACCTAAGTCATTTGCAACCAAATCAACTTCTCCAAGTTTCCCAAAAATTGAACCATTTGACGATGATATAAATGCAGATAACAATGAAGCTAGATCCTCAGATGCCTTATCAGGAATTGTAGACTTTGATGATCGGTTTGGACTTGTAAAAGTACAGCCTGGAGAATCACCATAACTCTCAGTTTTTCCAGCAAGAAATGCAGTACTAGGACCTTCACTGTAAATGCTTGCCTTTTTAGCATTTATGGTAGAATCATTTTCACCATGATATGCAGCTGGATTCTGTACTTGTGCAGGCATGGATTTGTTGACACTCAACTCCATATCTCTTGCTTGTATCTGCTCAATCAAATTGATGAATGACAACCCTGAAAATTCTTTATCATGAGTAATCATCATTACATAATTCTCCCATTTTTCAGGTAATGCCTCTAGTATCTTCTCTTTCAGATCAGCTTCTTCCTTTTTTATGCCAACCAAAGCCATTTCACTTAATAAATGTGAAAACCTAGTGATAAGCTTTGAAATACTCTCATCTGGATAATGCTTGAAATTGTCGAACTCTTTTCTTAGAACCTTTTGTTTGCTTTTCTTGAATTGATCATTACCTTCACATCGTTTTTGAATTGCATCCCACAATTCTTTTGCAGAAGTATACGCAGAAAATTGATGTAATAAGTCGGAAGGTAATGCCATCGTTAAAGCACCATAAGCTTTTTGTTCTGCTTGATATGCCTTCTTTTGCTCACCAGTAAGACTTTGTTGCAAAACTGGCCTTCCATTTTGTCCTGTTGGATACTCATATAGATTATTGTAAGATATCCAAAAATCAACATCATTTGCACCAACATATGCATTGAAACGCTTCACCCAACTATGATAATCTTCCAATCTGAGTAATTTCGGAACTTTCTGACTTGTTCCTATTTCATTATCATAGTTCATAATAGCTTGCATCGTATTTTGAATCGCGGAAAACGCTTGAAAATCCGACATATTTTCCGAAATATAACACCTCAAAACTTCGAACTCAAAAACGGAGGCTTTCCAAGCGGATTTAGGGGGTCAAAACTTGTCGGTACTGGCCGTAGGCAGTACACGTCCTAGATCTCGTCGATACGAACGTTTTGGCTGGTATTGGGTTCCGTAACTCTTAACGGTTCTCAAGTTACGTCAGTTTTAGTGATTAACACTTTTCTGCCAGCGGACCAAACCAAACTCAGCGGACCAGATTTGTATTTGCGGACCAAAAGCGGACCAGATCAATCTCAGCGGACCAGATTATACTTGCGGATCAAATTTATAACCAGCGGACCAAAATTATACTAGCGGATCAGATTGATCCGGCGGACCAAAATTGATACGGCGGACCAAATATTTCCAGCGGATCACACTGATACGCTATAACTGCCACGGACCAGCTGATGAAGATTGCCTAGCGGACCAGTCGACGGACCAAATTCTTCATTCGGCGGATCAGTCGTTTTTCATGCAGATTTCGACTGATTTCGCAAATTTTGACAAATTGAACTGAAATTTGCTTCGCACAGATGCGAAAACTTACCAGGAATGCTCGAAAATCATTATTGACCTCGGAAACACCCGGAATTGAAAGAATTTGATGAAAAATGCTTCAAAACCCACTTTTTCTCTCTAAAAATCTCCAAAATCACAGAATATGATCAACAAATGAAACCAGATAGCTCTGATACCACTTGTAAAACCATGGAGCGATGGATCGTTTGCTAATCACGTGATAATGAGATGAAGATAAGATCAAACAAGTAAATACAAATGGAATTTGTATTAATAAGCCTTGAGAGCACACACACAGAGACACACACAGAAGTGTAGAATATATCAAGAGTTCACTACATTCTACACAAGCTACCTATTTATAGGTAACTAAGACTAACTGGCGTACCACCCAGCGTATCAAATGATACGCTGCACCAACTGGTCCGGCGGACCATGTGGTACGCTCAGTATCCTAGCTAGACTCACATAGTTGCTCTCATTACATAGATACAATACACGAGATACATCGTGGCATAGGAATATGCTCTAACAGAGTCTCAACTTAACAGCCTCCGACGTGACTCCATTGAGTTTGAACGTGTCGTAAACCTCAAGGAAATTTGAAATATGAGCCATCGGGTCATCGTTCGGAAATCCATCGAACTGAACAGAATTTAAGATCATGGAAATGGTCTGAGGCTGGATCTGGAAGTTGTTAGCTTCCACGGGTGGTCGTATGACACTGGGCTGCGCCCCCGCGATGTCGGGACGAGCGTAGTCGGCGAGCGTGTGTCTCGGCGGAAGTGCCATCCGAACTGGAACAACTAATGCCTCCAAACGTCGAAGTCTATGAAAAACCCTCTCAGTCTCGGACAACGGTGAAAAGGGACTCCTCCGACGATGAATGCGCTTAAACAGACGAAAAACGAAAAAGAAAACAGAATCAGAACATAAAGAAACTAGACTAAGCTAATAAACTAACTAACACGTAGGTAAACACAGAAATAAGCAGACATACTAGAAACATGCAAATAAACAAGTAACGAAAGCAAGTAAATGGCTAAACTACTAGCTCCGAACTTTCTCGAATCTGCGCGTCCCCGGCAACGGCGCCAAAAACTTGTTGCGTGAGATGCGGTCTATAAAAATATGATCAAGTTTTAAAAACAGTAAGTCCGAGTGACCAATTACACGCTACGGGCAAGTATACCCATCGAATGTAATATAGTATCGGTAAGTACCGGATATCAATCCAAGGACGCAAATACAGCCTCTCGATATGCGAACTTTGCTAATATTTAACCTAAAATATTTTGAATTTCAGATAAACAAAGAAACAGATTAGCAAGTAACTAGAAATAACTAAAGAACAAAGCAACAGAATCTAGGAATGAAAATAGTAATGAGACAGATATCACTCGGATAAGAATCCTCTAAGCATGAATTTGACCTCCAATCTGACTAATCAATATGACAACTACCCTGCAAATGATAACTACCAAGGCAACCTAGACTATAGACACATCCTAGTTACCAAGGCAATCCCAAATAAAAGTCCAGGTAGAAAACTGAATGAAACCGATAATTGCCTATTTGCTTCGGTCAAAGCTAACCAAACACACACGAAACAAGGATCACGTAAGGAAGGTCTTCCTAAGTAGGCCCTATAACGTGAATAAATCTGAATCAAGACCCTAAGAACTTAGGCAATGCTAAACACGAAATGACAAGTCAAAACCTTACGGTCATAAGCATTCTAACCAACCAATCAATGTCTAGCAACCACCTAATGTGCAAAACGAATCGGTCAACTCAATTTCAACACAAATACATACAAGATCAGCCCCAAATCTAAATCATACAATCATGTAGATGGTCATCGGATCATGCATTAACCTAAAACTATAAAAGTCAAAGTTTAACAATGAGGAATTTAACAATTTGGTTGAAGTTCTTCAAACCACATCAAATTACCCACATCATATGATTCAAATAGAAGCTAACAATGCATATATGATCATTCAAAGCATCCAATTCAGAATTAATAGGAAATTTCATCAAGTCATAATGAAAAGTCAAACCGAAAAGTCAAAACATGCTTAAAATCATCAAATCCAAGTGATAAAAGGAAATCTAGCCTAACATCATGAATCCAAACATGAAGCAACTCAGATCTGATGTAAACATGTCAATACAAATAAGATCTAGGAAGAAATCAAGGAAGAATGATGAAACCCAAACCGAAATCTTCACTTTTCCAAGCTTTTACTCCCAAAATCCTTGCTCCTTTGGCCTTGATCTCTCCAAAATCAATCTCAGAACCCTAAAATTATGTAAACTAGTCGAAATGGGGGAGAGTGTGTGGAGAAAAATGGCCTCCAATCTTTTTATAAGGGGTTTCAAGGGTTTTTCACGTCTGATGATCGATGCGGGCCATCTGGGTGTGAATAAATGGTGCAAGTGGCCCGCATAAGGTGTTCCTGAAAAATCCGCCCAGCTTGCATGCAGGCCATCTGAGTGTCTATGTAGCAGGTATGTTGCCTGCATGGCCCTCTTGATTGCAGCTTTGACCAGCCTATGCGGCCCATCTGAAGAACATAAGAAATGGGCAGATGGCCCGCATGTCCATCGGAAACACAAAAATCTCTATTTTCTTCTATCTTCACCTCTGGATGCCAATCCAACTCCAAAGTGCCTCGTTTCAATCCAAAATGACTACACGACCCCAGCCAACACCTAAAATCCAAATATATATATATCAATAAAGCATCGAATCCAACCAAAACATCACCAAAATATAATCAAAATGAGGGATTTATTCATCAAAAATAATAAACAAGATCATGAAACAATTTGGATATACATTCACTGGACGATTTCCCAGACCGCATTGGATAAACGAATTATATAAAATATACTGTGTGAGCGCTGAAACGTATTCCTTGGCTGCAAACTCTTGTGAAGTTCCCACTGAGGATTCATACTGCTGATTTTATCATGCGAACCAATACTTATTGCCAACAACATCGTCACGATTGTACAAACTGCTTACCTCACTGCAAGCATATTTTTTTCTCTAATGGGGGTAATGTTAGTGAAAAGCTTTCCTAATTTTCAAACTGATGATTTCCATTTCTATCATAATGACTATTCTGATTAACCTTTTGAACCTGTGCATTGATTTTTTTCCGCATGATTCGAAGCTTTTACGATTTAATAACCAACAATTTCTGATTCTCGCGCTTTTTCAATCCTTTTATATCTTGGATGAGATTTCAGGCTTTGAACCGGAAGGTGTTACACTTTTGGTTAGCTTTTCTACTAGTTACACACCATTGATGATGAGACTACCTTGTACCTCAATCGCAGTAACAATACAAATCTTTTTGTGGAGACCCTATATACACCCATTGAGCATGAACTTCTTGTAATCGATAGCTAATTGTACTATCAACCTGTATTATCCCTTCTTACCCATCGAGTACACTAAGATATCCATACATATGTATTTTTTATTAACGCTCCAGTTACAGCGACTATCGACAAATTCTTGATACACGAATCCTCATTGTCCTTTCTAGAAAACTTTCATTGATGAACCCCCAGCTCGAACTTAAACATTGTGTCCTGTTTAAATTTTGATCATCTTGAAATATGAGGCTTTATGATATTCGCATTGCGTGTGCCAACCTCTCGACGACCTTCACTAGAATAACAAACCTTACGCATCTTACGGGTATTGTGAATGGAAACTCTTACACCTGTTTGCACAACGTACTGAGTTTTAATTTCTAGCTCCCTTTATATTCAAGCGTATGGGAGAAACTTGATGTCCTCTATTTCCGATAAAAATACCTAATGTGGTTTGACTGATAGCTAGTAATGGTAGGTAGTTGGTACGCCTTCAAGGTGCTGGTAGTGTGGCGGGTTAGCTGCGGTACACCTTACATATAAGTATTGGTGGCACGTTGAACGTGGGACCAGAACCAGACCAAGGATTGAATTTAGAGTCATACACAAGAGCCTCATCTTGAGAAACTCCATCTAACGGGACTAGGTCCTCGACAAAACTGCTTAATGCTACTTTCTCCGAGAATACAGATATCCCTTACGTATTTCTACTAAAAGAGACATGCCTGAAATAATCAAACTCCATGCTTTCTAAAAACTCCCCTATGTGAGTTCTGACTCAGGTGAACATCAACGTTTAAAAAAAACTGAGATTTTTTCTCTTATAAATGAAAAAAAAAACTGCATGATCGAATGAACAACTCCAACATTTTAATCATGTGTTAAGAAGTAGATCGAATTTCGTTTAAGGGACACTACTTTTGGGTCGACCGCTTTGTTCATATAAACTCTCTGGCAATCACTGAGGTGATATTCCCGATCCTTTTCTATTAAACACCCGATTTAATCTTTTGACATATGGTAAACTTGCACTGAACCCTAGCAAAATGCATATATATAGGAAACCCAATCCAAAGCCACTGTTGGACATTATGATGTTTTCCTTTCACAGACACCCTTTTATAACACTTTTGTACCCTATCTTACTTTTGAAGACCATTTGAACCGTTGTTTTGAAAAGAAAGGAATCATGGCGCATGAAGCGCAAGGACATTAAGGAGATTAAGCATGTCAGTGAGCTTAAACGATGAAGATTTCCCTAATTACACGAATTCCTTGCCATATCCTATTAAGCATGCTATATATTTCTCTCTGAATTCTATACTATCCATTATGTTATTTGCATCCCTGCTGGTATCTTTACCAATGCCACTTTAACTCACATGTCATTCTTGGGATGTGTAGATGTGACTATCACAAGCTTGTTATCCCATCGCTTACTCGAATTCATGAACTAAGCCATTGGCACTTTTCCTCTATTTGCTATTCTCATGCTTGATGCCTTGCGTAATCCTGCAGATCACTTTTCGATATTCTGTACCTCATATTACACTTTTAATTTGTTGGATCTTCACTCTAAATTTTTGGATTCTTTAGCAAGATAATGTGCATGATGATATGTTGCATGATACTGCACTTAAACTTTAATTTGAACCTAATTGTATATGTTATTCCTTGAATAGTTCTTAACAGAATTGAGTAATTCTCTTCTAAAATAAACTACTACATGTTACCAGTAATCTATTAAACTAGTTAGGTCATGATAAATAGTTTATTTGCTTTTAACCTTCTCATGAGAAATATTTACAAAACATATGTGTTTATGCATGCTAACTTTGAGAATCTAATCCTATGTTTAGGGTATAGAACTAATTAATTATTAAAATGCTGTTTTAAAACATAAAAAGTGGCGTAGAATAAATCTTTGCAAAAATAAACACATGTATACACAGTGACTTCTCATTTTTCTTTTCCACATATCTATTCAATATCTTGAGATATGCATCAAGATGTTGTCCACTTAGTCAATCATTAGCATTTAATGTATATCACATCTGAATACTTTCTGATTTAATTCCGAGCCTACCAAACACATCGAACAATGACCTTATGGCTTTTTCACCTAATTTACCCATGAGTCAGACACGTAAGCCAACGTACCATCATTTCCCAATTATGTCGGATACAATTTCTCATTTTTTAATGTTTTTGTATTTTTCTGTTTTTCTCCACCTTAAAATGAAAATTCTATTTTTGGATTTTTCATTTTAACAAAACACAAAGACACTATTTTTGGTATTTTCTATTTTCTCCCCCTAAACTACAAACAAAATGCATTAAAGAAAGAAAATTGACCTTTCGACATGGATACCTTTCAGTTTTAGCTTTCAAAAAAGTTTTCAGTTTTTGAAATTTGATATCACTTATAATTTAAATTAAATCAGCAGAATACTCCTCCATCAACAACTTTTCAATCACCGATAGGCCTTCTAGAAGTACCTGCACACTGGTCAAACACGTCAGTTTATAAATGACCCGAAGCGAATCGCTTCTGGTCGACCAGTGTCCTGATTTTTTTTTAAACCACTTTAGGTTTCTAGATTTGATGCGGTGGTAAATCAGTATTTGATGAGCCAGTCACAGTTGACTGTGACGAACAACCTACATATGGAACATTTTGAAATTTAGGAATAAATCTTCCTTGATTTTTGAAAAATGAAGATTGACATTCATTAGATACTCTGCCTTATTCATCAATGAATTTGTATTTGGCAGATTTACCAACATATGAAACCTTTCCTCTGTGTGTAGACGCAGCAGAAACCGGACAATCTTGTGCCATATGCCCTTTTTGTCGGCAATTATAACACAAGCAATTGCTTACATTTCGCCTTTTTGGAATCTACAAAGCTTCACAAAATATAGCATCTCCAAAATGATCATAAAAATTATCAAATACCTAAAACCGATGATCATGTACCCATTTTGATGTCGGCTCTTTGGAGTAGAATTTGATCCTCCAGAAGAATATTTAGCATGTTGCTTCTTTTGTTCTTCTGATCATTATGCTTCATAAACACTTCAGCTATCTTCTGAGAATCCACACAATGAAGTGGAAATTCCTTATCAGAGAATAGTTGATCTGAACCTTTGAGTTTATAAAATCTCGCAGATTGAACCTTTTAAGATGAAAAACATCCTTTTTCACTTTCTTCAAACTAATTTTCTTCAATTTTTGTTCCTTTGGAACTTGAGAAGTACCAACAGCAGTAACCTTCCGGTCAAAACCCAAACCAACATGTTTACCCAAAATCTTTTCTTCAGAACCAGATACTTTATGGCCATTCTTTGCAAGACGAGAAAATTCAGCTCTCACTTGACCAACATCCTTTTGTTAATAGAAGATAGTCTCATCATTGTCTGTAGAAGAACTAATCTTTTCGGTTGAAGTTGTTGATTTCTCTTCTTCAGTAGCCAGAGAAGCAGACACAATCTTTTCAGTTTTCTGTTCTTTCTGTGACTTCACAACCTTGAGCTCATATAATTTCTTATCAACAAATTTAGAATAATCACCAGTTTCTACCTTTTTCTTCAGGTCATTAACACCTTCTTTGAGACTACCTGGTGGTGAAACTGTTTTGTTAAACATTGTCTCAAAATTTTCATCCTTGGCCAAGAAACTTGTAAAAGATTGTGAATTAGTAACATTGTTCAAAAGTCACTTTGAATCAATTACTTCAATCTTCAATTCAGAAATCTTTTGTTAAGCTTCCGCCAATTTTTTTTCTGTTGTAATCAACCTCTTAGCCACTTTATGAGTCTCATATTTCTACAACCTCAAATTATCAAGCTCTGCAAATAACTCTTTCTTCAATTTATCTTCATTCATTTTCTGAATATCCAAATTGGCATTATGCAATTGGTTTACTCTTACTAACTCCCTCTTTTCATCAAGCAACTTTTCCGTATCATCTGATATGCCTCAATTTTTGCAGCTTGTTCATCAGAAGACTTGTTAAGCATATCAAACTTAACCTTAGACTTTTCAAACAAATTATTGAAATCATTTGCAACATCCTCAGCTTCCGCCTTCCATTTTTCAACTTCTTTGACTAATGCAGCCTTTTCTTCATATAATTCTGTAAATTTCTGTTCAAAATCTTTTTCAACACATTGAAATTTCAACTCTTCCTCAATAACTTCTGCTTGCAATTCTGAAAATTTTTCTTTTTGAGATGATAATTATTGAATTACCTCTTCCAACTTTTTATGTTCATCTGCCAACTCTTCTATTTTCCTTTTATCTTCAGCAACCAACCCTTCATTTTCTTTTATCAATCCTTGAATAGTCTTATCTTTTTGAGAACAAAACTCACAAACAGATTCATAACCACTAGTTTCAAATCTAGTTGCTTCAGATTCAAAATCAGTTACTTCTTAATCACTATGTATAATTTGGGCAACAAACACAGATTCATCAGGAAAATCTGCAGCCCAATCATAACCTTCATCAGATGCATGTGCATTTTTGTTAGAAGTAGTAGCAGTTAAAGCAATTGGAGTAGAATTAGACGTTCGTCCCTAATCATATTGTTTATCAACTTGAGAAACTAAAGCTGTTGGAGTAGAAGTATTAGCTTCCTTTTGGTTGTTACACTCCCTAGCAAAATGAAACCAACTTTACCATTTGGATTTAAACTTTGGAATCCTGTTTTCTTCCTGAACCTTTTAGCTCTTTGGGCTAGCATAGCAAGTTGCCAGTTAAGATCCATCTGTTCAAGATTATCTAGATCAATCTGATCAAAAACTTCCTCAATCAGATTAAGAGTTGGCAAACCACAATTCAACAACCCATAATATGAAGATAACAACACATATATCAATGCAAGATGTTCATCAGGTGTTCTGTTGATACATAATATGTGCGTCATGTGAAGTATCTGAACGAGATGATGTGAATATCAAGATAAGTTTGCTGCCAGCCGAACCTGGCCCGAACCTGAGGTTCGGATCAGGCGAACCTCAAGTTCGCCTGAGGTTCAGCCAGCCTAGTATAAATAGGAAGCTTGTCTTTGTATTTGATAACGGTGAGAAACGAGTTGAGAGAGAACCAGAGCTTAAGTATGTGTTTTTGATAGTGTTTCTCTAGAGAACTTTTGAGAGAGAGTTTGTAATTGTATCTTTGTGATTTCAATAAAAAAAACTCTTATTTACATCTCGTTCTTACTTTACGATCAAGCAAACCTCTAGTAAGATCCATTTTTTGGTTTTTTTCAATTGGTATCAGAGCAAATCCAGGTTGCTCTATTACGTTTGCTTTGATCGTGTTCGTTTTCTTGATTAAACCGAGTGTTTTTCTATAAAAAAAACGAGTCAATCTTTGAGCTTTTCGAGTGCAATTCGTTTCTGAAACAGTTCTGTGGCTAAAATCACTTTGACTCCTGTAGATTTCGTTCATATCTGCTCAAAATCGCGATTTTTGACCAAAAACATCAGTTTGGTCGAATTCGTGAGTCTGCCAAATAACCGTCATCTGAACCTCAGGTTCGCCCAAATAACTGCTCCGAACCTTAAGTTCGTGTGAAGTACGTATAGAGTTCGGGTAGAGTTCGGAAGCCGTTCGGATAGAGTTCGGATATAGTTCGGCTGAGGTTTGGAAGCTTTCAGTTCGGATCAAGTTCGAATAGGGGTGAATTTTTAGTTGGTTACCGAAAACTGACGTAACTTAAGAACCGTTAAGAGTTACGGAACCCAATACCAGCCAAAACGACCGTCTCGGAGAGATCTATACTTTTACTACCTAACAGCTAGTACCCTCCAGTTTGACCCCCAAAATCCGTCTTTAAGACCTTCATTTTCAAGTTTGAAGTTTTGATTTCCACTTTCACAATTTCCAAAATGTTTGAAATTGATGTATTCATTGAGCATCATCGTCAGAATGTGCCAAAGCTGATAAATATTGGAGATTATCATGGTTGGGCAACAAATTTTAGAGCTTATGTTGTTGATTTGGATAAAAATTTGTGGTTACAGCTTATGAATGAATTTAAGTATCCAACTTATGGTGGTGATTTTTAAGAGATGAGAGATTTTTCAAGTGAAGAAAGGAAATCGTATGGTCAAAATGAAAAGGTTGTTGCACTTCTTCTGTTAGCTTTGCCTATAACTCTTAAAAGTCAAGTCAGAAATTGTCGAAATGCAAAGAAGATATGGGATTTTGTAAAGACACATTGTGAGGAACATATGTCTATAATTTCTCAGAAAACAGTTGATCAAAATTTGATGTTTAAAGGTAAAATTGAAGAGTTAGAGAATAAGGTGGGAAAGTTGACTGAAGAGAATATTTTTCTGACAAAAGAAGTGAAGAAATGGAAAATAAAGTTTGTGATAGTTTAGCTACCGAAATTCAAAAGGATGTGTCTGCATCTTGTTCAAATTTTTTGGAATTTGCTAGTCTTAAGGAAGAATGGTTGAAAGAGAAGAATATGTTGATTGAAGAATGAAATAAAGCAAAAGCTAATGAAAAGGAAGTTATTGAAGATTTTGATGCTTTATTTGAGAAGTGTTATCCTCTTCAACAAAAATATGAAAATATTAATAAAATTGCTGTCGAAGCTGCTGATAGAATAATTCACCTTCAGGAGAAACTCACAAAGTTGCGAGATACAAATGGAGAGGTTTAAATGCAAAATAAAATCTTGAAACAAGATGTTGTCTATTATAAGAAACAGGTAGAGAAAGTTACTGCTGAAGTTCTGGAAGAGTGTCACTTGAGAGAATGTCATAAAAGTAAATATAACAGATTATCGGACAAGTACATTGCTTCGCAGAAAGATGTGATGGAAGATAATAAAAAAATAGCTGAATAAAAGATAGAGATATTTGATTTGCAAAGGAAATTGAAAAATTGTAACAATTCACCGACTTTCCTGAATTATTTGTATAAGTTGGAGAAGAGTCGGGAGGATGGTAAAGATGCAAATCTTCATAAAGTTCCTGTTCCCATGGATGTTGAAATGTCTGTTCCAGCTATACCATCTGGTTTTGAACAACATGGTTATTCAAAATTTGCTGATAACAGTTCAGGAAAGAAAACAAAGTCCAAATCCAAGAAGAATAAAAAGGAGGTTGATTATTGCAAAGGATTGAAGTTTGATTCCAAATCTACATTTCTTGAAAAAGAAAAGGTGTTTAATGGATATCTAGGAAAAGTGAAAGTGCCAAAGTTTTCTGAGATTGTGATAGATGATTCATTGATATCCGGGAAGAATGGTTTGAAAGGAATCAAATTTGAATTTTTACAAAGCTTGCCAAACAAGGTCATGAGATACCGATTTCTATTCAAGATAATTTCAAACAAAAGAATGGTGGTTTGGGATACGAAGAGAAAGAGGTTCCAATGAATGATTTTAACAAAAAGTATTTCAAAGCTAAGCAGAAAAAGAAACAGTAGGTGTTTTCAGATAAGAAGTCTCAGTCTTGGAAGAAGAAAGAATCTTCACCATCTGTCGATGAAAAGATTTCTTCTGAAGAGTCTTCTTGTATATCTGATGCTACACCACAAGGCGGTAACAATTCATATTCATTTCATTATGCTAAATCGAACAGGTTTTATCCTCAAGATAAATTCTTTGGTTATGGAGATGATACTGATTTTTATGATTCTCCAAAATGTTTTCCAAACTTTAAAAAACCAAAGAATCTAAAACCTGTATTTTCAAAAGTTCATGTTGAATGTTTGACTGATCAGTTTGGAAAACCAATTTCAATCAATCCAACTGGTAGTCGACGTTGTTATGTTTGTCGTCAAAAGGGTCATTATGAAAATAGTTGTCCTACGACAACTAACAATTCATCATCAAATGCCAAACATACAAAGTATGTTGATCTTGATGGCATCATTTTTAGTGAACCAATGCCCAACACTAAATTTTCATGGAAAAAGAAGCTTACTTCGGAAAAATTGGGTAGTAGCTCCGATTGTCACTCATCAGTTGACAATGGTTCACTAGAAAATTATAAAATCAAAACAGAAATGGAGACCAAAAGCTGTCTCTACGGCTAAATGTGATTTTGTTGAAGACACTAGACGACCTATCATCGTTGGGGATGAGGGTCGGGGTTTTAAAAACTTATTGTTTCCCAGTGTGCAGGTATTTCAATAAGACCTGTTGGTAATCGAGAGATTGCTGCCAGTGGAATACTTGTGTTTTAAGTTCAAATGCATCATTCTTATCTTTGAAAATTTGATTTTCAAAAATTTGATTTTCAAAAATGTGTCAAGTGTTGATCAATCATTGTCATTTTTGTTTTTCATTTTCTTTCGTTCATATTTTTAGGGGGAGAAAATTTGAAAATTCAAAAAATAGTGTTTGTTTGAATTTTAGGGAGAGAAATTTGGAAAATATAAAAAAAATTAATGAAATGAAAAGTTGAGAAATTGATCCGACAAAAGCGAGAAGTGATGGTACATCAGCATATACGTTTATCTGCCATGGATAGATTAAGTCTAAAGGTTGTAGGTACTTGCATAATCTGTGAATGTGCATGACTAATCTGATATCTGCAAGTAAGATATAAACATAAAGCTTGCCTGATGATCTTTGGTTATTTGCTTCTTGATGATTGATGTGTGATGATTCTGACAAAAATAGAATAAAGAGATATCCTGATGAATGCATGCTTTCTTTTGAAAGATTTAAACTTGTTTGATTTTCTTTATTTTATCAAACGTTCGGACTTTCTCTGCGTATCGAAAGATCGACCGGATCGTTGTTCGTTTGACATTCTGCTTTATTTTTCTTGGTGTTTCGTATAATTCATCGGACTTTCTCTGCATATACGGAAGTATCGACCCGATCGTTGTTGAATTATACAACTTTAATTTGTTTTTCTTTCTTATTTTCTCAAATACTTGGGCTTTCTCTGCGTGTCCACAAGACCGAACTGATTGCTAGGTATTTGAGGTTCTGCTTTATTTTTGCAAGACTCACCAAGGATGATTAAATCTCTAAGAAAATTTGCTTCTATATGATAAACATGATGATTTGCTAGTATTTCTGATAGAGTGGAGGCCGAGTTATCAGTGCATGATAATATTACCTTAAGCATATCTGAAAACGATAAAAATGATTGGTGCATGCTGAAATAAACATAAATGTTATATTTGCAATTATCTTGGCTTGCATGCTGATTAAGACCGAAATTGAAATGTGTTAGATGCGTTATGTCTGATATGATCTTGCGTCATGATATTTCTCGCAAAAGACAAAAATAGTGTCTGTTTCTGTAGTGCATTTTACTTTCATTTCAGAAAAATTCAAAAAGATTTTTTGTGTGTTTTAGCATAAGTTTGAAAAATCAAAAAGATTTTAGGTTTGCTTTGATATAAACTTTGTAAAAGCAAAAAAGATTTTATTTCTTATTTGTTTTCGATTGATCAACACAAGATACGAAATTCATTTTCAATTAATATATCTTGGATTCTCAAAGAGAAGTTTTGCAGCTAGAATATCTATGTTGGCCAGGTACTCAAAGGAAAGAGTTAATCACAACTTCAAGTCTTCTGAAGCTGCTGATAAGGATGAAAGAAATCATACATCGCCAAGTATTCAAGATCAAGCTACCATCAAGTTGAGGAGGAGTTTGTTTGAAGAAAATGTTTTAATTGGTGAACAGATACTGCACATGACGAGAGGGAGTTTGTTGATACATAATATGTGCGGCATGTGAAGTATCTGAACGAAATGATGTGAAGATCAAGATAAGTTTGCTGCCTGCCGAACCTGATCTGAACCCGAGGTTCGGATCAGGCGAACCTCAAATTCGCCTGAGGTTCGGCCAACCTAGTGTAAATAGGAAGTTTGTCTTTGTATTTGATAACGGTGAGAAACGAGTTGAGAGAGAACCAGAGCTTAAGTGTGTGTTTTTTATAGTGTTTCTCTAGAGAGCTTTTGAGAGAGAGTTTGTAGTTATATCTTTGTGATTTCAATAAAACAAACTCTTATTTACATCTTTTTCTTACTTTACGATCAAGCAAACCTCTAGTAAGATCCGTTTTTCGGTTTTTTTCAATAAAGTTAGAACGAGATGTAAATAAGAGTTTGTTTTATTGAAATCACAAAGATACAATTAGAAACTCTCTCTCAAAATCTCTCTAGAGAAACACTATAAAACACACACACTTAAGCTCTGGTTCTCTCTCAACTCGTTTCTCACCGTTATCAAATACAAAGACAAGCTTCCTATTTATACTAGGTTGGCCGAACCTCAGGCGAACTTGAGGTTCGCCTAATCCGAACCTCAGGTTCGGACCAGGTTCGGCTGGCAGCAAACTTATCTTGATCTTCACGTCATCTTGTTCAGATACTTCACATGACGCACATATTATGTATCAACATGTTTTTGCAGAAAAACCACTCTGATTTGAATGATTTGGGATGGTAAAATTACACCCTCTTGAAGAATTTTCAGAACTCCCTGATCCATGGCTAGCAATCAAAGCAGTTGGAGCAGGATTTGATGAAGTATTTACAAAAAGTTTTGATTGAGCATTGATGCTTGCAGAATTTTGACCATGATACAATTCAGGATTTTGTAATTGAGCTGTTGACTTATTGGAAGTCATTATTTCAATCTCTCTAGCATGAAGCTTTCCGGTTAAATCATGAAATGATAATTCAGACTACGCTTTGTCATGAGGAAGTAGTAAAACATAATTCTCCCACTTTTCTGGTAATGCTTCTAGAAATTTCTCCTTCAATTCCTCTTCAGTTTTCTCTATTTTAACCACTTTCATTTCACTTATCAGATTTGAAAATCTAGATACAAGAGCAGGAATATTTTCTTTATCATAGTGTTGAAAATTTTCAAATTCTTTGTTCAGCACTTTCCGTCTACTCTTTTGTATTGATCATTGCCTTCACATCTTGCTGACAAAGCATCCCGTAATTGTTTACTTTTCTTGCAAGTGCTGAATTGATGTAACAGTTCAGTACGCAAAGCCATTGAAAGATAACCAAATGCTTTTTGTTCAAGCTCATAAAGTTTCCTCTCAGCTTGATCAAAAGTATGAACTTCTTTGAAATCTCCTTGATCAATTGGATGTGTGTAATGCTTTTTAATTGGAATCCACAAATCAATATCATTGGTGCTGATATAAGCAGGAAATCATTGTTTCCAATTTTGATAATCCTCCAACTTCAACAATTTGGGAACTTTCTGAATTGTTCCAATTTCATTATCAAAGTTTAGCATTGTTTGCATCGCACTTTGCATAGCGGAAAAAGGTTGGAAATCCGACATCTTTTCCAAAATATGATGCTTCAAAAACTTCAAACTAAAAAACGAAGGTCTTAAAAGTGGTTTTTGGGGGTCAAACCGGAGGGTACTGGCTGTTAGGTGAGTAAAAGTACAGATCTCGTCGCGACGGTCGTTTTGGCTGGTATTAGCTCCCGTAACTCTTAACGGTTCTCAAGTTACGCCAGTTTTAGTGAACGACACTATTCTATCAGCGTACCAAAACTAGTCTCAGCGTACCAAACTATCGACTTCCGTACTAAACACTCTCAATGGACCACCAATGTACCAGTATTTTCAACGTACAAACCCACAGACCAGATCAAATCAGCGTACTAGTGAACTCAGCGTACCAGTTTGGTACGGCGTAACTGCCTCCGGACCAAACTATAACCGTCACATACCACAGATGAAGATTGTATTCCGTACCAACTAGCGTACCAACAGTTGGTTGAAGATTGCCTTATGTACCAAGCGGCGTACGACGGTGTTCATCCGGCGTACCACGTCATTCTCGACTGATTTTTTAGAATTTGACTGTTTTGAGCTGTAATATGCTAGAATAGGTTGCGGAAACACCGTAGGAATGTTTTGAAATCATTTTTAGCACCAAAAACACTCAGTTTTGAACCAGATTGATGAAAAATGAGAAACCCAAACTTTCTTTTACTAGAATTTCAAAAAAATGATTAAAACACAGCAGTAGAGCAACCTGGATTGCTCTGATACCACTTGAAAGGACACGAAATGATGTTACTACTACATGTTTCAGTCAATCTAGTGAACACGAATGTAAATAAGAGTTTTGTATTGAATCACTTGAAGATTACAATCAAAAGCTCTCTGGTTTCTCTCTCTAGAACACACACATAAAAGGTGTAGAATGACTCAGAGTGTTAAGCTCTCATTCTAACACAAAGTATTTATAGGTGCAACATACAAGCTAGCGTACCATGTGACAGACCAATTGGTACGGCCCTTGGTATGTTGACACTCAGACTCACTAACACACGCTCACTTAGATATAATACACGAGACACTCTATAGCATAGGAATATGCTTTAGCACTTAAAATAAAATAACTATGGGTTGTTGTTTATTATTTTATGTGGTTAGTTAAGGGCCATATTTTTATAAACGTCACAGGATAAACATGTGTTGATATATATATATATATATATACGTATCATCGTTGTCAAGAAAACCTCCGTTAACCCGTTAGTCTCGTTAACCCTTCCTAATCTTTGAGGGACCTATTGCAATATCTGGAACTTGTTTTTAGTTAACTAAACTTGGGGGACTACACTTGTTATTATGGAAACTTGAATGATTTGTTATGCAAAGTTGGGAGGGGGCAATTATGTCAAACCTTCAAAGTCGGTTTGAGAGAAGAGAATATAACCGCCGATCAATTAATCTTGGATTCCGAACACCGCCATTTCATCGCCGGTTACTACATCGATTAATCAAAACCTCTAATTGTTTGATCAAAACAAATCATTCCACTTCATACCTTTCGACCCTCATAGAACACATGAAACGCAGTCATCCCGGAGCTCCGGTGAAACCTCGTGAACCAAAGAACCATCGGCGACACACCCCCTTCCAGTTTCGGTCACGTCGCCAATAATACAGCCCTGCTTGACTGTCGGTGAACTTTTGCTTGATCGACCATTCCAACCATTGAAGAGCATCATCGAGGAGGTCTGCGTCTGATCGTCGTTTTCATCTCGATCACATATCTGAACTCCGACTTACACCGTGATTTCGATGTATAAATTTTTCACGTTATAAACGCAAGTTGGAGTCACGCCAAACAACACAAGGTAATGGTTTAAGTTTTCGTATTCGATCATGTCAGTCATACTCGAGTCTTAAGGTCTAAAACGTTAATGGTGGATTGTTGTTTTAGGGTTGGTTGGTGGGGATGATGAACACTGGGAACTGGTTAAATATACTTTGAAATGGATAGACATCACTAAGTGATATCCGTTCCAGTGGTTAAGGCATATGAGTTCCGTCCCAGGGGTCGCCGGTTCGAACCCTGTCCAGTGCAACTATTTTTGATTATTTTTCTAAACCTTGGTTTCCTTGTTTACTGAGTAATCAAAATTAATTCCGCCTGGGTTGTTCACCAAACAGGGGGATAGCCTAGTGGTTAGGCGTTAGAAATGTGAACTAGAGGTCCCATGTTCGAACCTTGGTGACCTCCTGTTTTCAATCGTTTTATTTTTATTATTTGTTTCATGAACTTGCATAACCCGAAACTCATTGCTGATCGTTCGCCATGTTATTTTGGACCTGTAGAAACCCTCGTGGACATCGTTACCTGCTTTCTTTAATCTCATGGCTCATATAATATTATTTGAATATTAATATTAAATATAAAATAGTGGGTTCTAACAAGAACTATAAACGCAGTGTATTTGGAAACATGCAAAAATATATGTATTTGGGAAATATAAAACGAACGTTTCGGTAACCCTTTTATTTATATAAAAATATACGCATGCAAATAATATACTTTGGTCGCATTTCGCAATATAAACATTTTGTACGTCCGGATGTATATATTTTTTTATATCCATATATATATATATATATATATATATATATATATATATATATATATATATATACACACACATTTAATTCCTCGCTTTTATGAAGATAAAATAATTATCTTTTGATTCGCATTTTGATGATCCTTACAATTTAGGCTAAATGCCATCTTTCACCCGTTTTGACCTAACGACTTTTGTCACATGTCATAGTTTGACATCTTCTATCAATTACCGTGTTTCTACACCGATTCGCCTTTGTTTGAACACACACTTACGTATAAATGCTTGTTAGGTGTTTGGTAGAGCACACAAGACACGTTATTTGCTATTGGCGGTGGTTATTTGTCTGGAATTGCTGTGCATCCAAAGGTGAGTTTCACGGTCCCTTTTTACCTATTTTAATCCTGTTAGGGGAGATTAACATGCAAACACTTGAATTGTTAGATAATTATATCACCTGAATGATAGTGGCACACTTATGATAAAGTCCTTACTTTTAGAGTTACTGTTAATGTGGCATCATCGGGAACTTATTTAGTAGATCTATTGGGTTTGACAGCCCCACCCGGGCCAGTCGCGCTGACACGATTAGATATCGAACGGGTGTTATAAACTTCTTAGTCTTAACGAGGCACAATTGAACTCGAACGGGTGTTATAAACTTCTTAGTCTTAACGAGGCACAATTGAACTTGTCGAGCTTCAGTAACTGGATAGCTAGTTTATCTTGTCAAATGTGCACTGATTTCTTGAAAATGGCCTGGCTAGCTATTGATATATTATCTGGATTTTAAAATGAACTTGAACTTAAACTTGAATTATGGTTGAACAGTCAACCTTGAACTGAACTTAAACTTTTGTCGAACAGTCGACCTTGAACCGAACTTACACTATTTTTAAATTGATAAACCTGTGAACTCACCAACCTTTGTGTTGACACTTTATAGCATATTATTTCTTAGGTTGCAGATATTCGAGTATCACGAGTACGCATGCATGAGACTTTGAAACCTTTTTAGTGTCTTTAAACACGCCACGTCAGCTTGGGTGATGATGTTTTTACATAAATAATTTAATAGTATTTACACTTCCGCAATTGGAACACTCTGAATTTATATTTTAATGAAATATGAAACGTTTTTATTAATTACTGGTCGTTTGGTGTAACTAATGGACTGCGATCCTGGTTTGTCACGCTCCCAACGGTGGTATTTCGCGCATAGATTTTTGGGGGTGTGACACACGGGGGCTACACATCACATGGCACACAACGCAGGTAAACTGCACTCTTATGTCAATAATCGCAGGTTGAATAATATTGTTGTAGGCATTGGTGCCATGATTCCCATCCACGGTATTGGTTCAACCTCTCTCCCATCTCCTTATCCTCCCTTACACCTTAATAATGTTCTCCTCTCACCTCACCTAATAAAAATTCTCTTGTCTGACAAGCGTTTAACTAGAGATAATAAAATTTCTATTAAGTTTGACGCTTTTGGTTATCTTATGAAGGAATACCGGACGCGTACTCCTATTCTCCGATGTAACAACACTAGGTAGCTTTACTCCCTTCACCCTCATTTTGCTTCTCCTTAACCCGCATCTACTTTTGCTGCTTTCAATAAAGACAGCTGGCATGTCCGTTTGGGCCACTCAGGCCGTGATTTATTACAATTTTTGCATAAGAATAAAAACATTGATGTAGCGAAAGAGTCTAATAAACTGTTATGCCCATCGTGTGTGCTTACACGTGAAATTGCCTTTTTTATGATTATGTCTCTAGTACTTCATGTTCGTTTGACGACTACACCAATCATTTGTAAACCTATCCCATATCCCATAACTCGTCTCTCTTCACCATCTTATCCAAATTCTACACCCTATATGAAACTCAATTTAACCGCAAAATTAAGTCACTTCAATGAGACGATGAAACTGAGTTTAATAATATTTCGTTTCATAATTTATATGCTCAACATGGTTTACAATTCAGATTCTCTTGTCCCCACACCTCCTCTTAAAATGGAAAATCTGAACGCAAAATTCGGACCATTAATAATCTTGTTCCCACACTATTACATCATTCTTCCCTACCACATAATTTTTGGCATCACGTCGTTGAACATGCCACATATCTCCTCAACATTCTTCCATCTAAAACTAAATCACTTCTCACCCCCAACTTATCTTCTTTATAACAAGCATCCTTCCTACACTCACTTACGCACCTTCGGGTGTCTCTGTTACCCTCTTTTACCCTCCACCACTATCAACAAACTCCAACCCCGCTCTCTCCCGTGCATCTTTCTTGGCTACCCTTTTAACCATCATGGATATAAATGTTTCGACATGTCCACCAACCGTATCATTCTCTCTCATCACGTCCACTTTGACGAGTACACTTTCCCGTTTTCACAAAATGTCGCCTTCGTACCCATTCTTCACCTAGCGCCAGTGGCCCACACTCCTCTTTGTGGACCGACCACCCTCTCCAGCCCGCACCGGCCCATGGTGGTGCTCGGCCTACCCATCCCCATACAACTCTACCTACCCCGGTCCAAACCTCTCCCCCAACATCCCCATCTTTGGCCCATTCTAATTCCCCTCTAACGACCCACTCCCAACCACCCATTACGGGCCAGCAGGCTCATTATCCCTCTCCTACCACGCACACCTCCCCTACTCCAACAACCTCCTTATCCATCCCCATTCCTAATAATAACACAACATCTACTACATCTTCATTGAACCAGCTCGTCGCACCTTCATCCACAGCCACTCGCACCATTCATACCCGATGTAAGTCGAGAAACTTTAAACCCAAAAGGCCTTTCAATCTCCACACCTCTTCTCCAATTGAACCTCTCCCAAAATCTCACTCCCTCGCTCTAAATAACCCAACGTGGCACTGTGCTATGCACGATGAATTTACTTCGCTTATCGATAATAAGATCTCAGAGTTGGTACCTCGCGACCCTAGCATGAACATAGTTCGATGTATATGCTTATTTAAACACAAGTTCAAAGCTGATGGATCTCTGGAGCACTACAAAGCATGACTTGTTTGTGATGGCAGGTCTCAAAAGGTGAGGATTGACTGTCAAGACACCTTCAGCCCGATGGTTAAGCCAGCAACTATACCGATTGTTCTGAGCATTACTTTAGCTAACCGATGGAATATTAGCCAACTGGATGTCAAGTGCATTTCTTCATGTGTACCTCTTAAAAACTGTTTTCATGCATCAACCAATGGCGTTCCGACATCCACATTTTACAGATCATGTGTGCCAGTTGAAGAAACCTTTATACAGGCTCAAACAAGCACCACGAGCTTGGTACCAGTGGTTTACCGATTATGTCTCTACTATTGGCTTCCATCACGGCCTCTGTGACCACTCGTTGTTCATTTTCTGACAGGGAAACGACGTGGCATATATTCTTCTATACATGGATGACATAACCCTCATAACTTCTACCTCCGAATTAAAGGAAAATATCATGGGTCATCTTTCTCGCAAATTCACGATGAAAGATTTGGGCAAGCTATCATATTTTTTTGGGTATCTCAGCTACAAAACAAGGGGATGGCCTATTCCTTAATCAAACTAAGAATGCAACAAAAATATTAGAGAGGGAAAAGATGTCGACATGCAATGCTTGTGCCACACCTGTCGACACATCGGGAAAGATAAGTACTGAGCCAGGTAAACCAATTAATGATCCTAAACATTTTCGCAGCTTAGAAGGGTGAAAATACGCGAGCATCGGATCGTCTACTCAACAAGTAATTAACCTATTGTTTTATTGATCAAACGGATAATTACAATCAGTAACACATAGAAATAGATACTCAGAGAACACCATAGAAAACACACACTCAACAATTGATCTCACACGCCCAGTCTCTCTCACTCCTCGATTACAAAGACACAACATCTATATATAGCGACTAGCCAAACTCCAAGCGAACCCGAAGTTCCTCTGATCCGAACCTTAGGTTCGGACCAGGTTCGGCTGGCAGCCAACCTTGTCTTGATCTTGATCTTTGTCTTGACTTGATACTTCACACATAGCACAAATCTTGTATTTACAAACCCCCCTCGTTATGTGCAGTATCTTTAACATCATCAAAGCTGTATCTTCAATCAAGCTCCCCCTCAAGTACACAATCCGTTCGTCCAGTGAAATGAATCTTCGAACAAACTCTTCCTCAACTTGATCGTAGCTTGATCTTGAATACTTGACAATGTCTGGTGTATCTATGTCTCTATCAGCAACTTCAGAAGACTTGAAGTTGTGATATCTTCCACACTAGTAACCTGCTCAAAATTTACATAATCTCAGCACAAAACGTCTCTTTGAGACTCCAAGATATGATTTTGAAAATTTGATTTGTATCATGTGTTGAACAGATCGAAAATAAAGCAGAAACAAAATCTTTTTGGCTTTTAGAAAGTTTATATCAAAACAAACTGAAAATATTTTTCATTTTTCAAACTTATACTAAAACACACCAAAAATCTTTTTGTATTTTTCTAAAATGAAATGAAATAGCAATACATAATCAAACTCTATTTTTGATATGAGAAAGATCACTATTTTGGGTCATATTGGACATGACGTACTGAACTACACTTCAATTTCAACTAATTGAAGCACATAAGTCATGCTGATTGCCGGTATAATTTGTACATCTTAAACTCTGGCAGAATCATACTCATAACATCTGGATATGTTAAGATATTGATTAGATTTGTTTTGACCAGTGTATCCCATACTATCAGACATATTCAGACATTTTATTTTTCTTGTGTGATTACTTCTATTTCTCGTACGATTACACTTGTGATTATCACAAAGCATAATATTTTCATGATATTGTCAACTGTGTTCTATGCAAAAAGAAATAAGAACGTTAAATCGTCTACCTTAGGGTCGATCTTTCGATACGCAGATAAGGCCTCGGATTTAATAAAATAAGAAAGATAAAACAAGTTGAAATTGTATAACCCAACAACAATCAGGTCGGTACTCCCGTACACACAGAGAAAGTCCGATGAGTTATACGAAACACCAAAGAAAATAAAGCAGAACGTCAAACGAACAACAATCAGATCGATCTTTTGATACGCAGAGAAAGTCTGATCGTTTGTCAAAATAAAGAAAATCAAACAAGTTTAAATCTTTGCAAAATGAACACATGTATACACAGTGACTTCTCATTTTGTTTTCATACTTATTTTTCTTTTTGTCATGAAATACGCATCAAGATGTTATCCACATGGTCAAGCATTAGTATTTAGTGTATATCACATTTAAATACTTTCTGATTTGTCAAGCCTACTGTAAGGATCAATTTGAACCCTCACGCGATATCTAGACTAGTGAAACCGTGCGGAATCCGGTTTTCGCTAGTTGATTCAAGAAACAGTAAAAAAGGTGATAATCGAAAAGTATATTAAACAAGTAAAGACAAACCGATTAGAAGAAAACACTTGTATTATGCAACTGCTTGATTACACCTTGATCGAAATTCTCTGGGAGAATTTCGATGATCACCACAAACACCAAAGGAACAAAAGCAACCCTAACTTGATTACTAGGAGTCCTATTTATAGGAGATGGTGAACTTGGAAAACAAGTTAACCTACCTACCTAAAATAACTCCTAATTCCCGTATTTGAACCCTAAGGCCCATAAAACTCCCTCTAAGCACTTTCTAATTGAGCCCAAACATGTCTAAAATGGCCCAATGACCTAATATACCCATAACCCAACTCATTTTTACCTATTCTAACACATAGGCCTTCAGAATACTCCGTCAAGTGATGATTTAATACACAAGCCACAAATCTTGGTCCTTACACCTACCAAGCATATTAAACAATGATCTTATGGCTTTTTCATCTACTCTATCCATGAGTCAGATACGTAAGCCAATGTACCATCATTTCCCAATGATCAATTTCTCAAAAATTTTATATATTTTGTATGTATTCACCCTCCTTATATATTTTGCATGTATTCATCTTCTTCACATAACATGCATCATTTCAATTTCTCCCCCTTTAATTCAATTATCCCCCTTAAAATGAAAAACTCTATTTTTGGATTTTTTATTTTACGAAAACAAGACTCTATTTTTGGATTTTTTATTTTACGAAAACAAGACTCTATTTTTGGCTTTTATCAATTTTCTTTTGAAAACACAAACGAAACGTAAAGAAAAGAAAATTGATAAACCAACACGGATACTTTGCATATAAAAGTTTTCAGAAAACTTGCAGGTTAGAAAAATATATCAGGAAATTTAAGTTAAGCAGAATACTCCTCCATCAACAACTTTGTAATCGTCGATAGGTCTTCTAGAAGTACTTGCACACTGATCAAACTCATTAGTTTTTAACTTGACCCGAAGCAACTGCTTCTGGTCGACCAGTGTCCCGGTTTTGCTTTGAAACCACCTTTGGTTTCCAGAGTTGTTGTTTTCGTAATTCAGTTTTCGATGAATTAATCACAGGTGACTGTGATGATGAACCTACAGTTTGAATCTTTTGAAAAATAGGAACAAGTCGTTTTTGTTTCAGAAAGAATGTAGGCTCACATACATCAAAAACTCTGCCTTGTTTATCAAAGAAAATTGTTTGGGCAGTTTTAGCAAAAACTAGTATCTTTTGAGATCTCTGATTTGAATCAGTAGGAAGTGGACAATCTTTTTCCATATGCCCTTTTTGGAGGCAAACATAACATATTCGCTAAGTTTTTTCCCACAGTTTAGGTGCCTGCATAGGAGTACAAACATGAATATCTCGAACATGATCAAAAGAAGAATTATATACCTGATGTCTGTGATAATGAACCCATTTGGATGTTGGGCTTTGAGAATAAGAACCATCAGAAGAAAATTGTGCATTCTGATTTTTCATGTTTGGTGAAGCAGCATCTTTGACAAATACTTTAGAAATCTTCTGTGCATCAACGCAATGAAGCGGAAATTCTTGATCCAAAAATAATTGTTCCGAGCCCTTCAGTTTGTAAAACCTCTCCGGTTGAACCTTTTCAGCCTTGAAAATTTCCTTCTTAACTTGCTTCATTTTGAGCTTCTTCAAATCTTGCGGTTTTGAAATTGACACCTCCTCAGCTTGAACATTCAAGGCTTGAATACCTAATCCAACATTCTTTCCCGAAATCTTTTCCTCGGAACTTGAAGTCTGATGTCCATTCTTCGCCAACCTTGAAAATTCAGCTTTGACTTCATTAACATTTTTTTGCACATAGAAAATCGTCTCATCAAATTCAGGTTAAGAATGAATCTTCTCACTAGATGTAGTTGACTTTTTATTTGCTCTTGAAGATGAACCAGGAACAAACTGTGGAGCTGGAGGAATGTCAAATTTCTTTCCCTTCTTCTTTTTAGCCTTCTTGTTTTTCTTCTTCTTCACAATCTCCTCTTCTTCTGAAATTGATGATGAAAACATTGAATAATCATAATCTTCCACCTTTTCTTTCACATCTTTAACAACTTCTTTAATATTTGCAGGGGGTGAAGCTGTTTTGTCAAACATCTTTTCAAAATTAACATCATTTGCTAAGAATCTTGTGAATAATTGCGAATTTGAAACATTATTCAGTAGCCGAGTAGCATCAATCACTTGAATCTTTAAATCTGAAATTTGTTGTTGTGCTTTTGCTAACTCCTTCTCGGTAGCTATCAATCTCTTTGCAACCTTATGTATTTCAAACTTTTGCAATCGGAGATTTTCGAGCCCATCAAACAATTCTTTCTTCAATTTAACCTCATTTCGCTTTTGGATTTCCAGATTCGTAGTGTGCACTTTGTTAACACTAATCAAATCTCTTTTCTCATCCAGTAACTTCTCCATATCAACTTGATATGCCTCAATCTTAGCATCATATTCTTCAGCATTCTTTGTGAGCAAATCAAGCTTGGTTTTTTATTTATCAAACAGATTTTGAAAATCATCAGCAACATCTTCTGCTTCATCTTTCCATTTCTTCACTTCTTTAACCAATTCCTCCTTTTCTTTAATCAATTTAGCAATCCGTTCTTCACAATCCTTTTCATTCTTCTTAAACATCTCCAAATCATTCTTTACATATTGAAGAACTTTGGTATTCAATGTAATCTCGTTTTCCAACAAATTATTTTTCACAGCCAATTCTTTCTCGTTCTTCTTAGAAACTGCCAAATCCTCCTTCACCAACTTAAGTTCATCAGAAAGCTTGCTAATTTCTTTCAAAAATGAAGTATTTTCTTTCAACAAACTTTCCATAATTTTATCTGATTCGTAAGAACTTGGTTCTGAACATGAATCTAAACAGTAATCATCTTGTTGATCATGAGTGACAATCATAGCAGACGTGTCAAAATGTTTACCCCAGTCATAAACACCATCATTTTGAACCGTTAAAGCTGTCTTGTTTGAATTGCTTGCTGATGATTGAGAACCAGTATTAGATGTAAAACCGGGTTTGTTAACATGTGCATGTTGACATTCTTTAGCAAAATGTCCAAGCTTGGAACGCTTGTAACATTTCAACTTAGATTTGTCAAAACCCAATCTTCCATTAAAATCAGAAGTAGTTCTTCTATTTTTCTTGAAAAACCTTTTTGATCTTTGACCCAGCATAGCATATTGCCAAGATAAATCCAATTCATTTAATTTATCATCATCCAATTCATCAAGATCATCCCTTGTTTTTTTTTTTGTTTTTTTTGCATCAGCAACATTTTTTATAACCAATCCAAAAGATGAAGATATTAAAGCATTAATCATTTTAGAACAATCGATGATTCTAGAATTGTAAAATTACAACCCCGTGATGAATTATTCTCAAAATTTCCAGAAATATTTCCAATGAAAGTAGTAGGTGGTGCAGAACTCATACTTGGTTTAGTCTTAGCCGTCATACTAGCAGCATTCTCACCATGATACAATTCTGGATTTTGCAGATTTGCTTTGGACTTGTTGGAATTCATCATGTCCATCTCACGGACATGAAGTTTACCAGTTAGATCATGAAATGTCAATGTTGAAAATTTTTTATCATGTGTAAGCAGCAACACATAATTTTCCCATTTTTCTGGTAAAGCCTCCATAATCTTTTCTTTTAACTCTTCATCCGTTTTCTCAATTCCCACAATCTTCAATTCACTTATAAGATATGACAATCTTGATACAAGAGCCGTGATGTTTTCATTCTCGTAATGTTGAAAATTATCAAACTCTTTAATTAACACCTTCTTCCGACTCTTTTTGTATTGATCATTCCCTTCACACCTTGCTGATAAAGTATCCCACAATTGTTTTGATTTCTTGCAAGTACTAAATTGATGTAACAACTCAGTGCTCAGTGGGTAATGCCATCGTAATATATCCAAAAGCTTTTTGTTCAACCTCATATGATTTTCTTTCAGCAATGTCGAAGGTATGAACTTCTTTAAAATCTCCTTGATCAGTTGGATGTTGGTAAAGCTTTTTAATCGGAATCCACAAATCGATATCATTCGTGCTTATGTAAGCAGAAAATCGTTGCTTCCAATTTTGATAATCTTCCAACTTCAATAACTTGGGAACTTTCTGACTTGTTCTAATTTCGTTGTCAAAGTTCAACATTGTTTGCATTGCGTTTTACATGGCGGCAAAAGCCTGAAATTCTCACATCTTTGTAAATTTGAAATCTAATCCTCCGAATCTTATCCGAACCTTAATACGTAATCCGAACCTTATCCGAACCTCTAACGAACCTAGCTTAGCTGAACGTTAGCCGAAAACCAACCAATCCAAACTGAAAAAATACTAACGGAACCCTTTCCGAACCTCTTCCAAACTCGAAGCTATTCGAACCTTGAACAAACCTCAACCGAACTAGAAAATTATCCAATCTTTAACCAAACTCTGGAATAACCCGAACTTCGGACAGACGAACCTTAGCCGAACTTGGAGTTCGGAGCAGTTATTCCAAACTGAGACACTTCAGCCGAAACTCACCATTTTTTCGCTCAAAATTTTCGAATTTAGACAGATTTTGACGAAATTAGCAGTAGTTGATCAGAAAAAGTGATAAGGAAAGATTTAGGAGTGAAAGTTTCACGAAAACCACGACCGAAATGATCAAGAACTTGTAAAAAACACTAAAAAACAACACATTTTGTTTCAAAAATTCCGAAAAAGTAACCACAGATCAGTAGAATGAACCAGATTGCTCTGATACCAGTTGAAATGCGTGAGCATCGGATCATCTACTCACTCTAGCTAATTAGGATACGAAACAAGTAATTAACCGATTGTTTTATTGATCAAACGAACAATTACAATCAGTAACACAAAGAAACAGAGACTCAGAGAACACCGTAGAAAACACTGTGACAACCGGCAATTTCCCAGGTTAACCCCATTAATAACTTGTGTTATCTTTAGTAAACGTCCGTTACTTCGGTTAACTAGAATAGTTACACGAACATTGCACATGAGTCTAGACGTCGGTTAACTTACTTGAATTGATATAATTTATAATTTTATATAAATTATATTTTATGATTTCACAAAACGTTTTGTGATTTTATGTGACAATTATATTTATTATTACGTGGTATATATGTATATATATATACGCACGTCGTTATATGATTTTATGTGATGATGTGTTGCGTAAAATTACGCGAAGCGTTTCTATATTTTTATGGGAATTTAAAATGTATAGTTATTGAGTTACAACTATGATTTTATGCGAACCAATTAGGGTTTACATCTTATAAATAATATACGTTGATTTCTACTTGGACAAACACACGTATTCATACGGTTAAACTTATCATTCGTTAACCTCGCCCGGAATAGTTAACGACTTTTAACTTAGAGGGGTTACTCTTGTCATTTCTTAAACTTCTTTCAAACCTACAAAACCTGTAAGGGCCATTATGTAAGTTCCCAAAACTTGATTTCCTATTTTGTAAACTATTGAGGGACTAATTCTGTCAATTTACCAAAGTCACATTAAAACTCAATTTGTACGTCGACGGTCGACATCTCGGGTAACCGACACCCCATTCAATTCTTCGATTATTACCACCGTTACAGACCGATCGATCATAACCCATCATCAAATCTTTATGAATTCATTCAACAAAACATCATTCACAGAACCACCTCTCGTCCCTGCCTTCCTCCGTTTGAAAAAAAAACCCACAACACATCTCCGGCGAAGAGATTCCGATCATTAACCTTCAATTCTGATCTGGTTCGTTGCTTCTATAGCATCAGTGTAGTTGCATCGCGAATTAACCTCGGGCACAGCAGCAGCAGCAGTTGAACGTCACGGGCCTTGGAGTCGACATCGAGTGTTCGGGTTTCGTTTCGGCATCACAAAAAAAATCGTCGTTTCTCATCCTTGATTCAAGGTAACCACTCCCTTGTGTTAATCGCATGTTTCCTGAGTCTCGTTTTCAAGTTTTACGTTTTTCCGGTACCCGGAAAATAACTCCGGCGACATTAGGGTTGTATGAAGAAGATGACACCAGTGCACAACTGGTTAAATATTAAATGAACTGATTAAAACCCGTCCTCATGGTCTGGCCGGATGGACAAACTTTTGATTTGTAACAAAGAGGTCTGGGGTTCGAACCCTGGAAACCGTTTTTCTTTTTCTGTTTTATTCCATAAGCCCTATTAGTCTGCGATTCACTGTAAGAATAAAAACTATGTGATGCAAGCCTGTTAACAAGTTAGCAGCCTAGCCCAATGGTCAAGATCTTGAACTCTAAACTAGAGGTCACGGGTTCAAGTCCCATGATCACCATTTTTGTTGTTTTATTAATTTTTTTTTTTTTTGGGGGGATTTCAAGCATTATTTGGTTTAAAGATCCAAAACCACAATTACACGATTATTAAAATCTTGACTTGTGAAGCTTCCCTAGACCCCGTTAGGGTTCTCGTTGAATTTTTATATTATGAAAATATTATAAATTAAATGAATTAAAATTCGATGGTCTCGTTATTATTAATATAAATTGTTTGAACACATAGAAATATATGTATTTATATAAAAAAATATATATATATATTTGATTTATTGTCATGCAAACGTTTTTTTTAGATTTTCCTTAAACTCTTGAATTTTGACACGGCATATAAATATATATTTAGGACGTTTATTTTTCCACACTTTTAACTACGTCCATATACTTATATATATAAATTTAAGAACACATATACGTTTACCCGATCATCTCCCTATTCGTTATTTGAAATAACATACGTACACTTATTTCGTAAATCCTTGTGTACTTGATTTAATGTCATTTTTTTTGACTACTTTCTAACAAACGACTTTTTATTCCGTTTTGAAATATATCACCAACATCACATATGGATTTACTTGTCAAATTAGACCGTCGTCTAGGCTATGTTACTCATGTGCGGACACACACTTACGTATGTAAAATCGATAGGTGCTCGGTAGTTACGCAAGGCTTGAAGTCTTACTAAATTGTAGCAGCGCATCCTAAGGTGAGTTTCACAACCTTTACGTTACGTCCGGTTATGGACGATAACACACGCAAACACGTTACACCCGGGTTAAGGTGATAACACAACAACGTTTATGTATGATTAAAGTAGAAATCCAACATATATCACATGTTCACGTAAAATGCTTATCTTTGAAAGTCCTTACTTATCGAACCGTTAATAGTTTATAGCGAGGGGATATTGGGTAGTACTACTGGGGTCTGACAAACCCCACTCAGCGGGCACGAGATGCACCACCCGACTGGCGGTTGGACTGAGGACAATGTCAGCCTAAACTTACCGTGATCGAGTTGACACGGGGAAGGCAAACCACGTAAGGAATTATTCGTACAACTAATTGGTCAGCTTCGGTTGCGAACGTTTTAGTGACATGAACTTAGGCTCGCTACCTACGATATGGATTGTACTGTTAATATACATGCTTATATACGAATAAAAACTGTTGTATTCGTACTGCATAACTATACTAGTTATACTTATGTGCTTATGTGAACTCACCAACATTAGTTGACACTTGCTCTTATGCATGCTTTGCAGGACGCTAGGAGGATCTGATTTTTGGGCACGTACGTTGGCTAAAACCTTTTGTTTTGGGAATTCGTTTTTAAATCTTTTCAACTGGAACTGGTATTTACTAATCGGGTGTTTGCTAGCGCAACTTGACTTTTATGAGCTTCCGCTAAACTTTAACTCTGGCTTTATATTGTTTGGTAATATATTTACAATTTGAACCTTTAACTTATGTTTGATGTAACTAATGACTCGGGTCCTGGTCTGGTTCACACCCCACACGGTAAAACTCCGTTAGTGGAAATTGGGGGTGTGACAGATTGGTATCAGAGCCCTTGGTTGCAGAGAACTAGTATTTTCAAAATTCTAAATTGTAACTGTTTTTGAACATTAGTTACAACAATTCCCAAAAACATTTTCTTTTCGCGTGCCAAAAATCGATTACTCACATTAGGTTGTTTTTCTTTTGTTTGTGTCTGTCTGGGTTTTGACAGTATGGCACCACACGATAACACGAGGGGTAAGGGAAAGAAAATTGCCAATGAACAGTCATCATCCTCCAACCAGCAAGGCCGCGAGCCTGAGCAGCATGAGTACACGATAATGGACTTCCTTCGGGATCAGCATATACGTCCTGATAGACGTGCACCAAACGATTAAAGTTGGCTGAGTTCGACAACATATCGGTTGCTTGACATGTATCATGTGCCGGCCAGAGTTGACCTACCATTTGATTTGAAGCGGGTCATTGCGGGACTGATAGCTGCCTATGACAACACTCTTGGAGAAACCAGACAAAATTCCATCAGCAATCACACACGCGATAGAGAAATTGAGCGATTGCGGGCCGATCAAAGGGAACAGGAAACCTACCACTACAACTTGTCCCAGGGGGTAATGGGTATCCGTAATAGGGTCACCGAGCTTGAGTCACGACCCAATCCAGCAGATTTAAAGCATGGACTGCATCAAGCACAACATCAGATTACTGCACTACAACATTCTAATGCAGCGCTTCACCACTCCAATGCGACACTTGCGGCGCAGGTCGCCACCCTCCAAGCTCAAATGGCAGCCCTGCAAGTTCAAGGTGCTCCTGTTCAGGATGAAGAGGAGGAACCCTTCGAAGAAGAACCTTTTGAGGAGGAGCCTCAGGAGGACATGGAGGAAGAACCAGATGTTATTGATCCATGATCTAATCTGTCTTCTTTTCTTCTATTTTGTTACTTTGAAATAAATTTGACTGGGTGTTCATTTTATTTTGAATGTTTTCAAATACTGAGATACATTATGGTTGGATTTTGAATTTTGTAATGGATATTACATCTTTATTTTTCCAACGTGTTCCTAAGAATTTTGTCGTGTGATGGATGGATGCATGAATAATTGTTTAGTGCTTAATGAAATTAATATTGGATATATTAATTATTTGGTTGTATGCGTTCTAACGTATATAATGAAATTAATATTGGGTATATTAATCATGGAAATGTTTGTATGGAAAACAAAACCATGGCTGAACACCTCACAGCAGCTCAGATCCAGGCTTTGATAAACGAAAACGTTGCGACACCACTCGCTGCGGCTCAAGCACAAGGAAACAAAACGGTGATAAGTAAAACAGACGAAAAATTGACTACATTTTTTTTTCTTCTCTCACTTTCTAAAATTATTCTCTGAAATAATTTCATGAAACGAATCCAGGCCCAGCTCAGTGCACCATCAAAACTTACATGGATTGTAAGCCGCTCACATTCAAGGGTGATGAAGGAGCCGTGGGTCTGATACGATGGCTCGAGAAATTATAAAAGGTATTCTCAATGTGTAACTGCCCAGTTGCGAATCGGGTCAATTTCGCAACCGCTACACTCGAGGGAGTTGCCCTTACTCGGTGGAACGCGCAAATCCAAATGTTAGGACTCGATGCGGCAAATGCTATGACTTGGCAGGAATTCAAGGATGCCATCATGGAGGAGTATTGTCCTTGCGATCAGGTCAAAAGGTATAACAATTCTAGGGATGACTATAACAACAGTAACACCAATAGTGGGGGCGGTAACCAGAACTGCCAAGGTGGTAGTAATCAAAATCACAATGGGTACAAGGGACGCGCACATTTCTGCAATCGGTGCAACCAACACCACAATGGGGCATGCAAGAAACTCACCTGTGAGCGTTGCGGTAAGGGGGGCCATGAGGCTAAGAACTGTTGGGGTGAGCTACAAAACCGTCCTAATCAGAATCAGAATCAGAATCAGAGGCAGAATAATGAAGGCCCGAGGGGGTGTTATGAATGTGGAAAACCAAGGCACTTAAAGAGGGATTGTCCACAGCTTCGAACGAACAATAACAACAATGCTGGCAACAACAACAACCACCGTAACAACAATAAAAACGGTGGTGATGGGGGTAGAAACGGTGGAGATGGCACCAAAGGGCGAGCTTTCGTTATGGGTTCTGGTGAAGCAAGAAACGATGCCAACGTCATTACCGGTAAGATCCTTCTAAACAACTACTTCGCAAATGTCTTATTTGATATTGGTGCTGAGAAAAGTTTTATCTCGACTAAGTTCTGTAAGTTGATTAAGGCTACGCAAACCCCACTAAAAGCTAGGTATACGGTTGAATTAGCAAATGGTAAGCTTCTTGACACCACCCACTAGGTTGAAAACTGCACATTAGAACTATCCGGTCATAAACTAAGTATAAACCTTATGCCTTTTACCATCGGTAGTTTCGACATCATAGTGGGCATGGATTGGCTATCCAAACATCAGGCGGAAATCATATGTCAAGAAAAAATTCATACGAATACCCGTAGCAGGGGGAGAAGTACTCTCAATTCAGGGCGAAAAGGGAGGTGCTGTCTCCGGAATCATATCATACCTTAAAGCGCAGAAGTGTCTTCGGAAAGGACACGTGGCAATCTTGGCCACGGTTACGAACCAAACCAGGGTGGGGAGAAAAATCGAAGACTTCCCGATTGTACGTGATTACCCAGAGGTATTTCCTGAGGAACTACCTGGTCTCCCTCTGCTTCGACAAGTAGAATTTGGAATTGATCTCGCTCCGGGAGCAGCTCCGATCACACGTGCACCATATCATCTAGCGGTGAACGAATTGAATGAACTATCCATGCAACTACAGGAACTTCTGGATAAGGGTTTCATTAGACCTAGCTCGTCACCATGGGGAGCACCGGTACTGTTTGTCAAAAAGAAGGATGGCACATTCAGGATGTGCATTGATTACCACGAACTCAACAAAGTCACTATCAAGAATCAATACCCTCTTCCATGAATAGACGATCTCTTTGACCAGCTGCAAGGGTCTAGTTACTATTCCAAGATTGATTTAAGGTCCGGATATCATCAATTTCGAGTCCGTGAGGAGGACATCGAAAAGACAGCTTTCAGCACACGATACGGTCATTATGAATTCTTAGTCATGCCTTTTGGGCTGACCAATTCACCAGTCGTGTTCATGGATCTCATGAACCGCGCCTGCAAGCTCTACTCGGACAAATTCGTCATAGTGTTTATTGACGACATCCTCATCTACTCCAAAACAAAAGAAGAACACGAGGAACATCTATGGTTAATCTTAGAATTGTTAAAGAAAGGACAACTCTACGCAAAATTCTCTAAGTGTGATTTCTAGATCCGAGAGGTTCAATTCCTGGGTCACATCGTCAACGAGCAGGGTATTCACGTTGACCCAGCCAAAATCGAGGCCATTAAAAGTTGGCCTACCCCTAGAACTCCTACGGAAATTCGCCAATTCCTAGGTTTAGCGGGTTACTACCGTCGTTTTATAAAGCGATTTTCTCAGTTACCTCAACCATTGACCGCCCTTACGCACAAAGGGGTTCAATACATATGGGGTGATAAGGAAGAGGCAGCCTTCCAAGATTTGAAAGAGAAACTTTGTACTGCACCTATGTTATCTCTACCCGATGGGATTGACGACTTTGAGGTCTATTGTGATGCGTCAATTCAGGGACTCGGATGTGTTTTAATACAAAGAGGTAAAGTCATCGCATACGGGTCAAGGCAACTAAAGTCCCATGAGAAGAATTACACAACTCACGACCTAGAGTTGGGCGCTGTTGTATTTGCCTTGAAATTTTGGAGACACTACTTATACGGTACCAAGTGTACGATATTCACCGATCACAAGAGCCTCCAACATATATTTGAACAAAAGGAACTCAACATGAGGCAACGTAGGTGGGTCGAATTGTTAAACGACGACGATCTAGCAATAAAGTATCATCCAGGCAAGGCCAACGTAGTGGCCGATGCATTAAGTCGAAAGGAGCATGTTAAACCTAGAAGGGTTCGGGCTCTGCAATTAACGATCCATACAGGGCTACCAGATAGACTCCGGGATGCTCAGAAAGAGGCCCTGGAGGAGGAGAATTTCGGGTCTGAATCGTTACGTGACATACATGGAACTTCGGAAGTTAAGTCTGATGGGCTTCGTTATTATAATGACCGTATATGGGTACCTTTGCATGAAAATCTTAGAGAACTGCTGATGGACGAGGCTCACAACTCTCGTTATTCAATCCATCCAGGTTCAGACAACATGTACCAAGATCTGAAGGGGCTATATTGGTGGCCCAATATGAAAGCTAATATCGCTAGATATGTCAGCAAGTGCTTGACGTGCGCTAAGGTCAAAACTGAACATCGAAAGCCAGCAGGATTACTGCAACAACCTAAAATTCCTGAATGGAAATGGGAAGAAATATCAATGGATTTCATCACGGGATTGCCCCGTTATTCTGGCGGTAACGATATGATTTGGGTTATCGTTGACCGGTTAACAAAGTCCGCCCATTTCCTAGCTATAAAGGAAAGTGACAAAACAGACAAGCTTGCAAAGATATATCTCAAGGAGATTGTCAAGCTTCACGGAGTGCCTTTATCTATTATCTCTGACCGAGACCCTAGATTTACTTCAAATTATTGGATATCCTTACAAGAGGCGATGGGCACTCGCTTAGATATGGGTACCGCGTATCATCCTCAAACAGATGGACAGACTGAACGCACAATCCAAACTCTCAAGGATAAGCTTAGAGCATGTGTGCTCGATTTCGGAAAAAATTGGGAAACTCATTTACCACTGGTAGAATTCTCCTATAACAACAGTTACCATACCAGTATTGGAGCCGCCCCATTTGAGGCTCTCTACGGACGAAAATGCAGATCACCGGTCTGTTGGGCTGAGGTCGGTGAGAGCCAACTCACTGGACCTGAACTAGTACACGAGACCACGGAGAGAATCGTGCAAATCAGAAACCGCATGAAAGCGGCAAGAGATAGACAAAAGAGTTATGCAGATAAACGCCGAAGGCCGTTAGAATTTGAAGTCGGCGACAAAGCACTGTTGAAAGTCTCGCCTTGGAAAGGCGTCGTACGCTTTGGAAAGCGCGGGAAGTTGAATCCCCGTTATGTAGGACCATTAGAGATCACCGAAAGCATTGGTCCAGTGGCTTACCGTTTGAATCTACCTCCAGAATTGGATGGGGTACACAACGTGTTTCACGTTTCGAACTTGAGGAAGTGTTTAGCTGATGACACTCTTCTAGTTCCATTAGAAGAACTGCAAATCGATGAACAACTGCGATTTATCGAACAACCCGTGGAAATCATGGGACGTGAGGAGAAAACACTAAAACGAAGTAAAATTCCCATTGTCAAAGTGAGATGGCAATTTAAGCGTGGACCGGAGTTCACGTGGGAACGAGAAGATCAGATGAGAAAATTATATCCTCACCTATTTGATCAAGCGTAAACATCTAATTAAGATATGAGTTAAATTTTCGGGACGAAAATTTCCTTAACAAGGGGATGATGTAGCAACCCTAAAATTTTTCTATTCTTTCCACAGAACTGTAACGACTTAAGGCAAATTTTCGGGACGAAAATTCCTTAACAAGGGGATGATGTGACAACCGGAAATTTCCCAGGTTAACCCCATTAATAACTTGTGTTATCTTTAGTAAACGTCCGTTACTTTGGTTAACTAGAATAGTTACACGAACATTGCACATGAGTCTAGACGTCGGTTAACTTACTTGAATTGATATAATTTATAATTTTATATAAATTATATTTTATGATTTCACGAAAACGTTTTGTGATTTTATGTGACAATTATATTTATTATTACGTGGTATATATGTATATATATATACGCACGTCGTTATATGATTTTATGTGATGATGTGTTGCGTAAAATTACGCGAAGCGTTTCTATATTTTTATGGGAATTTAAAATGTATAGTTATTGAGTTACAACTATGATTTTATGCGAACCAATTAGGGTTTACATCTTATAAATAATATACGTTGATTTCTACTTGGACAAACACACGTATTCATACGGTTAAACTTATCATTCGTTAACCTCGCCCGGAATAGTTAACGACTTTTAACTTAGAGGGGTTACTCTTGTCATTTCTTAAACTTCTTTCAAACCTACAAAACCTGTAAGGGCCATTATGTAAGTTCCCAAAACTTGATTTCCTATTTTGTAAACTATTGAGGGACTAATTCTGTCAATTTACCAAAGTCACATTAAAACTCAATTTGTACGTCGACGGTCGACATCTCGGGTAACCGACACCCCATTCAATTCTCCGATTATTACCACCGTTACAGACCGATCGATCATAACCCATCATCAAATCTTTATGAATTCATTCAACAAAACATCATTCACAGAACCACCTCTCGTCCCTGCCTTCCTCCGTTTGAAAAAAAAAAACCCACAACACATCTCCGGCGAAGAGATTCCGATCATTAACCTTCAATTCTGATCTGGTTCGTTGCTTCTATAGCATCAGTGTAGTTGCATTGCGAATTAACCTCGGGCACAGCAGCAGCAGCAGTTGAACGTCACGGGCCTTGGAGTCGACATCGAGTGTTCGGGTTTCGTTTCGGCATCACAAAAAAAATCGTCGTTTCTCATCCTTGATTCAAGGTAACCACTCCCTTGTGTTAATCGCACGTTTCCTGAGTCTCGTTTTCAAGTTTTACGTTTTTCCGGTCCCCGGAAAATAACTCCGGCGACATTAGGGTTGTATGAAGAAGATGACACCAGTGCACAACTGGTTAAATATTAAATGAACTGATTAAAACCCATCCTCAGGGTCTGGCCGGATGGACAGACTTTTGATTTGTAACAAAGAGGTCTGGGGTTCGAACCCTGGAAACCGTTTTTCTTTTTCTGTTTTGTTCCATAAGCCCTATTAGTCTGCGATTCACTGTAAGAATAAAAACTATGTGATGCAAGCCTGTTAACAAGTTAGCAGCCTAGCTCAATGGTCAAGATCTTGAACTCTAAACTAGAGGTCACGGGTTCAAGTCCCATGATCACCATTTTTGTTGTTTTATTATTATTATTTTTTTTGGGGATTTCAAGCATTATTTGGTTTAAAGATCCAAAACCACAATTACACGATTATTAAAATCTTGACTTGTGAAGCTTCCCTAGACCCCGTTAGGGTTCTCGTTGAATTTTTATATTATGAAAATATTATAAATTAAATGAATTAAAATTCGATGGTCTCGTTATTATTAATATAAATTGTTTGAACACATAGAAATATATGTATTTATATAAAAATATATATATATATATATTTGATTTATTGTCATGCAAACGTTTTTTTTAGATTTTCCTTAAACTCTTGAATTTTGACACGGCATATAAATATATATTTAGGACGTTTATTTTTCCACACTTTTAACTACGTCCATATACTTATATATATAAATTTAAGAACACATATACGTTTACCCGATCATCTCCCTATTCGTTATTTGAAATAACATACGTACACTTATTTCGTAAATCCTTGTGTCCTTGATTTAATGTCATTTTTTTTGACTACTTTCTAACAAACGACTTTTTATTCCGTTTTGAAATATATCACCTACGTCACATATGGATTTACTTGTCAAATTTGACCGTCGTCTAGGCTATGTTACTCATGTGCGGACACACACTTACGTATGTAAAACCGATAGGTGCTCGGTAGTTACGCAAGGCTTGAAGTCTTACTAAATTGTAGCAGCGCATCCTAAGGTGAGTTTCACAACCTTTACGTTACGTCCGGTTATGGACGATAACACACGCAAACACGTTACACCCGGGTTAGGGTGATAACACAACAACGTTTATGTATGATTAAAGTAGAAATCCAACATATATCACATGTTCACGTAAAATGCTTATCTTTGAAAGTCCTTACTTATCGAACCGTTAATAGTTTATAGCGAGGGGATATTGGGTAGTACTACTGGGGTCTGACAAACCCCACTCAGCGGGCACGAGATGCACCACCCGACTGGCGGTCGGACTGAGGACAATGTCAGTCTAAACTTACCGTGATCGAGTTGACACGGGGAAGGCAAACCACGTAAGGAATTATTCCTACAACTAATTGGTCAGCTTCGGTTGCGAACGTTTTAGTGACATGAACTTAGGCTCGCTACCTACGATATGGATTGTACTGTTAATATACATGCTTATATACGAATAAAAACTGTTGTATTCGTACTGCATAACTATACTAGTTATACTTATGTGCTTATGTGAACCTCACCAACATTAGTTGACACTTGCTCTTATGCATGCTTTGCAGGACGCTAGGAGGATCTGATTTTTGGGCACGTACGTTGGCTAAAACCTTTTGTTTTGGGAATTCGTTTTTAAATCTTTTCAACTGGAACTGGTATTTACTAATCGGGCGTTTGCTAGCGCAACTTGACTTTTATGAGCTTCCGCTAAACTTTAACTCTGGCTTGATATTTCCCGTTTGGAAATATATTTACAATTTGAACCTTTAACTTATGTTTGATGTAACTAATGACTCGGGTCCTGGTCTGGTTCACACCCCACACGGTAAAACTCCGTTAGTGGAAATTGGGGGTGTGACAAACACACACTTAACAATTGATCTCACAGGCTTAGTCTCTCACTCCTCGATTACAAAGACAAAACATCTATATATAGCGACTGGCCGAACTCCAGGCGAACCTGAGGTTCGGATTAGACGAACTTCGGATCGGTCTTGACTTGATACTTCACACGACGCATAGATCTTGTATCTACACAGGGGCACTACAATACCTCACATTCACTCATCCGGACATTTCTTACGCAGTCCAACAGGTCTGCATTCATATGCATGACTCTCGGATCGGTCATCTTTGTTGGGATTTTGGCAGTGGTATTCGGGTCGCCCGGTGACATATTTTAAAAATTACGTGACCGATAGATTAATAGTTTATAAAAGAGTTTACCGAATTAATTTATAATTAATTCTGTAACGCAGCGGAATAAGATTATATATATAAATATATATATACATATATAACAAATTATATATATTAAAAACTATTTAATCAATTAACACAAATACCAGTACGCAACAGGATCCGATTACCGAACACGCAAACACAGAAATATAAATAAATAATCTAAACTAATAGCGAGTTTAGATATACCTTGGCGGTGTTGAACAAACGTTCGAGACACCGAGTTTCAACGAACGAGCGCTAGGTTGAAACGGAACGAACCACTTTCGGTCTCAAACGGTTGTCGCGTATCGCGATGATTCTCGTAGTCCGGTGTCGCGTACCCCTACGGGACGGCGTTTATGACAAGTGGTCATTACGCATCGCGAGAGTACGTCTTGACAGACGTCCCGTCTCGCGAGACTACGAGATCAATCAGATTTAGATCTGATTACAACCGGAGACAGCGCACGACGAAAAGCATCGGACTCACGTCGACGGGCGACGGTGTCGCGACGGCGTGCGATCTGCGGTGGTGGCGGTGGGTGACGGCGGTGACGACGGCGAACGGCGGCGGCGGTGGCGTCGAGTTTTACGGTGGCGATCGGTAGTTTTGCGGCGGCGATTGGCGGCGAACCGAGCGGCGGATCTGGGCGTACGAAGCGGCGATCTCTAGACCGTAAGGCGGTCTACGGGCGTTGACTGACGGAACACCCTAACTAGCAACCACCACCAAGTTATGGTGGTGCGAAGATGGCCACCGGACGAGCGGTGGCGGCGATCGACGCGGAACGGCGAAACGGCTTCGGCCGTTTTGTGCTTTACGTCCGAGAGAGGAATCAGAAGGAGATTTCGAATCTCCCTTTTTTTTTTTTTTTTTGCTGCCGTCGAATAGTATGAGGTGATTAGGGTTAATCCCCTAATCATCTAATATTTATTAGATGATCACTAATTTGCGACGGGCCCCTCTCGAATATAAAGCCCATCTCATACGCGAGCCCACGAGCTAACGTTAGTAAATATTTCACTAACGTATAACTCGACCGTGAATTTAAATAAACCACTTTTATTTAAATATCTTTCACCCATTATTATTAAGCTGGTAATAATAATATTATTGATTATTAATTATTTATAACTATTATAAATAATATATATATAATCAAACGTTTCCGTTTCTTTTATCGGTTAACTCTTAAGCGGGTTTAGAGTTCGTTGCACCCGGTGTAACTCTTACGGGTCGTAACCGGGTCGGGTTCAAGATTTGTCGGGTCAGGACACATAATATCCAACAGTCTCCCACTTGGACTGATCGCGACAAGATCTAAGAAACAGACAGAGGTGCTCTAGCTACACATGACTGTCCCAACCAGTTATGACACTTCAAGTCAACAACCAAGGCATATCTGTTGTCAAGCAACTGATATTAGACTTGTGGTAATTCGAAGTCATTGTATCCCTTCCGTATATGACATCAATTGAACGATGGACATGGATTCAATTCATTCTCATCTAATGTTCAATCATTATGTTTCTCGATATAGATTCGAAGTGGTCCAAAACAAACACACAGTAGGTTTGGGTAAGGCCTTACACTTTACACTTGGAATCAACGAGGGCGCCACGATGTCTAGCTGTTGCATGATTAGTGCAAGAGTACAGAATCCCATGTCGACTACATACAGCTCCCACTGAACTTCAGATCCATTCCCAAAAGTAGCCGTTATGACTGGCAGTTACGCGACAGCGTTAAGCTACAATCAAAGAGCAGTCTTTGGTAAAGGGGAGGTCGCTCATGTATCTCAGGTCTAAGGATACTAATGAGTATATCATTAATCAAATCCATCTTATGATTGAATCCATGAAGATGGTTTGATGCGAGTTACGTCCAACGTCATTCCACAATGAGGTCGGTGAGTCTGGATTGTCAACCATTGAGTCCAAAGTCAGAATAGTCTTACTTCAGATTCGTTCCCACGAGTCTGAACGACTACGGACAGTTTAGAATAATACATCTATTCCTCAGCATCATTATGAAATAATGCATGTGAGTTTGGATTGTCAATCTCTTGAGTCCAAAGTCATAAGTAGTCTTACTTCAGATCCGTGTCCACGATTCTGATCGACTGTGAGGAATAATATGCACTTATTCATGGATTTAAACGTATTAAAATCGAACACAGTTATAGAATTTAGCTTTTACGTCTAATCCTTTAGAGGAAGCCAGATGATAATGTATAACTGTTAGAGTTCGTACATCCAAATACTAGTTCAAAACATACATTTAGTGTATATTGGTCGAACGTCATTAGTATGAGGTTAATGAGTCTTACAATTCATTGTTTTACCGACCATGTTTTGAAATGTGCTATCATTTTGTTATCCAATATTTCATTGTTCCAGTATTTCTCTGAATAGTGGAATTTCCTCAAAGTGTGCTAGTTTTGTGATCATAGTGATCCTTGGTATTCACCATAGTTACTGTGTGATCACAATGTCTTGTTTGGTTAAAACTCTAACCATGTCAAGAATCCTTCTGAACCTTTCAGACAAGCAGCAGTTTAATGTCACTTGAGTCGGCTAATTAATTTAGATTTAGTTGTGGAATCTGCCACAATGTAAAATCTTTATTATGAGCAAGAGATGTCTTGGTCATTCATGAAAACTTGTAGTAGTGTATAACTACACGGTGAATGTTAATACCAATGCAACTTAGTGTATTGTGTTCAACAATTCACGATATCAATGTAACTTGCGTACATTGATTTATCCCTTTTGGTGTCTATAGTGTAACCCTGTACAGTGACAATCTCAGTGTAACTCTGTACAGTGATCTCTCCCTTTTGATGTCATTAGAGTAACTCTGTACAATGACATCTTTGTTTAAACACATATTCAATGTGTGATTATATTGCCCCAGAAGTTGCTTATACCTGTGGATCTCTATCCATTAAGAAACTTCTTTTAAATTCTTTGTACCATAAAATCCACATTATGTAAAATCACATAAGGATTTTATTCTATCTTTCAGTATATCATCGTCATACGGGTGAGGATTGATATAGTGCTCCCACTAGCCTTTATGTAAACACATCAATTATGGCATTAAGCCATTCTCAGATTCATGATCTGATATTGCAATTTTGAATTTGCAAGTGTGTTTAAATACGTATTTCCTGCTTAATGCAACAATCTTTTGTTGGCCAGGAAATATGCGAACAATGGATTTGTGACTCTTGAACTACTTCAAGATCAACGTCCTTTACTTCTAGTTCCAGTTAAATAACTCGGGAACTTAACCTTCCATTTCAGAAGCCAGAACACAACTTTCTATCTTCTGTGTGGAATTAGAATTCCATATGGATGTTGGAAGTAGTATCCATTGTTATATGTAGTATCTAACGAGAATAGATTCTCATTGTCAAAAGACATTAGATACTAGATCTATCTGGCGAGTGGTGATGAAGAGAGTGATACTCAACAGGGGTGTGTATGGCAAATACTTCCTATATACCATCTTTCAAACGTTGACAATCATCGTTTGATTCCTATCATGTGCTCAGGTCAAGGCTGTGCACGTAGGACCAGATTAGTGAAAAATCTTTCACATATCTTAAGATGATTTTAGGATTCGTCAAGCTTAGGTATTCTTTATTACGATCAGACTTAGAATTGTGATCGTATTTGTAAAGCTGGTTCTTTGACTTCATTTTGAAATGTTCTTGTACAACTCAAGAATTTTCATTGATGCTTATAACCATAAGCATATTCACTATGATTATCGTCATAGTTATGAAGTAACTTTTATGATTCTCGTTATATGGTTCTTTTAGGTTTGCCAACACAAGAGTGTCTAAGCCTAGAAAGAACATTTAACAGTTCACTCGAATGAGTGAAGGATTTGGTTGTGAGTTTGTGAAAGCACGACACGTATCAGGAAACTTAATCCCATGGTGGATCGTAGGGTCCAGTTGGGCCGTATCCTTTTATGCATGTCTTGCTTACACGAATAAGTCACAAACAAGAATCATTAGAACCAGGTATGTTTCATAAAGAAACTTCAACTTATGTTATTAGTCTGATATAAAACCAGTGAAAAGCAAAGTATTAATCCCAGACGAGCTAGGTCAAAACAACCACTTGTTTTGAATACTACCAAGGAGTGAAAGACATGATTGAAAGCAAATGGCCTAAAAGGGTAATTCGAATCATGTGTCCCTCGATTTAAGCTTTTCTTATTTCCACGTTCCTACAAGGCATGCATGCATGCATTGGGGAATACTCGTGAAAATCTAATAACATTAGTTTGAATACCAACAGAGAAGTCTAACGTTCTCCATTTTCTTTGAGCTTAACGGGGTAGTGTATAGTACCCGATTTGTTGTTCATGGAGCACTGGTGCTTGTCATGATGATGCAGCAATGATCGTACAAATCTTTTGCCATGGGCGTTGATGCCAAATGATCACAGCCTTTTATTGCCCTTAGAGTCGATACTCTTTTCTTGGTACAAGGCATTTTAACACTGATGTGTTGCAAACACATCCCATTTCCGAGGTCTTTTGCGTGTCTATTTGAGTCTAATTGTGTCGGTTTTGTTTTTGTTTTAGTTGTTTTATTAAAGTTAGAGTCCTTGAGTCTGTTATTTATGTTTTAGCAAGTTTTGTAGGTTTTTGATAGATTCCCGAGGCCTCGAGAAGAAGTTGTAAGTTAAGGAGAAAAGAAGAAAAAAAGAGAGCTGAACAAGCAGTCCCAGGCGTATCGCCTGGGACCTTAGGAGTTGTACGCGATACGCGCGGAAAGGAGAGTCAACGGAGGGGTTAAGTCGGTTTGACCCGACTATCTTGTCGCTTGCAAGACCCAGGCGTATCGCCTGGGAGTTTCTAGTCTCTAGGCGATACGCGTAGAAGCTCAAAACCCGCAGAAATTGCTTAATCGATATAAATTCGATATTAGGGTTTCTATTTGTCATTCTTCGACTTCCAGACGAATTCCAGAGCGACCAAGGGCGATTTTCAGAGGGGAAGAGAGCTGAGATCAAGGAGAATCATCGGAAGACCAAGATTTCATCATCATACGCTATCCGGTTCTTTCGGTTTCTTTGTTTTCATTACTTGCAATTATGTATTTGGATAAATTTTCATACTTTATTATGTTTAGTGTCCAGACCATGATTGTAGGCTAAACCTATTATGCCATCTAGACCGTTATGATGAGTGATTGAGGTTTTGACTTTATTCTTGGTTTTGATTGATTGATTGATGCTACAATTCTATTCAATTCCAATAATTGCCATGCTTGATGTATATGTGTGTTATGATCGGATTGTTAATTGACTGTTAATGCTTAATCTACCCGCGAATGTCTTTCGGTTTAGGTAAATTAACCAAAGTAGTTAACTTTAGGGTTGATTGCTAAAGTGTAGTTTAGGGTTACCTTGAACTATTGCATTTTCGGTTGGTTGATTATTTGATTGTAATGTGCTGCTAAACTGAAGACTTAAAAGGTATAGGTTTAACGGGTAGTTGGGGTGGTTAAAGTCTTAGGGTTGCGTTGTCTCAAAAGGAAGCGTCCTAGGGTTTTGTCTAGCTTGCTATTCCGTGTCATTCATGGTAGTTATTGGTAGCTCCTGTTAGTCTAGGTGCACCTTAGGTATATCCGAGGGTGGCTAGGGTAATTGAAGTGGGAAGGACTTAAAAGGTGAACCCTTGTTCGAGCGTTAGAATCGTTGTCTAGGAAGGACTTAAAAGGTGAACTAGCCACCATCAGATTAATTAGAACCGAGATAGAGTCAAGCATCGATTGCAAGTCTAGGTCTAGGTGGTATATTCCTCTCTCATCTGAGTTTCTCCGAAGTTTCCTGTGTCTGTCTGTTTGCTCGTAGTTAGTTAAGTAGTTAATTAAATCTCAATTCAAAAACCCAAATCAATTTACTCAAATTTCCCATTCTTAGGTCTAGGTTAATTCTTGTCTAGAATAGTGTCCTTAGGTTCGATAATCCGGTCTTGCCTCAGCTATTCTACTATCCGATAGGTACACTTGCCTTAGGGTTCGGTTTAGTTTAGGTAGTTTCGGTAAAATTAGGTGTGTCTAGGTCTAGTTTAGGTCTAGGTTTTTATAGTAGTTTTTAGAGTCGTTCCGAACACATCAAACACGGTAGCAATCACCTATGACACACGAAGTGTCAGTTGAGCATAATGCTATCAACTGGTTGAACTTTTCACTAAAGCACACAGTATAACTGGTTCTATAGTAGTGAAAAGGTATAAGCCCAGATACTCGTGGGGTAACCAAGTTGAATCAGGTGATACTGGTACCCTTTCATCTTAATGACATGGTCCTATGGAGAAGAGCCTTGCATGGAGCTCTCTCCATCGAGAAACGAAACATGCAGTTAAGCTTGTTTGTTATGTCATTGATACTCAAGTCTTGCATTTTGCTGACTATCAGGAAACATGCGAGCCTGCACAATACTATCCACCTTAGAGGTGTTAGTGTTATGTTGTTTAATCCAGGCGCGTTGTATTCCTATAAGGAACACAACTACGGCGATTGGGCTCTTCAAGACATAGAGTTTGTGAAAGAATGTCAGAACATCTTCTGAGTTTGTTTCAACAAGATGAAAGTTGGTGTTATTTGATTTGTCCTACTGGAGGACTAATTTAAAAGGGAGAAGGGATTTGTTTTCATTAGCCATTATGAAATGATAAGCAAAGCACAATACATTAGTATTTTCGATGTAGAGTATTTTCTTATTATAAATTGGTAAGATTTATTTTATAAGAAAATTGAGAATTCGATTAGACAAGTTTACTTGAGACCGCCAAATGAGCCTCAGGAGCAAATTTGTGTAACCAAACTGACAGCGGGTGTCAATTGCGAAATCACTGTCACAACTCTCGATATGAGGCCGCTATATACATACTTGTATATTTTGCGATACATTTAGCCTCATCCGTGCCCACTTTAGCAATACACACCCGTAGCGCGGTGTTGAAATACTCCAACACTACGAACATATACGTCTAAAGCGATAGTAATCCTAAATGGTCGATGCGACGGACACGGTGTTGAAATACTCCAATGTCCTCACCTCAGAAGGTACCCTCGGCACCAAGTGCGGTGTTGAAATACTCCAACAGTGATGCTCCGGTAAATACGTTCCAAGTTCGACTTGAGATGGGATGGCACGAACTATCAGTTTTTTAGTTACCAGATAGGGATATTAAAATCAATTTTAATATTGGTGATCGTTGGACACAAACGATAAACCCTATCATCACTCGGGACTCGTATTTTAAATAACCTATTATGTAAAATTACAACTAGGTTGTCGCGAGTTATGTAACCAGTCAAAAGTTAATAAATGACTTATTAAGTTTGATTGAGTTTTATAAAGTTTGAAAATTTTCAAAGAAAAACTCATTAAGGTGGTTACATTAAAATTTAGGTCAAGTTGTAAAGGCTTTTAGAACTTGTAACCTATTGATTGTATTCTCAGTTTTAAAACCATTTTAAAAGGATTTCGGTGTTTTAGTTGGTGTGTAATACCACTATTAAACCAAGCAACCAAAACAAGCAAAACGAATATGTATTCGGCCATTAGGGTTTTGGTCTTGCTAGAGCCTTTTAGCGAGACCAAATGGGTCACGGGACAAAAGTACAAAACAACCACAAGGCAGACATCTTCATGTAGCGTGCAGGTTCTGTAAGCTCCCACTGACCTCAAGACGCCTCTTGACATCGATTGGATCTTCGGGTCTTCTTGATGACAACTTTTGCCAAAGTAGAGGATTTCGTAAAAGGAAAAACCTAAATACAATTTTGAACCCAAAAATGTGGGCCAACCCAAAGTCTAAACTATTATAATAACGGGCCAAAACAAGGGCCAAACCATAACAGTAAAATAATCAAGCAACAGTCAAACAAGGGTCGGGCCGAATACATATAAAACACAATCAAAATAAAGTGCAATTTAATTGGTCAAAATAAAGTTGACCAAAATGCAATTTAATTATGCAACACAAATAAAACTGATTCGCAACTTTCGGGAGTTTAACCCCAGTTTGCGAATCCACCGGTTTAAAATCGACCGGTTCCGATTTGCGCGTGGTAATCAAGGCTCTGATACCACTGTTGGGATTTTGGCAGTGGTATTCGGGTCGCCCGGTGACATATTTTAAAAATTACGTGACCGATAGATTAATAGTTTATAAAAGAGTTTACCGAATTAATTTATAATTAATTCTGTAACGCAGCGGAATAAGATTATATATATAAATATATATATACATATATAACAAATTATATATATTAAAAACTATTTAATCAATTAACACAAATACCAGTACGCAACAGGATCCGATTACCGAACACGCAAACACAGAAATATAAATAAATAATCTAAACTAATAGCGAGTTTAGATATACCTTGGCGGTGTTGAACAAACGTTCGAGACACCGAGTTTCAACGAACGAGCGCTAGGTTGAAACGGAACGAACCACTTTCGGTCTCAAACGGTTGTCGCGTATCGCGATGATTCTCGTAGTCCGGTGTCGCGTACCCCTACGGGACGGCGTTTATGACAAGTGGTCATTACGCATCGCGAGAGTACGTCTTGACAGACGTCCCGTCTCGCGAGACTACGAGATCAATCAGATTTAGATCTGATTACAACCGGAGACAGCGCACGACGAAAAGCATCGGACTCACGTCGACGGGCGACGGTGTCGCGACGGCGTGCGATCCGCGGTGGTGGCGGTGGGTGACGGCGGTGACGACGGCGAACGGCGGCGGCGGTGGCGTCGAGTTTCACGGTGGCGATCGGCAGTTTTGCGGCGGCGATTGGCGGCGAACCAAGCGGCGGATCTGGGCGTACGAAGCGGCGATATCTAGACCGTAAGGCGGTCTACGGGCGTTGACTGACGGAACACCCTAACTAGCAACCACCACCAAGTTATGGTGGTGCGAAGATGGCCACCGGACGAGCGGTGGCGGCGATCGACGCGGAACGGCGAAACGGCTTCGGCCATTTTGTGCTTTACGCCCGAGAGAGGAATCAGAAGGAGATTTCGAATCTCCCTTTTTTTTTTTTTTTTTTTTGCTGCCGTCGAATAGTATGAGGTGATTAAGGTTAATCCCCTAATCATCTAATATTTATTAGATGATCACTAATTTGCGACGGGCCCCTCTCGAATATAAAGCCCATCTCATACGCGAGCCCACGAGCTAACGTTAGTAAATATTTCACTAACGTATAACTCGACCGTGAATTTAAATAAACCACTTTTATTTAAATATCTTTCACCCATTATTATTAAGCTGGTAATAATAATATTATTGATTATTAATTATTTATAACTATTATAAATAATATATATATAATCAAACGTTTCCGTTTCTTTTACCGGTTAACTCTTAAGCGGGTTTAGAGTTCGTTGCACCCGGTGTAACTCTTACGGGTCGTAACCGGGTCGGGTTCAAGATTTGTCGGGTCAGGACACATAATATCCAACAATCTTAACGCTCTTAAGCGTATTCTAAGATATGTTAAGGGTACTATCACTATGGGGAATCAAATGCGGGCTAACCCTAGACGTACCCTTATTTCTTACACAGACGCCGATTGGGCTGGCTGCCCAGATACCCGTCGATCAACATCTGGCTATTCTGTCTTCTATGGGGATAACTTGATCTCTTGGTCTTCTAAGCGTCAGACGACCATTTCTTGTTCCAGTTCCAAAGTGGAATATAGGGCGGTCGCGCACGTTGTTGCTGAAATTTGCTGGCTTCGTAATTTACTTCTGGAACTGGGTCGTCCTTCGACACGTACATCGATAGTCTACTGCGATAATGTCAGTGCCGGTTATATGTCGGAAAATCCTATTCAACACCAAAGGATAAAACACATCGAGATTGACCATCACTTCGTTTGGGAGAAGGTCCAACGTGGCCTCGTTCGTGTTTATCATGTCCCGTTATGAGTTTACTGTCACACTTCGACAGACGACGGAATACGTCGGGGCATGAAGATTGTCCAGATGCACATAACACTAACTAATGTTGTGATATTCTTAATCAACTCATTTCATTAGATATAAATAATAATTACAATACATATTACAATTCAATAACAATGAAACAATTTAACTTGATTACTTAGGTCACACTAAGTCCATATTCGATCCTATGGTGTCATCAGTCATGGCAAAACATCATCAGACTGCATATCCTGCAACATGTATAAAATAAAGGTCAACTACGAGTAGTTAGTGAGTAAATATAGGTTTAGTTTACTACATAGAATAAAACATGCGAGCCAATGTGTTAAGTGTGATTGAGTATGATAAACTACAATGATATAGAGCACATATGGGGTGCATGAACCAATCCTGACCTCAAGGTTTCCAATCACAAGGCGCCACACGCGAGGCATGCGAAGTGGGCTTGTCAAGCCAATTGATCTATCACCGTAACCCCGACTTTTTACAGCTAATGTCACGCGAGTAATGATAACGAGCTTGATCACAACCAGTCATAAATAAACACACAAGTTCACATACAAGAATACATATAATCACATAGAATTCGCATGTAGTTTTAGAGTAAAGAATATCGTGTAAGGGTTTTAAATACGATACATGTTGTAGCCTAAATCGTTTAAAATAAAGAGGGGCTATGAATACTCACCTGGCAAAGGAGACACGACAAGAAAACGACACCACGTAATGGAACGGCTAGACCCGAAGGCGACCTCGACGACTAAACGAGATGGAGGAAATAAGTAAATAAATAAATAATTAGATAAGTGAATAAATAATTAACAATTACTTAAATAACTCCACGGCACAATCGACTCGATGACTCATTGGTGATTTATTTGTAGTGATAACGCACGTTCATGGTCATGAGATGGATTATCCCCAAGACTAAACATGCGATGACATGAATAATTAATAAACTATATATTTTTACAATCTCACCATATGGATTATTTTTCATGAAATCATATGGACCACGATAATCATCCAAAAACTAATTCTAGACTAACCACAACATAAACATGCCATATATTTAATATCTAGTCGTGAATCAACCAATATATTCATTTTCCAAATTAATTGTTTTTAACTTAAATCCTAATCTAGTTTATTCTAACCATTAAATCAACCCAAAACCATAACTTTTTGCATGCGAACCATACCAGCTATTTTTATTTATGAAATTTCATGCATATATAACCTAGGTCTATCATTCAACATCAGTAACTCATCGATTGTCCATGGATCTAGCATGCATGGGTAAAAGTACATATTTATTTTTCATGGTAAATCATCAAAATGGCAATTTTATTCCACAAATCCTAGAGCTAAACATTAGAACATGATAGGTTCCTAGATTTAAATCCAAGATGACGTTTCTAAACGTGCAAGTTCATTTGGCATCTAGATCTATAAAGACCCAACATGGGAAATAAAATATATATATAAGTTTTATCCATAAATTAAAATCAAATATTCCATCATTGAAACCCTATATTTATCAAGTATCACAATTGTCCATGATGAACCATACGTAAAAAAAATGAGATCTTCAACTATATTAACTAAGATCTAGCAACATCCATCAAGATTACATCCTAAAAATCAATAAAAGCTAATAAAAATCCAACCTTTAACCATAAATCTCAAGAGCTATCATCTAAAAGCATGTATGACTTAGATTTAATCCAAAATCAATATAAAAACAAGATCTTGATCATAAAGAAACAAGAAATAAGCATGAAGAACTTACTAGGTTAAGGAAAATGAAGATTGATGATGAAAATTGCTTGAATCTACTAACTTTTAGCTCTAAAAATCATCCTTTTGAGTTAGAGATATATAACAGCTGACTTTTAATGTTTTTTAGGGTTTAGGACGAGGAAAATGCGGCTACAAGTGATAGAACCGGTTTTATACGCGAAAAATTAGATTTTTTGCACACTGGAAAGTACCGCGTATCGCGGAGGGTCGGACATGGGTCCGTCGCGTACCGTGGCGCGTTCCCAGCGACTAGGATTTTGACTTTCGTTGACCAGCCTTAAAAACGCTGTTTTCACCATGAAAATGAAGGTCTTTGGTCCCGATTCCATCACCATTGGATTCATTTCATCGTTTCCACTAAGATAGACCACAAACATGACATATAATAATCCACAAATGATTATTAATTTAAATTAATATGATTATGGTCGGTTTTTGTCGGTTTTACCTATTTTTCCCTAGATTCTTCGTTTTTTATCGTTTTCGAGCCTAGTTTTCATCGTTCTTCACCATTTAAAGTTTCCAAACATAAGAAACACAATAAGGCTTTTAAAATTGAACATAAATTGCCATCCATCGAATTATGCTCAAATATATCACTTTATTGGTCATTTTTATTTACGTATAATTATTGGGTTAATCACCAACGTTTCGAGACTCAACTTGTGCGCAATGACTTGTGATGTGATAATTGTTTATTAGACTCATAAAGATGTTGAATTTGATATACGGTGACCAAAATTGAGATTCCTGGTAAACGACGAATCACGAACCGAAATCCGTAAAAATCAGAAATTACTATATTTTAAATTTGAGACACCCAATTTGATTCCAATTGATTGTAATTAAGTATTCGGTTTCGAAAATCAATTATAAATCATTTATAACCATAAATTAGGGTATAAACATCCAAAAATTCTTTCGGTTTGCATAACTTGCAAATCGGTAAATCGTGAAAGTTCAAAACGGGCCAGGTTTCTCAATCGGGTATTTTGTAAATGTTACAGTCTCCCCTACTTTAGGGAATTTCGTCCTGAAATTAGAAGAGACTTTTAAATTTTAGAGAATAAAGAAATGTAGTTAAAACGGTTTTACCAATAACCACACATTTTGACATTTTAAGCCAACATAGAGCGCCATGAAAGATTTCACCGAGAATATATTCTTGATTATAGAATTAATTATATCGGCACCAAATCCTCACCTGACCACAAAGGTTAGGTTTGGAATGGCGATTAAGGAGAGTGGATTGTAATATAACCAATGATTAGAGACATAGCCCACACACACACACACACACACACACACCATTCTCACTCCGACTCCCAATGCACCCTAAAGGAATTACCGATGCTTATATATAGGGTGTACTGCAGCTAACCAACCACATATTTAATACATTTAGTGAGTACTGTTTGTCTTCGGAGAACATCCTATTCTACACAACAAATATCAGAAAATCGAGCTTGATACAACAACATAGGGCGACCAAAACAAACTGAGTGATAAAACTGAGGAATACTCAACGACCAAACCAGAATCAACCAAGAGACTAACCAAGGGTAATGGACCATAGTCTTCCCTACTTTAGGGGCGAGACTGGGGTGTTTAGGAGACTCAGGTGAGTAATGGATGCAACATGGATTTCTTCAAAGTATCCCAACTCGATCACATTGATTCACATCAAGCACATTTATTCACAATGATCACATTAATTCACGTCAAGCACATTGATCACATAGAATAAACCAAAACCAATATTTATTATAATGAAAAACAAAAATTTGGAGCTTCAAACTTCTTATCCAAAGAAAGCGTCAAGTTCTGGTGAACTAGATGGTAGCGACCCACATCTGGTTTACCTTACGAAACATGATATCTAGACAAAATCCGAATCAGTCCGCGTTTCAACCTAAAACCTATACCCCACAACCAATATCATTTGTATGCTAAGCTAGCATCACACACAATCGTCGGTGGCAGTGCGTACGAGTCCCTGATTTAGCAAGAGTAGAGTAATGGTTAACAATCGAATTAACGGTACACAACCGTAAAATTCAAGTGATGAGCACAAAAGTCTTAAAACAAATGATAGCCAAAATAAAATGAGTACCACGATCTAAACGGATAACTCAGCTGCTATTTCTATCACGAAAAATCCTGTTCAGCATTCCAAAACAAAGCATATTGACATAAGATATCATTTTATCCAGGATTGCTATGAAAAGAAATTAATTGATTTGCACAAAATTCATACAGATTTTCAACGAGCTGATTTGTTTACCAAAGTTTTTGACAAAACTCGTTTTAAATTTTTGTTGCAAATTAATGGGATTACTAAATTGGATGCCATCTGATTTGGTTCAGTTGATCATTTTTTTTAGTTTTAGTTTTAGTTTTAGTTTTTAATGTTTTTCTGCTTTTTAGGGGGAGATTTATCTGAAAAATACAAAGAATATGTGTTTTCTGTATTGAAAAATGAAAAAGCATAAAAAAATTGGAAAATTCAAAAACTTAAAAAAAATAAAAAATACAAAATTGATAAATGTGATCCAACCTTGTGAGAAATGATGGTACATCAGTGAATGTTACTGACCATGGATAAAATAGATTGAAAGGCTGTAGGTTCTTGTATGTTTCATTGAATGTGTCAATCAATATCTGATATTTGTTAATATGATATAAAGATAATGCTTGCTTGAAATCTGTGGTGTAACATAATTCTTGTGATTGAGTGATCTTGATAAAAGATGGAAAAAAGTGCAAAAACAGAATAAATAAGTGTTCTAGTGTATGCATGCGTTCTTTTGAAAGATTTAAACTTGTTTGATTTTCTTTGTTTTTCTCAAACGATTGGACGTTCTCTGCGTATCGAAAGATCGACCTGATCGTTGTTCGTTTGACATTCTGCTTTATTTTTCTTGGTGTTTCGTATAACTCATAGGACTTTCTCTGCGTGTACGGAAGTACCGACCTGATTGTTGTTGAGTTATACAATTTCAACTTGTTTTTTCTTTCTTATTTTCCTAAACAATCGGACTTTCTCTACGTATCGAAAGATCGACCTGATTGTTGTTTGTTTAGGGTTCTGCTTTCTTTTTGCATGAAACACTACGAACGACTTATATCTGTGAATATTCATGAATGAATAAAGAAAAAGGAAAATTCAACAAATATAATAAATCAGATTCTCAAATTACTTGAATTTGTGGGTACCATGATTTCTGTGCATGATAAATATACCTAATTCGTATCAGAAAGCAGTAAAAATTGATTTGATTTGACTGAAATAAACATGAAAATGTTGTATTTGTGAATTGCTTGGCTTGCATGCTGAATAGATTGAAATTGAAATGTGTTAAGTGCATCTCACTGATATGATCTCACGTTGTGATCTTTCTCACAAACATATAAATTATCACATTTAAATTTCTAGTTTCAGTGTTTTTGTTATTTCAGAAAATTTCAAAAAGATTTTTGGAGTGTTTTAGCATAAGTTCGAAAAATCAAAAAGATTTTGGTGTGTTTTGATATAAAATTTGATAAAAGTCAAAAAGATTTTTATTCTGCGTTATTTTTGATCGCCTGAATTCGGATATGGCAATTTGTTATTGAATGAACCACAATCGGTGCTAAAATCAGCTCATCATGTTTACAATTTTGAAGAAATTGAAGTTTTGGGTGGAAATTGTAACATTTGAAGGATAAAGGGTAAAATGGTAAAAATGTGGTCCGGTGGACCATATGGTACGTCGGGCGGGCCATTTTGTGTATAAAAGCAAATTTCTGGTCCGGTTTCTTATAACCCGCGGACCATCTTCTTTTTACTCTGAAAAACCCTAAATCACCTACACGTGTTTTTATTCGATTTCTCTGTGGATAACGAACTATTGCTTGTGATTCTTGTTGCTACAGGTAGGTATTTCGATTCAGCATCTGTTGATGGTCTTGGTTTGCAATATGGTGTCCTCATTTGCTCAATTTTTGAATTTTAACTCTCGGTTTTTTCACAAAAACTGACTTCAAAAGGGTTAAATGGGTTATTGATGGTGTTAATATGTTTTAAGCACATGTACTGGGTCAGATTTTAGTCTAGAACAAAACCTCAGTGTTCGATTTCAAAACAAACATGGTTTGATGCATGAAATTAGTCGATGACTCTTCGGTGAACTGTTCATCCGCCGGACCACATGGTCCGCGGCGGACCACATTTGAAACTGGTCCGCATCTGGTCCGCTTGACCAAATCTGGTACGCGGTTAATGTTTCTGGCCCGCCGGACCAGATGGTCCGGATGACAAATTTGGTCCGCAAATTGGTCCGCTGATTGATTTTTCTAATAATGTTGATCGTTTGAGCGTTTCAAGTAAAATTAGAGTTGCTCGTTAGTGATTTTGATTATATGTTATGATTTTAATGATAGTTTGTGTCTGTGACTGATACAGATATGGCTGATTTCAAATCAATTGGAGAACACAATGTTTGTGCTTTTCTAGATGCATCTGCACGTTGGCGACCTCATTTTCTAGACATATTTGATTTTATGCGAAGATCAAGAATCTTTTATGCTTTTACTCATGTGTGTCCACCTTACAAAGATCTACTTACAATGTTTTGGAATACGGCTCAAGTGGATTGTTCGGTGGTTCCTTCGGTTATTCGCGCAAGAATTCTTCAAACTGAAGTAGTTATATCTGAAGATGGTGTTCGAAGGGTTTTGAGGTTTACTGATCAAGCGGATTTCCCAACAGAATTTAATGAAGCTGATTTGGTGGCTTTACTACGAAGAATCAAGTATGATGGGCAGTTGTACGTTTCATGGTATCTCAAGGCAAATCTAAGTCCTCCATACAAATACTTGATGCACGTGATTATCAAGTGTTTTGGAAATCGAACAAGGGGTCAAGAGGAGTTCGACTTGAAAGTTCTATCATTCTTTTGTGCTTTAGTAATGAATCGACAGTTTAATTTTTCTGGATGGATATTCAATTATATGAAGGAGAATATCTTGGTAAAACAAGTCAAGAGTCTCATGTATCCGCGGTTTCTGCAAATGATCTTAGATAAGTTACATCCTAATCTTCCAAAGAATCTGGCTGCAATTATAGAAATGAAGCACATGAATCAAGTTGCAGTTGGTAAATACCGGTTTATCAAAAGCGCAAAGGAGACAATATACCTCCACTGGTTAAGAGGTTAATTGGTCATCTTGCTAATCCAAATTATGTCGCTCCTGCTGATGGTGCTCCAAGACATTCTGATAGTTCAGATGATGAATTGGAGTATGATGATAAAGGTTTCCAGTTGAGATAGAAGAGAATGAAGAAGAGGATTTAAATGCACCAGCAAATCAAGCACCGAATGACCAACAACCTATGCAGCAACAACAACCAGAGCCAGTTGTTCAAGAGAATATTAATGAACCTGAAGCTGTGAATGCTCAGGATGAAGAAATGAATGATGCTGCTGATGTTTCTGATGATGATACTAGTGAAAGCTCGTCGGATACTGATTCAGACTCTGGTGATTATGTCACAATATTACATAATACCAGAGGAATTCAAGTGAGGAAAGGTTCTAGTCAACACATAGAATATTTGAAGTCCAAGCATCTGGATACTTCTAAATATGAGAGTAGAACCAAACAGGTAGAGGATAAAGATGACGATCCAACTTATACTCCTGCTTTGGAGGAACCTGTTCAAAAGACTAAGACTGCTGCTGATAAAGGAAAAGCGCCTAAGGTTTCTAAAGGCAGGCACATTAAACATATGGCTCAGAGGAATTTGCCAGTGAAAAGGGGTTCATTTCTTGCTGATGCTAGAAAAGCAGGTCTTAGTCCTCCAAGCAAGAAGCAGAAAGTGTCTACTTCGTCTTCACTTCCAGTTCAGCCAACCACAAAGTCTGTTAATGTTCAAAGCTCGAGTAATCCACCAGTTAGAAAGCTTGTGATTCGAAAGCCTTCTTCGACTGCTGCTTCTGCTTCTACTACTGCTGCATCTACAACTTCAACCATTTCGTCTACTGATCTGAAACTGGCATTACATCAAACAAGACTCGATGAGTTAGAATCAACTAATTGTCAACAAACTGCTGAGATCAGGGGTTTGAAGAATTTGGTAAAGGAATTGGTGTCTCGGGATCAGGAGAAAGATCGGGAGATTGCTTAACTGCAACAACTTTCTTTATCTCTCAGTGAGCAGTTAAATCTAGTACTCAAATCTTTACCTGCTCAGGGGGGAGAGACGGCCAGATCCTGAAGAAAGTTGTAGAGATGGTGATGATATGATGAAATTTTTGAATGAGGATCCAGATCCTGAAGGTGGAGTTGGTGGTGGTTCTAGTGCTGGTGCAGCTGGAACTTCGTCTGCTGCTGTTGAACCATCTACTATTGCCCAGGGGGAGTCTTTGGAGAGAGAATTTATTCATCCATATTCAAAAGAGCAATTGGCAGCTATTTTTGCATTAAATGTGGATGATGTAGATAACGTTCCTTTTGCTGATTCTTATGGAGAAGAAAATTCTGATGAGAATATGGATTTTGAAGAACATGTAGAAGTAGAAGATATGACAGCTGAAGAATACCCAGATGATCCTAAAGTTTATGGAAATTTTACTGCTGATGATCAGTCTAGAGGATTTAATTTCTTTGGTAATGATGATGAGGAAAAGTGGATGAGGAGTTGAAGAAGAAAGAGTCAGAAACTGTTCAACCAGAGTCAAATGAATCTGAAAAGTTATTAGAAGAAGAAGAGAAGAAAATGTTATTTGATGCTTGGTTGAAAGAACAAAGAGCTAAGAAGTTGCCGATAGTGAAACCAACCAAGATTGTTGATCAAAAGAAATATTTCGACAGAAAAGGTGGTGAAGCTACTGGTAGAATAATCAGTTGGATGTATGACTCGGAGCTGAAGTGTTATGCAATTAAGAAGGAGTTTGGGGTGATGTATTTGAAACATGCTACAAGATTCAATACTTTACCGGTTTGTGATGTGAGAGATTTTTCAAGAAAGCCATTTATCAATTATGAAAGTAATGTGTTGGCTGATATTTTCAGGAACAAACTGGTAGAAGAATGTCAAAGCAAATTCAGGTTTTTAACTCCACAAAGGCCTAAGTATGTTGATCATTCAACCGATATTCATCCAATTACTGGAAAACCGGTTGTGATCTTAAAGTACAAGAAGCCAATTCAACTGAAGAAAATCCCATTGAAGAAGCTTGAACAAGATTTTATTAAAACTTCAAGATGGTGGTATTATGACGAACATACTGGAGAAGCAGTGGTGGTGATTAAAGAGCAGAACAAGGTGATTAGGCTGTATGATCCGATGTGGTTGATTAATCTGTCAAAGGATGATATCGACAAGCTCTATCACAACAAGATTTTGTATAAGGTTGAGCATGCTGAACAAGCTTTACAATTTCAATGCGTGATTAGAGTGTGTTTTGCTTTTAGTATCCACGCTGGAAATAACCGAACTCAGCATTGGAGGAAGACGTAGACAAAAGCTTCTGAAGACTAGCACAAGACAAGGGGGAGTTTGTTAGAGCATGTTTTCATGTATAGTGATAGGTCTTGGTGATATGTCATTGTAATAGAATATTTTGTATATTCGGGTTCTGCGGACCAGGGGCGGACCAGATGGTACGCCGGACCATCTGGTACGCTGGTTAGTTGGTCCGCTGGACGGGTTTTATATAAATAGGTTAGCTTGTTTAGAGAGAGTTCAGTTGTGAGGTTTGTGAGCTTTAAACTGTGTGTTTCTCAGTGTGTAACCTGTAAACTCTCTCTCTCTAAGTGTACGAGCTTGGAATCTATAAACGAATCGTTTATTTACCTCGTTGTTACTGAATCCGATTACATCATGCACTAGCAAGATCATACGTGTGTTTTACACCCCTTTCACCATGCTTGAGTCTTGACAGCACACAACCTGCAATTTCAGAAGACAAAAACGCGGTTTTCCATTTTCAAGTCAACATAAGTTAATCTTGGTGCAAAACATCTCTTCGAGAATCCAAGATATATGATTTGAAAACGTTTTTCGTATCTTGTGTCGATCGGTCGAAAACAAACAAGAAATAAAATCTTTTTGGCTTTTATGAATTTTATACTAAAACACACCCAAAAATCATTTTCAATTTTATGAAATGAGAACTGAAATGCAATACAGAATCAGACTCTATATTTTGGTATTTTGCGAGAAAGATCACGACGCGAGATCATATCAGACATAACGTATCTAACACATTTCAATTTCGGCCTTAATCAGCATGCAAGCCAAGATAATTGCAAATACAACATTTATGTTTATTTCAGCACGAACCAATCATTTTTATCGTTTTCAGATATGCTTAAGGTAATATTATCATGCACTGATAACTCGGCCTCCACTCTATCAGAAATACTGGCAAATCATCATTTTTATCATATAAAACCAACTTTCTTAGAGATTTAATCATCCTTGATGAGTCATGCAAAAATAAAGCAGAACCTCAAATACCTAGCAATCAGGTCAGTCTTGTGGACACGCAGAGAAAGCCCAAGTATTTGAGAAAATAAGAAAACAAAACAAGTTGAAGTTGTATAATTCAACAACGATCAGGTCAATACTTCCGTATACGCAGAGAACGTCCGATGAATTATACGAAACACCAAGAAAAATAAAGCAGAACGTCAAACGAACAACGATCAGGTCGATTTTTCGATACGCAGAGAAAGTCCGATCGTTTGACAAAATAAAGAAAATCAGACAAGTTTAAATCTTTCAAAATGAAAACATGCATTCATTAGGATATCTCTTTATTCTATTTTTTGGAATCATCACACAGCATTCATCAAGAAACAAATAACCAAAGATTATCAGGCAAGCTTTATGTTTATATCTTACTTGCAGATATCAGATTAGTCATGCACATTCACATATTACGCAAGTACCTACAACCTTTAGACTTAATCTATCCATGGCATATAATGTATATGCTGATGTACCATCATTTCTCGCTTTTGACGAATCAATTTCTCAAATTTTCATTATTTTTTTTATATTTTCCAATTTCTCCCCCTAAAATTCAAACAAACACTATTTTTTTTGAATTTTCAAACTTTCTCCCCCTAAAAATATGAATGAAAGAAAATGAATAACAAAAATGAAAATAATCGATCAACACTTGACACATTTTTTGAAAATGATTTTTGTAAAAATCTGTGTTTCAAAGATAGGAACGATGCATTTTTACTTAAATCAACCACAAGTATTCCACTGTTCGCAATTAGACAATCACTAACAGGTCTTCTTGAAATACCTGCACACACTGGAAAATAATAAGTTTGTAAAACCCCGACCCTCATCCCCATTTGTGATAGGTCGTCCAGTGTCTTCAACAAAATCGGTGTTGGCTGTTGAGACAACTTTTGGTCTCCAATCCTGTTTTGGTTTTAAACTTTCTGGTGAACCATTGTCAACTGATGAGTGAAAATCAAAACTACTACCCAACTTTTCTGAGTTAAGCTTCTGTTTCCATGAAAATTTAGAATTGGGTATTCGCTCACTAAAAATAATGTCATCAGGATCAACATACTTTGTATGTTTGGCATTTGATGATGAATTGTTAGTTGTCGTAGGGCATTTATTTGCATAATGACCCTTCTCACGACAAACACAACACGGTCGATGATTAGTTTTAGTGTTTATAATCTGTTTTCCAAACTGATCAGTCGACCATCCATCATAAACTTTTGAAATCACAGGCTTAATTTGCTTTGGTTTCTGAAATTTTGGAAAACATTTTGGAGAATCATAAAAACCGGAATCATCTCCATAACCAAAGAATTTATCTTGATGATAAAACCTGTTTGATTTAGCAGAATAAAATGAATCTGAATTTTTACCGCCTTGTGGTATAGCATCAGATATGCAAGAAGACTCTTCGGAAGAAATCTTGTCATCTGCACATGGTGGAGATACTTTCTTCTTCCAAAACTGAGGCTTCTTCTCTGTAGACACCTTCTGGTTCTTTTTCTGCTCATCTTTCAACTTCTTCTTGTTGGAATCATTAATCGGAACTTCTTTTCCTTCATATCCCAAACCACAATTCTTCTGCTTTGGATGTTCTTTCAAAGAATGCCCTTGTGAAGCTAGACGAGAAAATTCATCTTTGATAGCTTTAACACCAACTTCCTTATTTAGTAAAGATTCATCAATCACAATATCAGAAAATTCAGGAATCTTCACATGACCTGGATTTCCTTCAAAAATCTTTTCTTTATCAAGAAATATAGACTTGGAATCAAACTTCAATCCTTTGCAATAATCAACCCCCTTTTTATTCTTCTTAGTCTTTGACTTTTGTGCTTTTCAAGACTTAACAACATATCCTTCAGAAAAATCTTGCAACGTTTGACTTAAATCATCATTAGATGGCTTTTTCAGATCAATCACTTGAGCAGGAACTTCATGATTATCAACATCTTTACTTGGTTTGCCATCTCGTTCCATATGATACAGATAATTCTGAAACAAACTTAATGTATTGCAATTCTCAAGTTTTCGTTGAAGATCAAGCATTTCAATCTTTATCTCAGAAACCTTTGTATTAGCTTCAAGTAACTCCTTTTGAGAAGCAATAAATTGCTCAGACAACTCGTTATACTTAAGCTTTTGACTATACATTCTATCACATCCAGCAAGAACTTCTGCAGTAACCTTCTCTACCTGTTTCTTATAATACGCAACATCTTGTTTCAAAATGTCATTTGACTTTGAACCTCACCTTTTTCATCACGCAACTTTGTGAGTTCCTCCTGAAGTTGAATTACTCTATCAGCAGCTTCGACAACAATTTTATTAACATTTTCATAATTCTGTTGAAGAGGATAACATTTTGCAAATAAAGCATCAAAATCTTTAACAGCTTCCTTTTCATTAGCTTTAGCTTTATTGCATTCTTCAATTAACACTTCTATTTCTTTCAACCAATCTTCCTTAATTTTAACAAAATCAGTACACGTTGTACACGAGGAAGATGCACTCTTTTGAATTTATGCTTCCTAACCATCAAGAATTTTATTTTTTCATTCCTTCAATTCTTTTCTCAGAGCACTATTCTCTTTAGATAACTTCGCTTCTTTCTTCACTAATTCTTCAATTTTACCTTTAAACTTCAACTCTTGATCAACATTTTCTGAGTAATTGTAGACATATGTTCTTCACACTGTTTCTTTACAAAATCCCATATCAGCTTTACGTTTCCATAATCTCTGACTTGATTTTTAAGAGTTGTAGGCAAAGCTAACCGAACAAGTACTTAGGCCTTTTCATTTTGATCATATGATTCCTTTTCTTCAATTGAAAAATTACATCTCATCTTACACTGACCACCAAAAGTTGTTGGATACTGATATTCATTTGAAATTGGTAACCACAACCGTTTATCCAAGTTAACAATATATGCTCTAAAATTTGTTGCCCAACCATGATAATCTTCAAGATTTATCAACTTCGGCACATTCTGACTATGTCTCTCAATAAATGCATCAATTGCATACATTTTGAAAATTGTGAAATTGGATAACAAAACTTCAAACTCGAAAATGAATGTCTTAGAATTTGATTTTGAAGATCAACTTTGAACGAACAATGTAGAGCTCGTCGAGACTATCGATTCGAGTACTTATGGCTCTCGTAGCGATTTACGATCCAAAAGTTATGACACTTTTAAGAAACTGTCAGCGGACCAAATGTACCTAGCGACCAAAATGGTACGACGGACCAAATTTGTACTCAGCGGACCAGATTTGGTACGGCGGACCAAATGGTACGGGGCGGACCAAATGGTACGCTGAAACTGCCGCGGACCAAACTTGAAGATTGTCTTCCGGACCAGATTTGTTCTTGAGGCGGACCTGAATTTCCAGTGGCGGACCAGACTGAAATCGATGAATTTTTCGAGTTTTTTGATGCTTTGAGCTAGAATATGATTCAGAAAGGTGCGAAAACTCACTAGGAACACTCAGAAATTATTTTTTACCTCGGAAACACTCGGAATTAGAGAAATTTGATGAAAAACCATAGAAACCCACTTTCTCTCACTAGAAAAATCAAGTTTTGATCAATTCAAACCAGCAGAGCAACCTGGATTCGCTTTGATACCAATTGTAAAACACAGTAATGATCTTACTACTGGATGAACCGATCAATCTAGTGTACGAGAATGTAAATAAGCTTTGTTTTATTGATTCACCAAGAAAACAATTACAAGGCTTTGGTTTCTCTCCCTAGAATACACACTTGGAAACACACACTTAGTGTAGATGAAAATTATCAAGTCCTAACATGCTAAGCTAGTCAACCTATTTATAGTGATCAACTTACCACTGGCGTACCAAGTTCCGGACCAGTTGGTACGCGCGTACCAATTGGTACGGCGTACCATATGGTACGTACACCTTGGTAAGTTTACACTTAGACTCACAATGACACGCTCACTTAGATACTTTCTTCTTCCAAAACTGAGGCTTCTTCTCTGTAGACACCTTCTGGTTCTTTTTCTACTCATCTTTCAACTTCCTCTTGTTGGAATCATTAATCGGAACTTCTTTTCCTTCATATCCCAAACCACCATTCTTCTGCTTTGGATGTTCTTTCAAAGAATGCCCTTGTGAAGCTAGACGAGAAAATTCATCTTTGATAGCTTTAACACCAACTTCCTTATTTAGTAAAGATTCATCAATCACAATATCAGATAATTCAGGAATCTTCACATGACCTGGATTTCCTTCAAAAATCTTTTCTTTATCAAGAAATGTAGACTTGGAATCAAACTTCAATCCTTTGCAATAATCAACCCCCTTTTTATTCTTCTTAGTCTTTGACTTTTGTGCTTTTCCAGACTTAACACCATATCCTTCAGGAAAATCTTGCAACGTTTGACTTAAATCATCATTAGATGGCTTTTTCAGATCAATCACTTGAGCAGGAACTTCATGATTATCAACATTTTTACTTGGTTTGCCATCTCGTTCCATATGATACAGATAATTCTGTAAAACCTTTGTATTAGCTTCAAGTAACTCCTTTTGAGAAGCAATAAATTGCTCAGACAACTCGTTATACTTAAGTTTTTTACTATACATTCTATCACATCCAGCAAGAACTTCTGCAGTAACCTTCTCTACCTTTTTCTTATAATACGCAACATCTTGTTTCAAAATGTCATTTTGACTTTGAACCTCACCTTTTTCATCACGCAACTTTGTGAGTTCCTCCTGAAGTTGAATTACTCTATTAGCAGCTTCGACAACAATTTTATTAACATTTTCATAATTTTGTTGAAGAGGATAACATTTTGCAAATAAAGCATCAAAATCTTTAACAGCTTCCTTTTCATTAGCTTTAGCTGTATTGCATTCTTCAGTTAACACTTCTTTTTCTTTCAACCAATCTTTTTTAATTTTAACAAAATCAGTACACGTTGTACACGAGGAAGATGCACTCTGTTGAATTTGTGCTTCCTAACCATCAAGAATTTTATTTTTCCATTCCTTCAATTCTTTTCTCAGAGCACTATTCTCTTTAGATAATTTCGCTTCTTTCTTCACTAATTCTTCAATGTTACCTTTAAACTTCAACTCTTGATCAACATTTTCTGAGTAATTGTAGACATATGTTCTTCACACTGTTTCTTTACAAAATCCCATATCAGCTTTGCGTTTCCATAATCTCTGACTTGATTTTTAAGAGTTATAGGCAAAGCTAACCGAACAAGTACTTTGGCCTTTTCATTTTGGTCATATGATTCCTTTTCTTCAATTGAAAAATTCCATCTCATCTTACACTGACCACCAAAAGTTGTTGGATACTGATATTCATTTGAAATCGGTAACCACAACCGTTTATCCAAGTCAACAATATATGCTCTAAAATTTGTTGCCCAACCATGATAATCTTAAAGATTTATCAACTTCGGCACATTCTGACTATGTCTCTCAATAAATGCATCAATTGCATACATTTTGAAAATTGTGAAATTGGATAACAAAACTTCAAACTCGAAAATGAATGTCTTAGAATTTGATTTTGAAGATCAACTTTGAACGAACAATGTAGAGCTCGTCGAGACGATCGATTCGAGTACTTATGGCTCTCGTAGCGATTTACGATGCAAAAGTTATGACACTTTTAATAAACTGTCAGCGGACCAAATGTACCTAGCGGACCAAAATGGTACGGCGGACCAAATTTGTACTCAGCGGACCAGATTTGGTACGACGGACCAAATGGTACGGGGCGGACCAAATGGTACGCTGAAACTGCCGCGGACCAAATTTGAAGATTGTCTTCCGGACCAGATTTGTTCTTGAGGTGGACTAGAATTTCCAGTGGCGGACCAGACTGAAATCGACGAATTTTTCGAGTTTTTCGATGTTTTGAGCTAGAATATGGATCAGAAAGGTGCGAAAACTCACTAGGAACACTTAGAAATCATTTTTTACCTCGGAAATACTCAGAATTAGAGAAATTTGATGAAAAACCATAGAAGCCCACTTTCTCTCACTAGAAAAATCAAGTTTTGATCAATTCAAACCAGTAGAGCAACCTGGATTCGCTCTGATACCACTTGTAAAACACAGTAAGGATCTTACTACTGGATGAACCGATCAATCTAGTGTACGAGAATGTAAATAAGCTTTGTTTTATTGATTCACCAAGAAAATAATTACAAGGCTTTGGTTTCTCTCCCTAGAATACACACTTAGAAACACACACTTAGTGTAGATGAAAATGATCAAGTCTAACATGCTAAGCTAGTCAACCTATTTATAGTGATCAACTTACCACTGGCGTACCAAGTTCCGGACCAATTGGTACGCGCGTACCAATTGGTACGGCGTACCATATGGTACGTACACCTTGGTAAGTTTACACTTAGACTCACAATGACACGCTCACTTAGATACATTACACGAGACACGTTGTAGTATAGGAATATGCTCTAACAAGTACTCTGTACATTCGGGATTGGATAAAATGTACAACGATTTGAAGGCTGCTTATTGGTGGCCGAAGATGAAGGCTGACATCGCCACTTATGTGGGCAAATGTTTGACTTCCTCGAAAGTCAAGATTGAGTATCAGAAACCATCAGGTTTGCTGCAACAACCAAAGATTCCAGGATGGAAATGGGAGAACATAATGATGGATTTCATTACAAAATTGCCAAAGACCCCTAGTCAATGCGATACGATCTGGGTGATTGTTGATTGATTGACAAAGTCAGCTCATTTCTTGCCAATTCGAGTGTAACATCCCAACCCGTAAAGGTCGAGATATCACTATTACAGATATCAAATAAAAAACATCCTTCATAAATAAAACAAGTCCAACGTCTTAAAGAAATTCTAACAATCCAACCCAACAATTAATCAAAGGAAATCCTAATTAATGTCTTATTTAAAATACTGAAATAAATAACATAAAGTCTTGATGCCACTCGCTCTCATCCCCGAGCCCCCGAATTTCCCTGATTACCTAGAATAGGAACAAAGCAAACCACCAAAAAGAAAATACGGCTGAGCCAAAAGTTGCTCAGTAACGGAGAAACAATAGTAAACGAATTAGGACCATAAGAGGAAACAATTTCAGAGCTAGACATGTGACAGAACAGAACTGAAAAACATATAACTGAATTTAACGGAACATATAACAGAATACATATCAAATCTACACAACAATTACTCAAGAAAAATAGTCGTGTAACATATAAGGAAGTACCCATAGAGCCAGAACAGAGGTATACATAGCTAGCTAGGCTAATGTACTACTAGAGATGGCGTGTGTGGCGTACACACGTTACCCCATCCCCCATATAACATATAACTTGTAACATAAACATATAACGTATAACTGAACTAGGATCGATCCATACGCCTCTAGTGGCCTAAGTACTACACAAGCACCTAATAGAGACGCCGTGAGCATTTTTAAGCACTCTCACGAATAGTGCCTCGTCATTTACGTCCATATGATGGATCAGAAATGCTCGGGTACAGAGTAACGAACATATATGGCAAAATACTGAAAGTAACTAGCCTATGAGAACATACAATAATGAGTACAAGTCTAATAAGTATATTGCATGCTACAACGATTAGCTAACTTAAATCTAAGCATATAACATATTAACTTTTACGGAACAAAACTAATATCGAACTAATCAAGCGGACCAAAACGTGTCAAACGCTAAAGGTCAAATTGGTCGTAACCCGGAATAGAGACAAACGATACTAAAAGTGAAAGGGGTCGGAATCCGTACCTTGACTTATAAGCAAAAACGAATTCAAAGATAATGCTATGCCAGTGTTAAGAATCATGAGGACCTACATTTAATTATATATATATTTACAATTCATAAGTTTTTCTCTGAGGATGGTTTCTGTGCATTTATATCCAATGACTGTTTTACAAAATCGTTTACGGAGCCAATTAAATCATTACACCTATCTATTGTCTTTGTGTCATCACATTCTTTGGCCGACACCTGTTCTTCTCCTTTATGTACCTCATTTGTTTGTTTTTTTTTTGCTTCACAGCTCATCATTATTGTCCCTCTTTCGCTCTGCCTCCCGCCACACTCTTCATCTCTTGGTTAATCAGGTGTGCTTTCTTTTGTAATTTCTTAGCTTTGACGCTTCTATGCTCTGGTTCTCACTCCGTCATAGCTTCGTGATTGTCAATTTTGTTCCTATCGTAACGACTGGTAAATGTTCTGCGGTGATGAGTTTAATCACTATCTCTGCCATCTACCTCTCATAATCGGTGAATGAAGCTTCAATGATGAATCAATATTGGTGGACAAGTGCTTGCTTCCAGCTCCGCTTCATCTTCAAGATCAAGTTTGCCCTAATTCCAGTTCTTTCCTTGCTTTTCACTCCCGTTTGTTTGCTCTGATACGCATAAGGTTTCTTAATGATGTTGCATTTCGCATGTTTCTTGATGTAAGTTGTGCTTGATTCTGATGTTGGTTGTGGTTGATCTTCTGTGGTCTGATCTGTGGATGCTAATTGAAATTTTTAACGTTGTGTCTTTGTATTTGGGTAAATTGGTTTCTAACCTAATTTGAGGTGATTTTTTTTTTTTTATGTTGTGTCTTTGTATTTTAGGGAATCGGTTTCAAATCTAATACTTTTACTGTTGGATGTTCCAATTTGGGTATATGGTTGAATTAATTTCATGTAAGACATTATACATAGATAATTGGTTTGAAATCAACGGGAAAGGGTCTTCGATCCATTACTTGGTCAAGGAAATCAAATCCTGGAGTTTCATTTTGTTCTCAAATAGGTGTCTATTTCACTATGTAAGCATGTAATTGTACTCTCTGTTCCGTTGTTTTTGGTCTGTCCCTAGCTTCTTGCTGGGGAAGGCTTCTGTTTTCTAATTCAAATTGCCTTTTCAAAAGAATATTGGTTTCAAATCTAATTCTTTTACTACTCTTTTGGGGCTATATAACTGATTAAGATTTAAGTTTTAACATAATCTGAGAGTCCAGACTTATTTTAAGGTTCATAAATGTAAACAGAAGAAGATGAACAGATGTTGAGCCATAAAGTAGAGTTTTCTAGCTTTCATGCCTAGGGTTCAGTCATAGCATGCCTAAATTTTTAGTATTGGTAAAAAAAACAGGTGTTTCCCCCTTTGATTGGCAGATATGTTAGAGCATTCAGAAGGGAATCCCCATCCTCAGTTTATAAGGAGATCTTCTAAGAGGTAACTCCAACTCATTCCCCATGTGCAACTATTATTTCAAATTCAAAGTTTCTTCAATACATAAAACTTTATAGATATAACTTCTTCCACATGAAAGCTTGATGAACTTTACTTGCTAAAAGTGACAACAATTATTAAATGCATAAAGTTACAACATAGAGAAGATAAAACAGATTCTTTACCAGAAAAAAAGTAAACAAATTAACCACAACAAAAAAATGAGTTGAAGCTTTACCTGTAATATTTTCTATCACATATTCACATAGTATATATAAATCAGTGAAGTATAATGCATTTCTATCCAAGCAACAGTCCTAATGAGACATTATGGGTATAAATAGGTGGGCCACGTACAGATACCACATACACATTGATTATTTTTTAAGCATATCTCCAAGATTTGTATGACATTCATACAATATCCATTTGTACGTGCCTTTAGTCATTTCATTATTGTTTTCATTATTATTATTATTTATTATTATTATTAATTATTATTATTATTAATTATTATTATTAATACTAAACGGTGTTAAATGATACTATTCGATATTCTGGTGAATCATAATGTGAGATGGACTTTTTTGTTATATTAGTTCACTTTTGTATACTTCATGTGACTAACACCTTTGATTATCTGGTTTGTGATATCATTCTCATGGCTTAGACAATTTAATCAATTCCCATTCCTACCTTTTATCAAGTATATGTACTTTGGTGTTTTCGATAAAAAAAAAACAAAACAACAAGCAACTCAATTTATTTTCATGGAGTTTTTAAATAAATTCGCGGAGATCTTGGAAGCTAACAGAATTAGTATTTGACATGAGTTTGACATTGGAAAAGTAAACATTTGATCCCTAAAAGTAAAAAAAAAATTCTAGGTTTATTGTAGTGTGTCTATGTTAGCAGTTGCTTAAATTTGTTTTATGCTAATCTTCTTTTAAGAAATATATTCTCTGTTTGACCTCTTCTTCTGATTTAAAGTTAATATCTTATCAGTTGATCATCAGTAGTAATGTCCATAATGGGCTCCATTTTTCTTATTTCAGTTACTTGATGCATGTGATGAATTGGGCATATTGGGCTGCTCGAATTCATCATTTCAGTTGTAAGTTCTTGACATGTTTTCTAAACCTATACATTATTGTAGTATTTCTTTATCATTCTTCCTATTAACCTGTAGAAGAGTGTCTGTATAGTTCCTTATTAGTATTAATATATAATGGAGATGACTAATTGATTTTATGACACATGAAGGTCATGGCTTCCTTATGAAAGTTTGGTTCTCTCCTTTATGATTGATTCATAGACATCTATTCTCAAAAGTAAGAACAATCTAGGTGGTATTTAGAGATTAGGGCATGGTTCATTTTCTACTTTTTGTGTGTGATTTATGCATTGATTTTCAACTGTTCTATAAGTTGAATACCATCTAACTTTTTTTATTCTCTATTTTTTCTATTGTTGTAGTTTCTTATTAAATATTTTGTTTCATGTATCTTAAAAATGGCAATTTTGTATTGCTTTTCCCGTTATGCAGGTGTTTAGCAAATTATGTGTTTGAGTTCTTCATATTCGGTTCTTAGGTGAGTATAGTTATTTCCTCTTCTATATAAGAACTCTTTTGTACATTTCATGGTTTCTTGGTAAATTTGTATGTAGTATGTTTATAGGAGCTACAATTTACTCTAATTGATAAATTTGGATGTAGCATACTCATAGAAGTAAGAGTTTGGGTACATTTTGGGTTAATGCCAAAAATACGAACTTTAAACTGAAATTTGTGGTATGTTTGCAGCTTGGTGGACTGTTGCTTCCTCTTTTGCCATTGTCTTTTTCTCTAGGTTAGTCTTCTCTTATGTGTTTGTTTTTGCAACCTTATGTATTATATTTCTATTATGCCTCTTTATTTTTCCTATTGTATTGGTTAGCTGTTTGAGGTCTGTGGTAATCAAGTAGTTGTTTTGTTTAAAAAGACCCATTACTATCCAGCTTTAAAAATTTGTAAACTGGTAATCAAGTAACTGCAGAAAAGATTAGGTTTTTGTAAAGTCAAGTAGCTGCAGTAAAGTCTAGGTTTCATATACTTCTCTTTTGTAAACTGTTTCAGGCCAAAAACTTGAGGTCTAAATGGAGCTCAAATGCATTTGTAAATGAAACTATAATGTCATATATGCCACGAGCAAAAGCCTACTCGCTTTGCTCTTGAAAAACTTTTATGCACTATACAATTTCCTTGATGTGTTTTGAGAAATATATAGTTTACGACAAGATGGTGGCCCGCTGCAACGCGCGGGCGGGTCACCATCTAGTTTATTAAAATATTTATAATCTAGATTTATATGAGTTGTATAGAAAGTAATTAATTAGAGATCATGTCTAAACATGACTTCATGTCTTAAGAAAATATTCTTGAAAACGACCAGCACCACTAAATTGCAATTTCATTTATATTAAAACTAAAAGAAATCAGTATTATTAATCTGCATAGATGTGTGGTACCGTACCACATTAAGCAACCATTGAGCTTAAAATGCATACATCATGTATCTAATATATTGTCCTCATCTTCTTCATGTGAAACAAAAACCCACTTTAAATAGAAGAACATTGCAGGTTTTTCTTTTCATGACATAAGAAAGTTTAGGTGGCAAAACACATTCAAAGGCTTGTGCCTACAGTATCCGATCGATCCTTTAGGATGGAGAGACAGGGGCGGACCTATAACAGGCCCAGGGAGTCCCCGAGGACCCCCTCAACTTCATATGTAAAGTGAAAATTATGTAAACGGTTTTTAAATTAATTTATTTTGTAGTAAGAAGTTATTAAATAGAAAGTTTGTAAAACAAAACAAAAATCTTTGCTAGCTTAGTGGTAATGTCTTCCGTGGATATTGAATAGATGTGAGTTCAATTCCCGTGCACAACGTTTTCCATGTTCTTCATTTTTTTTAGCCAAACTTACTTGATTTCATTTAAAGCCCTACATAACCAAACTTACCTAATTTCATTTAAACTCCTATATATGATTATAGAAAAGATAGAATTTTAAATATATCGAAGCTTTATGGTTTCTTGTAGTTTTTTTATGAATCTAAAGGATCGTTGAGTTTAAATTTATATATATTCTTAATTCAACCTATTGCATGAGGTTGACGAATTAAGCGGATTTTTTTTAATAAATTTTGTGTCGTATTTATCTTATGTGATCAACCCGATCCGAACCAAATTTTTTTGTGTACGTTTATATGAAACTGAAATATAAAAAATAGTGACTTCGTAAAAAAAATTGTGGACCCTCTTAAAAACTTTTCTAGTTCCCCCCATGTGGGGAGAGACAAAGTCAAAATTACAAATGACCAGGTATGAAGGTACAAGTAGAGGTGATCAAAACATTACCTAACGATCGAATACGAACAGGTTCAGAGCACGCAACTGATGGTGGGAATACACGATCCTATAAGCGACCAAGATCCACAGATCATTTTCAGAAGCAAAGGTGAGTCCAGAATCAAAGAGGAAGTGGGAAATTTTTGGTACCTTACGAATCGTATAGAAATAAATCGGAGAGCGGCAACAGGCGGAGGGAGTACTCGATGTTTACGGGCTGGTCTTTAAATCAATTTGTCGGCAACTCGAGGGCTGCTCGGAGTTCACGCAGGTTGCAGGTACGACCTGTATGCGGAGGATGGTACCACACGAATATCACCAACTGAAGGAGTAGGTTCTTAGAGTAATTACAACTAGGTGGTGAGGCTACACCAGCGATGAGTGACGACGACAGGGATGCGGTGGTGGACTACCGCAGCGGCGGTGACTGACTCAGTGGCCTCCTTGACATCAACTAGTAGTTCTTGATAGTGTAACGGTTTGAACCAAGATCGCAGAAGCAAAGCAGAAGGGCACTTGAGAGCTCTAATGGTGTGCAAGATTGGTGGGTTTATAACCAAACCGGTCGAATCATTATATTAGGGATATACATCCCGTTTCTTGGCGATTTAGATGCAGAGATGTGAGGGATTTGAAATTTGATTTCAATCAGATCTAAAACAGAGGAGTTTAGGTAGATAGGTTTACGAGAAGGTCGGGTCGAAGCTCCGAAAGTCGGTTCAAATGGTCACCCGTGTGACCCATTTCTTCAAATTCATTTTCATGTTTCTTTCTTTCATTAAATTATTATTATTATTATTATTATTATTATTATTATTATTTTTATTATTATTATTATTATTATTATTATTATTATTATTTTATTATTAAATTTTCAGATATCACAATTGCTTAAAAATGCTCACGACGTCTCTATCAGGTGCTTGTGTAGTACTTAGACCACTAGAGACGTATGGATCGATCGTAGTTCAGTTTTACGTTATATGTTATCTGTTATATGGGGGATGGGGTCACGTGTGTACGCCATACACACTATCTTAACTAGTACGTTAGCCTAGCTAGCTATGTACACCTCTGTTCTAGCTCTATGGGTACTTCCTTACATCTTACACAACTATTTCTCTTGAGTAATTTTCGTGTAGATTTGATATGTATTCTGTTATATGTTGTTCAGTTCTGTTCTGTCACATATCTCGTTTTAAAATTGTTTCCGCTTATGGTCCTTATTCGTTTACTATTGTTTCTCCGTTACTGAGCAACTTTTGGCTCAGCCGTTCTTTCTTTTTGGTGGTTTCCTTTGTTCTTATTCTAGGTAATCAGGGAAATCCGGGGGCTCAGGGATGAAAGCGAGTGGCATCAAGACTTTATGTTATTTATTTCAATATTTTAAATAAGATATTAATTAGGACTTCCTTTGATTAATTGTTGGGTTGGATTGTTAGAAATTCTTTAGGACGTTGGACTTATTTTATTTAGGAAGGACTTTGATATCTGTAATAGTGATATCTCGACCTTTACGGGTTGGGGTGTTACAATTATGGTATCAGAGCAAAGGCTCTTTCTTGTAGAAAACTTAAACCCTAATAATTTAACCTGTGAGGTAATGGGTAGACGTTGGGTTAGGATTTCACCGTTCACCTATTTGTGTCTCTTAGTTTCCGCTCTCTTCTTTATTTGTCTGCTCGTAAGTATACCTTCATTTCAGATGCCTCCTAAGAGAAGTACTCGTAATAATGATGCGACTAACCCTCCTTTAGAGACTCTAATTTCTAATGTTGTCAATGTTGCGATTACCGCAATGATTCCAAATTTAATCCAGCAGTTGCAAGGTGGAAACGGTGGTAATGGTGGAAATAATGGCAATAGTGGAGAAGGTGGTAATGGAGGAAATGATGGAAACTAACAATGCGAGAACATTGGATCGTCTACTCAATCTAGCTATTCGGAGATCGAAACGTAATTAACCAATTGTTTTATTGATCAAAGATGCAATTACAATCATTCTAACACTCAGAAACTTGACACGGAGAGAACACCTTAGAAACACACACTTAACAGAAATCGCTCACGCTCAGAACTTCACTCATGTCTATTACAAAGAACAAACACGCTATTTATAGGCACTGGCCGAACTCCATCCGAACTCTGAGTTCGGTAGGTCCGAACCTCAGGTTCGGACCAGGTTCGGCTTGTCAACCTTTGGCTTGAACTTGTTCCTTGACTTGATGTAACTCGATACTTCACACGATACACATATCTGGTATCAACAAACCCCCCCCCCCCCCTCGTCGTGTGCAGTATCACTTCAACATCTTCAAACCTGTGTTTTCAATCAAGCTCCCCCTCAAATGTAGAATCCGTTCGTTCAACGAAATGAATCCTCGAACAAACTCTTCTTCAACTGAATTGTTTCTTGATGTTGAAGTACATGACGATGTTTAGTGTATCTCTGGTCTTTATCAACAGCTTCAGAAGACTTGAAGTTGTGATATCTTGCCCTTTAGCAACCTGCTCAATCATTTAAATAACCTTGGCGTAAAACGTCTCTTCGAGACTCCAAGATATGATTTTGAAAATTGAATTTGTATCACGTGTTGATCAGATCGAAAATAAAGCATAAACAAAATCTTTTTTTTTTTTGGCTTTTAGAAAATTTAGATCAAAACAAACCTAAAATCTTTTTGACTTTTCAAAAATTATGCTAAAAACACACCAAAAATCTTTTTGTACTTTTCTTAAACTTAGAATGAAATACAATACAGAATCAAATTTTATTTTTGGTATGAGAAAGATCACTATACGGGATCATATTGAACATGACGCACTGAACTACACTTCAATTTCAACTAATTGAAGCACATAAGTCATGCCGATTGCCGGTATAACTTGTCCATCTTAAACTCAGGCAGAATCATACTCATAACATCTGGATATGCTAAGGTATTGATTAGATTTGCTTTGATCTGTGTATCCCACACTATCAGACATATTCAGACATTTTTTTTCCTTTTCTTTTTCTTTTTCTTTTTCTGTGATTACAGTACTTGTGAATTGACACAAAGTATGATATTTTCATGATATCGTCAACTGTGTTCCATGCAAAAAGAAGTAAGAACGTTAAATCGTCTACCTTAAGGTCGATCTTTCGATACGCAGAAAAGGCCTCGGATTTAACAAACTAAAGAAAATAAAACAAGTTGAAATTGTATAACCCAACAACAATCAGGTCGGTACTCCCGTACACGCAGAGAAAGTCCGATGAGTTATACGAATCACCAAAGAAAATAACACAGAACGTCAAACGAACAACGATTAAGTCGGTCTTGTGGACACGCAGAGAAAGTCCGATCGTTTGACAAAATAAAGAAAATCAAACAAGTTTAAATCTTTGCAAAATAAACACATGTATACACTGTGACTTCTCATTTATTTTCACACTTATTTCTACTTTTGTCATGAAATATGCATCAAGATGTTATCCACATGGTCAAGCATTAGTATTTAGTGTATATCACATATGAATACTTTCTGATTCGCCGAGCCTACCAAACATATCAAACAATGATCTTATGGCTCTTTCATCTACTCTATCCATGAAACAGAAACTTAACACAATCAAAGATGCAATTACAATCAGTCTAACACTCAGAAACTTAACACAGAGAGAACACCTTAGAAACACACACTTAACAGAAATCGCTCACACTCAGAACTTCACTCCTGTCTATTACAAAGAACAAACACGCTATTTATAGGCACTGGCCGAACTCCATCCGAACTCTGAGTTCGGCAGGTCCGAACCTCAGGTTCGGCCTGTCAACCTTTGGCTTGAACTTGTTCCTTGACTTGATGTTACTCGATACTTCACACGACGCACATATCAGGTATCAACAGAAACGGTGGTAACGGTGGAAACGATGGAAATGGTGGTAATGTGAGATGGTGGGAATAGAGGAGACGGTAACCCACCACCTCCTGTCGGTATTCATGTTTGGCTGGAGCGGTTCCAGAAGCAAAGACCTAACTCATTTAGTACTGCTACGACCCCTATCGAGGCCCAAAACTGGATTGCTCACATCGAAAAATTAATTGAAGTACTTGGGGTGGATGATGTATTCAAAGTTAGATTGGCAACGTACAAGCTAGAGGATGATGCCCTTCGTTGGTGGGAAACTCTGAAAGCAGCTAGAGGTGGGAGTGCTTACCCGCTACACTTCCATGGAATGACTTTAGGGCACTATTTTATGAGCAGTACTTCACAGCTGCTGACCGCTCTGAATATCGTCGAGAATATGCTTATATAAGGCAGAGGAATGATTAGTCCATAATAGATTTCAAGACATGGTTCGTTAGGTTGGTGAGCTTCCTTGGTACAGCTGTAGGCACACGTGAGGAATAGATTGAGAACATTAAGTGGGCGGTATGTGAGCGAGACAGGAAGTTTATCTTGAATCTTCAGTTCAGGGATATTAATGAAGTGGTGGATGCAGTTAAGAACTTGGCTAATGATAAGAAGGATAGGAATAAGTTCTCTGATGATAGTCGTAAACGGCCTAGGGATGGTAATTATGATCAGCCTTCTTCCCAAACAAACAAAAATCAGTCTTCACCACCCCGAGATCGTCGAAACAAATCTGATCGAAACAACACCTATCATACTCGTAGCTAGAAGAATCGCGATCGAATCCGAAATCAGAATCCAAAGGAAGCTAATAATCAGATACAATCAGTCCCTACTCATGCTCAACCATTAAATCAGCACCCACCGCAAGGTGGTGACACTGTTTCTCCATGCACCACTTGCGAGAAACCTTATAAGGGAGTATGTCGTTTTGCTGAAGAATTATGTTTCAAATGCGGACGTTCTGTACACAAGATTAAGGATTGTCCAGAGAATGATAATGGGAAGAAACCTGCTAGACCTACAGCAGGTGGTCGATTTTTTGCTCTTACAGCTAATGCTCCAGGTACAGTTTCTAGTACTCTCTGTTTGGGCGAATGTGATATCTGTGTTTTATTTGATACTGGTGCTACGCATTCTGTTGTGTCTCTGTTATTTGCTAAGTACTTGATGATTGCTGCTACTGCTTTAGACAATACCTTGAGGATTACCACTCCCTTAGGTGACTCTGCTATTATATCGTATGTTTATAAAGATTGTCCAATCCGGGTTATGTCTACCATCTATTATGCGGATTTACTTCCTATGCAAATGCGAGACTTTCATGTCATTCTTAGTATGGACTGGCTATCTCGACACCGTGTCACAATCGAATGTCAGACTCATCGTGTTCTTTTTGGTGACCCTCTTTGTCCTGCACTTACCTATCAGGGGACTCAACCCCGAAAATCTGTGAAAATCATATCTACACTCAAGGCTCAGAAATTCCTATCGCATGGTTGTGCGGGATTCCTAGCTTTGGTGAAGGCTATAACATCTGATGAGCCAAGTATATCTGATTATCCGATTGTTTCTCAATTCGCAGATGTGTTTCCTGAGGAGTTAGCTGGACTCCCACCAAATCGCAAAGTGGAGTTTACAATTGACCTTATTCCTGATGCTGAACCAATTTCTAAGGCACCGTATCGTATGGCACCTCTGGAACTTAAGGAACTCAAGGAGCAATTACAAGAGTTATTGGAGCTCAGATTTATTAGACCGAGTGTATCGCATGGGGCGCACCGGTCTTGTTCGTGAAGAAGAAAGACGACTCTATGAGGCTTTTCATCGATTACCATGAGTTAAATAAGATCACCATCCTAAATCGTTATCTGCTACCTCGTATTGGCGACTTATTCGATCAGCTTCAGGGCGCAAAGTGTTTTTCCAAGATTGATCTGAGGTCTGGATATCACCAGCTAAAGATCAAATATTCTGACGTTCCAAAATCGGCATTTCGCACTCAATATTCGTTCAGCTTCAGGGCACAAAGTGTTTTTCTGATCTGAGGTCTGGATATCAACAACTAAAGATCAAAGATTTTGATGTTCCAAAATCGGCATTTCGCACTCGATATTGTCACTATGAGTTCTTGGCTATGCCGTTTGGGTTGACGAATGCTCTGGCAGTTTTTATGGACCTGATGAACCCAATTTTTCATGATTTTCTTGATAAGTTTGTTATAGTTTTTATCGATGACATTATGTTATATTCTCGGAGTAAAGAGGACCATGAACACCATCTTCGTATTGTGCTTGAGTCTCTACGTCAGAAGAAGCTTTATGCTAAATTCTCAAATTGTGATTTCTAGCTAAGCCATAGCTTTTCTCGATCATGTCATTTCTGCAGACGGTATTACTATGGATCCAGCTAAGAGAGGGGCGATCACTAAATGGCCTAGACCTACATCTGCCTCTGAGGTTCGAAGCTTTCTCGGCTTTGTCGGTTACTATCGTTGATTTGTAGAGGGATTTTCTATCATCGCTTTAACCCTCACACAGTTATTGAGGAAAGGGGTTAAATTCTCTTGGAATGAGGACAGAGAGAAGAGTTTTGAGGAATTGAAGAAGAGACTGGTTTCTGCCCATATTCTGACACTTCCATCGGGCACAGGTGGATACCAGATTTATAGCGATGCTTCTAAGAAAGGGCTTGGATGCGTATTGATGCAACATGGAAAGGTTATTGCTTATGCCTCTCGACAACTTAAACCTTACGAGGTTAATTATCCGACTCACAACCTTGAACTTGCTGCCATTATTTTTGCGATGAAGATATGGCGCCACTACTTATATGGAGAGACTTGTGACATCTTCACTGATCACAAGAGTTCGAAATATATCTTCACACAATAAGAATTGAACACGAGACAAAGAAGGTGGTTAGAGTTATTGAAAGATTATGATGCCAATATTCAGTATCATCCAGGGAAGGCTAACGTAGTAGCTGATGCTCTTAGCCGAAAGAACTCGGGATCGATAGCTTCCTTTCGTTTACAGAATCAGATTATTTTTGATCTTAATCGATTGAGTATTGGTCTTCATACTGGCGGGACTGGCAGGTATCTTGCTAAGTTTCAGATAGAGCCTGACCTGATCTCTCGGATTAAAGATTCACAACAATATGACGGTGAGCTTTGGGCTATCTTGCAAAATCTTAAGGTCGGTAAACAATCAAAATTTAGGGTTGATGAACATGGTGTAGTTTGGTGTGGAAAACGATTGTGTGTGCCAAATGATTCCACTCTTTGATAATCGTTATTTGCTAAGGCGCACAGTTCGCCATTTTCTATACACCCAGGATCTACAAAGATGTACCGGGATCTTCGTCAGCACTTTTGGTGGAGTGGGATGAAGGTGGATGTTGCTAGGTATGTTAGTAGATGTCTTACTTATCAGCAGGTTAAGATCGAGCATGAGAGAGTTAGTGGCTTGCTTCAGCTGCTACCTATTCCGGTATGGAAATGGGATGAAATATCCATGGATTTTGTAACAGGGGTACCGAAAACTTTCAAAAGAAATGATGTCATATGGGTTGTTGTCGATAGGTTAGCGAAGTCTGCTCACTTCCTCCCGATTTAAGAGGGATTTTCAGTTAGTAAATGATTTAAGGTATACTCAATAAATCATAAGGCTTCATGGCACCCCGTCTTCTATTGTGTCAGATCGAGACCCGCGTTTTACTTCTCGTTTTTTAAAAGGCTTTCAAGCAGCATGGGGCACTAAGCTGAAGTTTAGTACTGCATTTCATCCTCAGACTGACGGTCAGTCAAAGCGCACTATTCAAACACTCGAGGAAATGCTACGAGCTTGTGCCTTAGAGTGGACAAGGAACTGGGACGAGTATCTCTGCTTGGTTGAATTTTCTTACAACAATAGTTGGCAAGCTAGTATTGACATGGCACCATTCGAGTTACTATATGGACGTAAGTGTAGAGCACCCATATATTGGGAAGAGGTTGGTGAAAGGATGATTGAAGGACCCGAGTTAGTTCATATTACAAATGAAAAAGTCAGTGTTGCTTGGGAAAACTAAAAGAAGCACAAAGTAGACAAAAGACTTATGCAGATCGACATCGTCTTGAATTAGAGTTTAATGATGGTGACCGTGTATTTCTGATAGTCTCGCCTTTCCGAGGCGTTCGTCGTTTTGGTATTAAGGGAAAACTCAGCCCTAGGTTTATTGGACCATTTGAGATTCTGGATAGGGTTGGAGAATCTTCATACCGTTTAGCCTTACCACCTCAACTTTCTTATGTGCATAACGTGTTTCACGTATCTCTTTTAAGAGGGTACAATTATCATCCGCTTCATGTCGTGAACTATCCCCTCTATCTTATTCGCGAAGACTTATCTTTCGAAGAAGAAGAACCTGAATCTATTCTGGATTGACAAGAACGTGTTATGCGTTGCAAGACTATTCCTTTCGTTAAGGTTCTATGGAAGAATCATTCTGCGGGTGAAGCTACTTGGGAAATGGAAGATTCGATTCGTTCTCTATATCCTGATTTGTTCATGTCCTAGTATTCCATCTTTCAGCATTCGGCATTTGGTACGTTTTACTTTCGATTTTGACCTATACGTATGTGTTTATTCGTTATGCTCTTAATGTTTGAAGTCATGTTCCACTTGTGTCATGTCTAATGTTCTCGTAATCCGTACTTAGTAAATTTCGAGGCTGAAATTCTATTAAGGGGAGTAGAATTATGATATCTGAAAATTTAATAATAATAATAATAATAATAATAATAATAATAATAATAATAATAATAATAATAATAATAATAATAATAATAATAATAATAATAATAATAAATTAATGAAAGAAAGAAACATGAAATTGAATTTGGAGAAATGGGTCGCATGGGTGACCATTTGAACCGACTTTCGGAGCTTCGACCCGACCTTCTCGTAAACCTATCTACCTAAACTCCTCTGTTTTAGATTTGATTGAAATCAAATTTCAAATGCCTCACATCTCTGCATCTAAATCGCCAAGAAACGGTATATCCCTAATATAATGACTCGATTGGTTTGTTTATAAACCCACCAATCTTGCGCACCATTAGAGCTCTCAAGCGCCCTTCTTGCTTTGCTTCTGCGATCTTGGTTCAAACCATTACACTATCAAGAACTACTAGTTGCTGTCAAGGAGGCCACTGAGTCAGTCACCGCCGTTGCGGTAGTCCACCACCGCATCCTTGTCGTCGTCAGTCGTCGCTGGTGTAGCCTCATCCTCCGCTTACAGGCCGTACCTGCAATATGCGTGAACTCTGAGCAGCCCTCGAGTTGCCGACAGATCGATTTAAAGACCAGCCCGTAAACATCGAGTACTCCCTCCGCCTGTTGCCGCTCTCCGATTTATTTCCATACGATTCGTAAGGTACCAAAAATTTCCCACTTCCTCTTCGATTCTGGACTCACTTTTGCTTCTGAAAATGATCTGTGGATCTTGGTCGCTTATAGGATCGTGTATTCCCACAGCCAGTTGCTTGCTCTGAACCTGTTCGTATTCGATCGTCAGGTAATGTTTTGATCACCTCTACTTGTACCTTATACCCGTCCATTTGTAATTTTGACTTTGTATCAACATCCTAAAGGATCGATCGGATACTGTAGGCACAAGTCACACACGCCATCTCTACTAGTACATTAGCCTAGCTAGCTATGTACACCTCTGTCCTGGCTCAATGGGTACTTCCTTATATGTTACACGACTATTTTTCTTGAGTAATTGTCATGTAGATTTGATATGTATTCTGTTATATGTTCCGTTAAATTCAGTTATATGTTGTTCAGTTCTGTTCTATCACATGTCTAGTTTTGAAATTGTTTCCGCTTATGGTCCTTATTCGTTTACTATTGTTTCTCCATTACTGAGCAACTTTTGGCTCGGCCGTATTTTCTTTTGGTGGTTTGCTTTGTTTTTTTTCCAGGTAATCAGGGAAATTCGAGGGCTCAGAGATGAGCGCGAGTGGCATCAAGACTTTATGTTATTTATTTGAGTATTTTAAATAAGACATTAATTAGGATTTTATTTGATTAATTGTTGGGTTGGATTGTTAGAATTTCTTTAAGACGTTGGACTTGTTTTATTTATGAAGGACATTTTTGATTTGATATCTGTAATAGTGATATCTCGACCTTTACGGGTTGGGGTATTACATCGAGAGACTGACAAGATGGATAACTTGGCTCGTATATACATGAAGGAAGTTGTCTCATGTCACGGTGTTCCCTTATCTATTATATCTGATCGAGATGCATTATTTACATCTCACTTTTGGAAATCCTTGCAGAAGGCATTGGGAACCCAGCTCGACATGAGTACAACTTATCATCCTCAGACTAATGGTCAGAGTGAAAGGACTATTCAGACGCTGGAGGACATGCTCAGAGCCTGTGTGATAGATTTCGGTAACAGCTGGGAATCTCACCTACCGCTGGTGGAGTTTTCCTACGAAAACAGTTATCACACGAGTATTAGAGCAGCGCCGTTTGAGGCTTTGTATGGAAGTAAGTGTAGGTCACCAATCTGCTAGGTAGAGGTGGGTGACAGTCAGCTTACTGGTCCTGAACTTATTCACGAGACGACCGAGAGAATAGTTCAAATCCAAAATCGCTTAGCAGCAGCTCGTGATAGCCAGAAATGTTACGCGGATAAGTGTAGGAAACCGTTAAAATTTCAGAAGGGGGACCATGTTCTTCTGAAAGTTTCGCCTTAGAAGAGAGTTATTTGTTTCGGGACACGCGTAAATTTAAATCCAAGATACGTTGGACCATTCGAGATTGTCGAATGCATTGGTCTGTTTGCTTATAGATTGAATCTTCCCGAGGAGCTAAGTTCTGTGCATAACGTGTTACATGTATCTAATCTGAAGAAATTTCTATCGGATGAATCGCTTGTAGTTCCACTTGAGGAGTTGGAGATTGACGAGCAATTACGTTTCATAAAGGAGCTAGTAGAGATAATGGACCGGGAAACTAAATAGCTCAAGCAAAACAAAATTCCAATCGTCAAGGTTCGATGGAATTCGAAGCGTGGACCAGAGTTTACCTGGGAACGCGAAGATCAGATGATGAGAAAATATCCTAACTTGTTTAGACAGCCCATGCCGATAGCCGGGGTGACTCCTTAAACTTCGGGATGACATCTCTTTAAAGGAGGGGATGATGTGATAACATGGGAAAAATTGATGTGATAACCCGGAAATCACGATGTGGTAACTCAAAAACTTTAGTTTGATAAACTGGAAAACTGATGTGATAAACTAGAACTTATGTGATAATTTGAAAAACTTTTGTGAGAATCTGAAAACTTCTATCTTTTACTGTTGAGTAAACTGTTAAACTTTACACTTTACTATTGAGTAAAGCACAAAACGTTATTTTACTATTGGGTAAAATGTTGTAACTTGATTTCTCACTACTCGCAACGAGGTTGCAACGATTTAAAACATGTAGAACTTACACGCTTAGCAACGGGGTTGCAACAATTTAAAATGTGTGGAATTTACACGCTTAGCAACAGGGTTGCGATCTTAATTTTCGGGATGAAAATTCTGTATCAAGGGAAGGATGTCACATTCCGAACCTTCGGGTGGGACCCGAGCCTTAGAAACAGATAAAACCGGCAAACTGAGAGTCACGTATATAGGCGTAGTAGGTCAATTAAGGTATTAGAAGAGTCTAGCAGTCTTAAAACACTTCACAAACATCACACACAAGTCAGAGTCTCGAAACATTGGTGATAAACTAAAAACTAGTAAGTATCGTGAATTATGTGCAAACTGATAATTGAATTTAATTGTATGATCATAAATCGTTATGTGGCAAGTTGATACTTGATTTTAATGGATTTGATGTGATAAAAATGATGGTGAATTGAAAATGGAAGAGAATGTTGAAAACCGTGACCAAAAACATGAAAAATGGACAAAACGAGTTGCAATCAACAAAAGCCAAAAGGGCTGCCAGACGGGAGGCTCTAGGCGTATCGCCTAGAGCATATGGATCCTGTAAGCGATAGTCTTAAACCTGCATTTCCAGCAAAACCCTAATTTTGCACTATTTAAGCACCATTAGCCACCATTTCTTCATTTCATCACCACCAGGCGTCATTTCAGCCTCATTTACGTCTCTTACCATCTTCATACTCATTCGTCATCAAGATTTGAGTTTTCTTGCAAGTTTCAAGCCCTGATTTCATCATTTAGCGTCCTACATCATTTGGTATGTGGTTTCTTATGTTTTGCTTGTGTTTAAGTTGTCAAGATCTAAGCTTTATGATGGATCTTGGTCTGATCTATATTGATTTGATGATAACAAGTGTAGATCTAGTGATGGTGATAGAAAAGATTGCAACTTTTGATAAAAAAAAACATGACTTTTATGCATGATATGATGATATATGCTAGATCTAGGGTTGTTCATGAGAAATCATGCATGCATGAGGTTAATGATTGATGATTTGTGCTAGATCTATGTCGTAATGACTTGATGATGATAGATCTAGGTTTGATGTGCAATAAAGTTGTTACGTTTGCGTGAGATCTATGATGAAAACATGATTTCGGTTGCCATTCATGCAAGATCTTGAATAAAGGCACATGATTGGTGTTAGATCTACTATGTGGGTGTGTAATCTATGTTATTGGAGGCATGATGATGTATAAAGTTGTGAACTTGATGATCAATGGCATGTAGATTATTTTATAAAAATTATTTACATGAAAATACGATGAAAATGGCCTATTAGCGCAAGATAGCTTTCATGCATGTGGCTAGGAATCTATGACTTGGCTTGAAATATGCTAAATGAGGATCTATGTGATTTGCGTGAGATGATGGTGATGTGTAATCATGAAATTAGCCTACATGTGATAAGTATATATCTATCAGAAAATAAATAAATTATGAAAATGCATGATTATGAACTTGAGGTTACTTGGCTATGTGTTTGCATGTCATAAGTAAAATTTATTATGAGTTATACGGGTGTACAAGTCCTAAGTCTCCTACCGCGGTGGGAATGACAAGACTTTGTGCTATTTCCTCGTCAATCGTACATCGTATGCACGAGATAATGTCGTAAGTAATTGTGATGGATTATGTTTATCATGATACAATGTGTTGTATGTGTGAAACATGTTAGGTTATGTATAGAAAACCTAAATTCAATCAACAATGTGTATTCGAGTCCATTTGTCTGTTGTCCACGCATTGTCGGGATGGTTGGTCAAACTTAGTCAACACTCACACGATTGCGTGTCATAGGTGGAGTCTAGGAGGATTCACCTACTTTGTCCAAGCGTTTACTATTTGGAATCAATTGCACCCTAAGGTGAGTTCATACCCCATTTTTTAAACTGAACTTGATGATTTATACCAATACTTTATAAACCATGGCTGAAACGTTTGCTAAAAGTCCTTCCGCAAGGTGAACCATGAATATTTATTAACGGGGAATTATAAGGTAGATCTATTGGTCCTGACAAGCCCTATTCGGCCTGACAAGCCCTACTCGACTGCCGGGGGCGGGGCGGGTATTATATTGTCTCTAGCTCGGTTATTACTCGCAAACAATATGACAGGAAGGCAAGTAAGCTGTCAGTAATGGTGTCACGAATCCTATGGTGTTACAAAAATCTTATGGGCAAGCTACCCATGGTATAAATATCAGCTTGCTTTTCCATAGTGGACTCCCTGCTTGGGTTATGCCTCGATGAGGGTAACTCGTTAATGAATTGCTTTGATAAATGTTGTTTATCTGCTTAAACTTATGAACTCACCAACCTAGCGTTGACACTTTTTAGTATGTTCTTCTCAGGTCCTTAGGAGCAGCTAAGGAGCACGTAGGGTGTCATTCATGGTGTCCATTGCATGGTTTTTAATAAATAAACATCATTTGTCGCCGTGGGCGAATAGAAAACTTAAACTGTTTTTATGTTATCGATTCCGCAAACTAAACTATTAACTTAATGCTTTATCGTTTCCGCAATGATTTTCGAAACTTGATTAAAATGCTTCCGCACTATTTTGTTAATGACGCTTAGCACTGATAAATTTTTTTCAAAACTTAAAATGGTTGTTGAGTCGAGCATATAGATGTTCGAAGTGTCAGACGACTCGGATCTTGGTCTGGCATCACGCCCGCACCCACGCTCGCGGTGTTTCCGGTGGGTGGCCTTCGGGCGTGGTGTGACAATAAAAAAGGAGCAACAACCGAAAACTCTTTGAGAGAGATACAACAACATACCTTTCGTCTCTAACAGAGACCTATCAATAGGTAGAAAGAAAGTGCATGCATGTAACAGTCTCATAGAGACAACAACCGATCGAGTCATAAAGAACCGAAACTGAAATCCGATGAAACCAAAGTAAAAGAAAACCTCGATCGAACCCTAGACACCCCCATGAAAGTAAAAGGGCTAACCACAAATTCCACAAATTTCTACCACATAGACAGAGAGATAGAAAGAATTGTCGCCACTTCAACGTCCGACAACGAATCCGCCATACAACGACGGCCGCCTTCGGAGACGGAGCAACAGCAGGAACCCCTTCGATTAGGGTTTCTTTCACACGCATATGTAATGCCGTAGACGGAAGCGAACATCGAAACATGCTTCTTCCTCTCGACAGAAAACAAAGATGAAGGTTTAGAAAACCCTAGCAATTCCCCTCATCAAACAAAGGTTATGGAGAGATGAAAGGTGACGGAGAAATGAGAGATATGGCAGAGATGAAAGGTGAGAGACCATTTCAATGTTAAAAATGAAAAAAAAAACGGTAAATAGTAACCGCAAGACTCAACACTGACTTTCATAAACGCACTTTTATTAAATTACCCATTAAAGATAATCGCTAAAAACTATACATCTTATTCCCCAACGCTATACACTATCTAGAGGTACCCATTTCGGTTTTAATCCCCAAATGGTTTGAGTCATACCACTTTTTATCTTGAGGTACGCATTTCGCTTTTAAACCCTAAAACGATTTGACCACTGTTTGAACTAGATTGGGTTCGAACTCGTTTTGGAGGTGGCTACAAATCAACCCGCTAAAATAAATCTCGGCCTGGTTCAGACAGGTTTAGGGGCCCAATCAGTTCTAAAACCAAATTGGTTATATAGATAAGGTTCCTTGAAACTACTTTTAATTGGATAACTGGAAAACTATTAGAAAACAACATTAAAATGAAGGTTACTTTGGGTAATTTTGAGTTTTTTTTTTAATTTTCACGTATATCCACCTGATGACCTAAAAAAGAAAAAAACATTTTTTTTTGGTCCATCCTATACGTCCGACCATGTTGCACTGCTTATATACAACATACAATTTCTGCTTATATGCAACATATAATGTTGCATATATGCAACATTGTCAAACGAACAAAAAAGTGTCGTTCTTTAAGATCATCAGTTGGCCATGAGGGACAGACGTGCAAATGAAAAAAAGGGACAAACTAGCCAAATGACTTTCATGTATTATGGGTTTTTAATGGTTTTACAATTTTCAATAAACTTCACCATATATATATATATATATATACATAGGGATAAGAATAAAAAATACCCCAAGTTAAATTCACTAACCCAATAACTAAAATCTAGTTGTTTCATCAAAATCCTGGTACCATGGATGAGTGCCACGTGGAACTTGTCTTTTTGTTTTTTCAATTGAAAAGGGGGAATCTGGGTATTTTATCTAAAAGAAAAACTACCCCATTTTCAAAACGTCTAATAATTTTATCCGAAGTCGATTTTTTATTAAAAAATACTATTGGACTCGTCGCATTTTTATCTTTAATTCGAATGTGGCCTCGAATTATTTTGAAGGTTTTTTTTCTTCAAACGTTCGTATGAACATTAATGCTACAACAAAAGGCATCGTTGCTACAAAAACAAGAAGACACCGGTGCTACTTTCTGTAACATTACATGGCAACACGGATGTTTGAAAAAAGTTTCAAAAAAAGTCGGGACCACATCAGAGTTAAAGATAAAAAACGTGACGAATCCAATGGTATAATTTTTATAAAAAACCGACGTCGGATAAAAAAATTTATAGCCGTTTTAAAAATTAGGGGGGGGGGGGGGGATACTTTTTTTGGGTAAAATACCCATTATACCATTCCTAATTGTTAGAGCATATTCCTATGCTACAATGTGTCTCGTGTATTGTATCTAGATCAGAGCATTTGAGTGAGTCATAGTGTCAACTTACCATAGGCAGCGTACCAATGGTATGTCTCGTGGTACGCTGGCCAATGTACTAATGGGATGTTGGTTGGTACGCCAGGTAAGTGTCTTACTATAAATAGTTTGTGTTAGAGAGAGATAACTAGTTCTCTCATTTCTTTCATCTTAACTATGTGTAATTGAGTGTGTCTCTCTCTCTCTCCAGATTCCTTGTAATCTTTCTAAGTGAATCAATAAAGCAAAGCTTTATCTACATTGTGTTTGATCGATGCATGCAGTTGTAAGATCCGTCCGTGTACTTACAATTGGTATCAAAGAAATCCAGGTTGCTCTACTGCTGTGTTTTGATCAATTTTCGGAATTCTAATGAGAGAAAGTTAAAGTTTCTTTGGTTTTTCATCAATTTTTCTCAATTCTGAGTGTTTTCGGTGTCAAATTTGATTGCAAAATGTTCCTAGTGTGTTCTAGTTGCTTACTATTCCAAATTCTAGCTCAAAAAGTCCAAATTTTCAAAAATCAGTCGATTTTGTATTGGTACGCCGATGGTACGCTGGATGAACATCATGGTACGCCCGATGATCCAGTGGTACACTAGGCAATCTTCATAGATCTGTTGGTACGCTGGACGTTGGTACGGAAGGCAATCTTCAACAGTGGTACGCGACGGTTACTGATTGGTATGCAGGCAGTTACGTCGTACCAAAGTGGTATGCTACTGTTCATTGGTACGCTGATTTGGTTTGGTCTGGTTCTTGGAACGCGAAGTTCACTGGTACGCTGCTGATATCTGGTACGCCGCTGGTCCGGTGAAGGTTATTGGTACGGAAGTCGATTGTTTGGTACGCTGACAGAAAAGTGACGTTCACTAAAAATAACGTAACTTGAGTTCTATTTTGAGTTACAGAATCCAATACCAGCCAAAACGACCGTCTCGACGAGATCTACACTTTTTCTCTCCTAATGGCTAGTACCCCCCCCCCCTCCCGTTTTGACCCCCAAAATCCACTTCTAAGACCTTCGTTTTTGAGTTTGAAATTTTGATGTTCGATTTTTAACTTCAAAATGAGCAATTTTCAAGCATTTGCAGCTGCTCAGACTTCAATGCAAATCATGATGAATTCTGATAACAAAATAGGAACAACTCAGAAAGTTCCTAAGTTGCTAAAATTAGAGGATTACCATAATTGGAAGAAACGATTTGAATCGTACATTTTTTCTCAAGATGTTGAGTATGAGTATCCAATGCTAAGTGCTAGAAAGTCAAAGATGATAAGTGATTTTGATTTTGAAGAAAGAAAACTTTTTGCAAGAGGGAAGAAAACTTATAGTTTTCTTACAATGGCGTTGCCTAAAGATTTAATGCATCAATTTAAGAACTATACAGCTTCTAAAGAATTGTGGGATGCTATTGCAGAAATGTGTGACGGTAATGAGCAATATAAAAGACCCGAAAGAAAGTTTTAAAGAAGAAATTTGATAATTTTGGGCATTGTGAGAATGAGAAAGTGTCGGACTTGATCGCAAGGTTTTTCGCATTTAATAAATGAACTTGAAACTGTGTAAGTTGAAAAGGAGAATGATGAATTGAAAGAGAAGTTTCTGGAAGCCTTACCTGATAAATGGGAAAATTACGTTATGATGTTAACTAATGATCCAAGTTACTCAAGTTAGACATTCAATTAATTGACAAGCAAATTACAAGCTCGTGAAATGGAAATTATTGTGAAGAAGTCAACAAGTCCTTCTATTCAGAATCCCGAATTATACTTTAGAGAGAATTCTGCCACCGTGAATGCTAAAGCTAAGTTAAGTGTTAGCTCAATTCTAAATCCTGCTCTAACAGCTTTTCTTGCTGGGAAGTGTGACAATTCTGGTTATTCTTCAGGTTGTAGTTTACTATTCCTGATAAATCAACAAGCAACTATATTCCTGCTCAAACCACTGAAGATCTAGCTGCATTGTTCTCTGCTTTCATACCATTTTCTTCTAGGTCAATATTTAGTCAAATTGGTAAAGCCGGTTTGTTTGGAGATGATTTAGATCAGTTGGATGATGATCAGTTGAATAAGTTAGATTTGGATTGGCAGTTTGCTATGATAATTGAAAGAGGAAGAAGATTTATGAAGAAATATGGAAAGAAATCTATTATTCAAGGAGAAAAACTTGGTTTGGATAAGTCAAAGCTTAAATGTTTCAAATGTTCCAAATTCAGACATTTTGCTCGTGAGTGCAACCAATAGTCATCTGAGAAGTCTAATTTGGAAAATAGTTATGATGGCTTAGAAAGATTTTGATGATTGGGCACAAAATTTTGAGAATAATATTCCGGATGAATATTCTTTTGTTTGTCACTCTCAACCAAATGATGCTAGAATGAAAAATATATCTGAAACTAGTTTCACTGGTGATTCACATATAGCGTTGATGGAAAATGGATAAGTTGAATCAAGTGATTCTGATTCTGAAGTTAGTGGTTATGAATCTACTTGTGAATTCTGTTCTCAAAAGGAAAGAAAGATTCAGGAATTGGTTAAAGAAAAGCAAGATTTGATTGTTGAAATCAAAAGGAGGGAAGAAGAATTGGAAAGTTTCATGAAGAAATGTGAAGTTTTTTTATGTGATTGTAAAGAAAAATGAATAGGTTGTCAAGGAAAAGACTGTGTTGATGGAAGATTTTGTAGAATTTCAGAATAGATTTAAAGGGATGTGTGTTAAAGATAAAGAACAGATTTAGAAAGTGCAAAATGAAAATGCTGAGTTGGTTTCACAATTTCTCAATTGATTGCTAATCAAGAAGATTTAGTCAAGAATGATGAGTAATGGGAAAAGGAAGCAAAGGAAGTAACAGAAGATTTTGATGCGTTGTTTAGTAAATCAAAAGCAAAATTGGATTCGATTCAGAAATCTTATGATGACATTCAGGAAGCTTATGATGAAGTTACTACTTTGGAAAAGGAACACCAAGTGGCACATTATGGATTACAAGATAAAGTCACAAACTTGACAAAAGAAAACAAGTTGTTGACAAGGAATATTGAGATTTATAAAGAGAGGGTGGATAAGATTACACAAGAAGTGTATGATGAACATGATAATATGAGAAGAGAAAAATCTTTGTCAAACAGGGTTTCTGAGCAGTTAATTGATTCTGAAAAAGCCTTGGGAGAAGCGCAGAAGAGAATATCAGATTTAAATGTTGAGGTTCTCAATCTAAATCGACAATTAAATAATTTGAAGAATTCGCATTCTTTTACAAGATATTTGTGCAAATATGAAAATTTCAAAAAAGTCTTTGGAGGAGAAGAGCATAATCAGATCCACATCCGGTTATTCAAACTGATCCTCTGATTGATGTCAAACCTTCTGATGCACAACAAGATTATTCTGAATTTGCTACTGAGAAATCTGACAAGAAGAATTCAATGTCATCTAAGAGGCAAATGGAATGTGAGAAAGATGAAGTGAAGTTGTCTGAAGAAAACGTTGCTGCTGAGTTGGTACAAGCTAACAACTTAAAGGGTATTAAAGCTAAATTTACTCAATCTGCAAAAGTTGGTCCTTCTGGTTCTAAAGTCGAAGTGTTGAAAATGCGTGGGCGTGTGATCGTCTACTCAATCGTATCGAAATCAATTTTAAACGAGGATGACACGAGATGTAAATACAAAGAATGTGTATTTGACCACAGAGTTCACATACAAGATATGACCAAGAAGCTTCAAAAAGCACTGAATACAACACAAGACAAGCTATATATACTAGTTACCCGATGGGCCAAACCTCAGGTTCGGACCAAGTTTGCCTGTGTCCGAACTTGGAGTTCACCCAAGGTTCGGCCAATAACAAACTTGCACATCTTGTCTTGCACTCGATACTTCACATGATGATCCGGAACTGTGTATCAACAAACTCCCCCTCGGCATGTGCAGTATCAATTCCTTCATTAAAACTTGTATTTTGTATCCTCAATCAAACTCTTTCTCAACTTGACGAAAAATCTAATCTTGAATACTTGATATTGCATAGTGTATAATTTCTTTATCAACAATCTTCAGAAGACTCGAAGTTGTGATGTTCTATTTCCACTTAGAAACCTGTCAACATAAATAATCTTGGCGGAAAACGTCTCTTCGAGACTCCAAGATATCATGATTTTGAAATTTGATTTCGTATTCCATGTTGATCAATTGAAAAGAAATAAGAACCAAAATCTTTTTGATTTATAGAAACTTTATATCAAAACACACCTAAAATCTTTTTGGTATTTTCTGATATGAAATGTAAATGCAATACAGAATCAGACACTATTTTTTTTTTGTGTGAAAAAGATCACAACTTGGGATCATATTGGTCATAACATGCTGAACTACACTTCAATCTCGATTATTATAGCACATAAGCCATGTCGATTGTAGATATAATTTGTCCAACTTTAAACTCAGGCAGAATCATACTCATAACATCTGAATATGTTAAGGTATTGATTAGATTTGCTTTGAACAGTGTACCTCACTCTATCAGACATTCTCAAATATGTTTTGCTTATCACATTTTTGTGATTTTATTTGTAATTTATCACATAATGATTGTATTCATGATATAGTCAACCGTGTTCCATGCAAAAAGAAATAAGAATGTTAAATCGTCTACCTTAAGGTCGATCTTTCGATACGCAGATAAGGCCTCGGATTTAACAAAATAAGAAAATAAAACAAGGTGAAATTGTATAACTCAACAACAACCAGGTCGGGCTTGTGGACATGCAGAAAAGTTCGATGAGTTAAACGAAACACCAAAGAAAATAAACCAGAACGTCAAACGAACAACGATCTGGTCGATCTTTCGATACGTAGAGAAAGTCCGATCGTTTGACAAAATAAAGAAAATTAAACTAGTTTAAATCTTTGCAAAAAGAACACATGTATACACAGTGACTTCTCATTTTATTTTTCACATATCTTTTTCTTGATATATCTTGAGATACGCATCAAGATGTTGTCCACTAGGTCAAGCATCATATTTAGTGTAAATCACATTTGAATACTTTCTGATTTGCCGAGCCTACCTTACACATCGATCAAATGGTCTTATGGCTTTTTCATTTACTTTATCCATAAGCCAGACGCTGTAAGCCAATGTACCATCATTTCCCAATCATGTCGGATACAATTTCTCATTTTTCAATGTTTTTGGATTTTTGCATTTTTCAATGTTTTTGTCTTTTTAAATTTCTCCCCCTAAAAATGACAACTCTATTTTTTAGATTTTCATTTTTAACATTTGAAAAACAACACACTATTTTTGTACTTTTGCAAAAACAAACTCCCCCTCAAAATGAGACGAAGCAAAAACAAAACAGAAATTGATCAACCAACACGAATACTTTCCGTTTAGCATGTTGAAAACAGGATTGATTTGGAAATTCAATTTAAGTTATCACAGATATTTCACCATCAGCAACCTTTCAATTACGGATAGGTCTTCCTGAAATACCTGCTGACACCAAATAAAACATTAGTTGATCTAGGATCGACCTGTTTTAACAGCGTCGGGTCGCACGGTGTCTTCCACATAGTCATTGTTGGCCTTGTAAAACAACCTTTGGTTTCCAAATTTGTAAAGATTTTAATTTTTTATCAGAACCAGAATCAGTATCAACTGGCGTACTCGGTTTAGACCAAGATGGCTTACGAGTTGATTTGACTTTTGGAGACTATGGTTCATCAAAAAATTTGACCTTTGTTATCCACATATTTAGCAGTGTTGTGGACATATGCAGTCGTTAGACAATCAGCAGCAAACTGTCCAGGTTGACGACATGCATAACAAAGTCGTTCTCAAAAAATATTTTAAAAATTCTTTGAATTTTGAAAACCAGATGAATGTTCAGAATCAAAGTTATCAAAGAAATCATCATAAGAATCATACCTAGGAGATGGACTCCTTGAAGATGATGATCCTCCAGAATAATAAGATTTTTCCTTTGAAGAAGGTGAATTTCTTTGGAACTTTAACTTTTGAAACTTTTTCAACTTTTACTGACTTCTTTGCTTGAGTTGGTACTTCCTTAAACTGAAAACCCAAACCTTTTTGTTTAAGACCAGGTGTCTTTGATAAACTTGAAGAAGAGCTACAAGCTTCTCTCCCATTGGCTTCTCTAGTGAATTTAGCTTTGATGTCTTTCAGTTTATTCTTCTCAACCAAAACTTTGTCTTCTTCAGTTGCAGACGAAGTACTTGCACCACTTTTATCGAAAACTTGTTCATTTTCTAGAAAAATATACTTTGAGCTAAACTTCGGAGCTTCACCCAAAGACTTTTCCTTTTTCTTAGACTTTGACTTCTTGTTCTTGGATGCAATGGCAAACTTTGAATAATCATGCAATTCGTCTTTAGGATCAAGAGGAGCAGACGTAACCTCAGATAAATCCACCGGTTGAGGAACCATGTGAATATCATCCTTCTTAGAACTATCCTCACTCCTATCCTGCTTGTATAAGAAGTTCAGCAATGTCGGTGACAAATTGCAATTCTTCACTTGCCTTTGTAACTCTAAAATTTCCAACTTCAATTCAGAGATTTATGTTGAGCATCAAACACTTCTTTTTGTGACTTGAAGATCTTTGCATTGAGATCATCATATTCATACGTTTGCAACTTTCGGATCTCACATTCAGAAAACAATTCTTCAAGAACACTTTCTCTTTTCTTCTTGTAAATCTCAACATCTTTTGTCAAAACTTCATTTTTATCCCGATAAAGAATATTTTCATCTTGAAGAATAGAAATTTTGTTATGTAATTTCTCAACTGTAGCAGCAGATCCAATCACAAGAGCATTGACTTTTTCATACTTTTGTTGAACCGGATAACTCTTTTAAAACAAATTTTCAAAATCTTGTGCTACATCTAAAGCTTCAACTTTTGCTTTTCACGTTCTTCTGCCAATTTACTCTTTTCTTTCAAAACATCCTCATGAACATGGACCAATTCATAATATTTCTTCTGGAAGTCTTCCAAATCTTTCTTGAGGACTACAATTTTTCCAGACAATAGTTCAGAATCTTTCACAAGAGTTGCATTCTTCTTTCCTAATCTTACACACTCAAGACATTTTACACTCTCAATAACCTTTTGACTTTCAACCATCTTAACTGGAACTTCATCAATCAAAGATATTTGGGAACTTGAATCAGAAGCAGTTAAGACATCATCATCAACATGACGACCTGTTAAAGCAATAGTAAATGGAGCATGTTTCATTTTTGCTTCAGAATCTGCATTCCAGGAAAATTCATCTAGATGAGAAAACACCTCTGACAGTTTTTCGTCAAAAGAAACAGATTTGCCTTCAACCTTGGGAGCTTCATTTGGTGAATGAATAACCAAATGAGCATGTTGACTAGATTTCAGTTTATGTTCAGTGGAACTTGGACATTCTCGTGCAAAATGTCCATAAACAGAACACTTATAACACTTAACCTTTGACTTGTCCAATCCAATTTTTCCATCCTGATTCAATCTTTTCTTGCCAGTTCTATTGAAAAATTTCTTCGTTCTTCGAACTAACATAGCATACTGCCAGTTCAAATCCATTTCTTCTAAATGATCATAATCTATCTGATCGTAATCTTCATTTGTCAATTCGATATAACTAACAGCACCAGTAATAACCCCGAAATATGAAGATACCAATGCAAACATTAAAGCATTATAATCATCGGTAGTTTGAGCAGATAAAGCATTCTGAATCGAAGAATTAGGAACAGAAACCCTACAATCAGCAGAATAACTAGGAGTTTCAGATTTACCTGCAATAAATGCTGTAGGAGGTGCTGAACTAAGAATATTAGATTTCCCAGCATTTATGGTTGAATCATTGTCACCATAATACATTGCAGGATTTTGAACTTGTGCAGGAAGTGACTTGTTCACCATTAACTCCATATCCCTTGCTTGGATTCTTTGCACCAGATCATTAAGTGACAATCCCTAATATTCCTTATCTTGAGTGATCATCATCACATAATTCTCCCATTTCTCATGTAATGCTTCCAAAATCTTTTCTTTTATATCAGCTTCTTCCTTTGTAAGACTTACTAAACGCATTTCACTTATTAAGTGAGCAAATCTTGCAATTAGATTTGGAATTGATTCGTTTTGATAATGCTTGAAACTATCAAATTCTTTCTTCAAAACCTTCTGATGACTTTTCTTATATTGGTCATTGTCTTCACATCTCTTTTCCAATGCATCCCATAAACTCTTTGATGTGTAGTTACCCGAAAATTGATGTAGTAACTCTTTAGACAAAGCCATTGTTAAACTACCATATGCTTTATTTTCAGCTTGATATGCTTTCTTTTGTTCAGATGACATCTTTCTTTGAAGTACTGGTTCCCCGGTTTCATCTATAGGATAAACATATTGATCAGTAAATGACAACCACATATCAATATCATTAGTATTAACGTACGCTTCAAATCTTTTAACCCAACTATGATAATCTTCCAATTTTAACAATTTGGGAACTTTCTGACTTGTTCCGATTTCATTATCATAGTTCATCATAGTGTGCATCGTTGCTTGAACCAAATTTTGAATAGCTGCAAACGCTTGAAAATCGGACATTTTGTAAATTCCGGTTACTGTTCACCCGAACCTGTTCCGAACCTCGTCCGAACTTCTTCTGAACTTTAGCCGAATAGAAATTGGCCGAACTCTTGCTAACCTAACCTTCGGATGAACCAACTGAACCTTTACCGAACTTGTTCCGAACATTGTACGAACCTAAGTCAAACTATATCCGAACGTGTTCCGAACCTTGACCGAAACAGAAAAGAACCAAACGTCTTCCGAACGTAGAGTTCGGAACGGTTATTTCTGAGTTGTCCGAACCTCAAATGAACGCAAGCACTCTTGAAACCATTTTCGTGAATTTGAAAGAATTTGAACTAGATTTTTGACAGGAACTCAAATAAAACCAATAGAAATGTTTTAGAAGAATTTTCACAGAAAAGCATATTCGAGATGATCAAATGAACTCAACCATGAGTAACATTTCCGCTAAAACTCAAATTTTGACTCAAAAATCCGAAAAACAGAGATTTTCGATCAGTAGATTGAACCAATGGCTCTGATACCACTTGAAAATGTGTGAGTGTATGATCGTTTACTCAATCATATCGAAATCAATGTTAACGAGGATGACACGAGATGTAAATACAAAGGATTTGTATTAGACCACAGAGAAACACCACAGAGTTCACATACAAGATATGACCAAGAAGCTTCAAGAAGTACTGAATATAACACAAGACAAGCTATATATGCTAGCTAAAACCCGATGGGCCGAACCTCAGGTTCGGACCAGGTTCGCCTGTGTCCGAACTTGGAGTTCGCCCAAGGTTTGACCACTAAAAAACTTGCACATCTTGTCTTGCACTTGATAATTCACATGACAATCGGGAACTATGTATCAACAAGTGTCCAAGCTACCGGGTTACAAACTTGTAGGTTTGGGTAGTAACAATCAGAAAATTGGGAAGTCAGACAAGCAACATATGCCAAAGAAAGCTCCAAAAGAAAAGAAGGATACCAATCTGGATCAAATTTATCATTTAGCCCAGGTTTTCATTTCTACAATGGAAAAAGGATTCGGGGGTAAGAAATAAAAGAAGAATTCTTCTGAAAGTTATTCAAGAGTTGGTCAACAATTCCAAGATTCTTTTTCGTCTGGTTCAAGCACTACTCCTTGAAGTCCTACTTCAAAATGGGTTCATGCTAATCAATTTCAAGCTTTTGATGATTTCTATGATAATTTTTATTCTGATGATGTGTGTCATGCATTTCAGGACAAACATAAACCAAAGCGTTCATATGGCTTGTGCTATCAATGTCGCCGAAAAGTCCACATGGCACAAGATTGTCCTGAAATTGCAAAAAGATCATTCTCTGATAAATCTGCCACTTTCATTTATGTATCTGGCAGAGTTTTTACTAAGTCAACACCTTCACACTTTAAATCTCAAAAGAAATAATTTTTCAAATATAATTCAAGTGTTGGTGGTTCATCACCTGATGATGACTCAGTTCAAACTGAACAAGTTAAAAAGCAGTGGCGACCTTAGTTGGTCTGCAAGGCTGCAGATTATTTTAGTGAAGACACTGACCGACCAGAAGCTGTGTGCTTCGGGTCATTTAAAAGCTAATCGTGTTATCCAATGTTCAGGTTTCTTCAAGAAGACCTGTTAGTGATTGTGAAGTTTAAGATAGTGGAGTCTCATGCTTAATTTAAATTCACTGCTTCATATTACAAAACTAAAAGTTTTTCTGAAAGCTTAAACTGAAAGGTATCCGTACCGAAAGGTCATTTTCTTTCTTTTACATACCGTATGTCGTTTAGGGGGAGAAATTGAAAAATCAAAAATAGTGTCTTTGTGTTTTTTTGTTAAAATGAAAAATCCAAAAATAGAGTTTTCATTTTACGGGGGAGAAAAACAGAAAAATACAAAAACATTAAAAAATGAGAAATTGTATCCGACATATTTGGGAAATGATGGTACATTGGCTTACGTGTCTGACTCATGGATAAATTAGATGAAAAAGCCATAAGATCATTGCTCGATGTGCTTGGTAGGCTCGGCATTAAATCAGAAAGTATTCTGATGTGATATACATTAAATACTAATGCTTGACCAAGTGAAAAACATCTTAATGCGTATCTCAAGATATCAAGGAAAAGATATGTGAAAAAGAAAATGAAAAGTCACTGTGTATACATGTGTTCATTTTGCAAAGATTGAAATTTATTTGATTTTCTTTATTTTCTTAAATGATCGGACTATCTCTACGTATCCACAAGATCGACCTGATAGTTGTTCATTTAAGGTTCTACTTTATTTTCTTTGGTGTTTCGTATAATTCATCGGACTTTCTCTGCGTGTCCACAAAACCGACCTGATTGTTGTTGAATTATACACTTTTAATTTGTGTTTATTTTCTTATTTTGGGAAATCCGAGGCCTTATCTACGTATCGAAAGATCGACCTTAAGCTAGACGATTTAACATTCTTATTTGTTTTTGCATGGAACGCAGTTAATGATATCATTAATACAATCACTTTGTGTTAAATCACAAGTGAAATCACAAAGTGTGATAAGCAAATACATATATGAGTATGTCTGATAGTGTGGGGTACACTGGTGAAAGCAAACTTAATTAATACAATAACATATCCAGATATTATGAGTATGATTTTGCCTGAGTTTAAGATGGACAAATTATACCAGCAATCAACATGACTTGTGTGCTGAAGTAATTGAAATTGAAGTGTAGTTCAGCATGTTATGTTCAATATGATCCCAAGTTGTGATCTTTCTCGTAAAACACAAAAATAGTGTCTGGTCCTGTATTGCATGTATGTTTCATATTTGAAAATTCCAAAAAGATTTTAGGCGTGTTTTAGTATAAACTTAGAAAAATCAAAAAGATTTTCAGTGTGTTTTGATTTAAATTTTCAAAAAGCCAAAATGTTTCTTATTTGTTTTTAACCAATCGATACAAAATACAAATTATGATTTCAAAACTATATCTTGGATTCTCGAAGAGAAGTTTTTCATCAAGATTAAATTAATTTTCATAAAAGGAAAAGAAAGCTGCGTTTCTGTCTTCTGAAATTGCATGTGCTGTGTGACAAGACTCAAGCATGGTGAAAGGGGGAGTTTGAAGTATCTTTCACAAGTGGATCTTGAAGTTCAAAGATTGTTCAAGGTCTGATCTAGCCATGCAAGTTCTATTGCTGACAAGAAATTTCAAGTTGAAGATCAGATGCAGCAATGCTGAAGATTGAAGACTGAAGTTTAGTTAGCATAGATACACTACACGTTAAGGGGGAGTTTGTTAGAGCATATTCCTATGCTACAATGTGTCTCGGGTATTATATCTAGACCAGAGCATGTGAGTGAGTCTTAGTGTCAACTTTCCATAGGCAACGTACCAATGGTATGTCTCATGGTACGCTGGCCAGCGTACCAATGGTATGTTAGTTTGTACGCCAAGTAAGTGACTTACTATAAATAGTTTGTGTTAGAGAGAGATAACTAGTTTTGTCATTTCTATTGTCTTAACTATGTGTAATTGAGTGTCTCTCTCTCTCTCTAGATTCCTTGTAATCTTTCTAAGTGAATCAATAAAGCAAAGCTTTATTTACATTATGTTTGATCGATTCATGCAGTAGTAAGATCCGTTCATGTACTTACACTAATAACACAAAAGTAATGACACTTGTGAACTTTCTGGTGCCTAAAAGTGGTTATTTGGTTAGTGTATTTAACTTAGATTATTATCCATTATATATATATATATATATATATATATATATATATATGTATGTATGTATATATCTATAGGGTTAGGTTCATTTGAGAACCAATTGGTTTTGAGAACTTTTGAGAACCATTTTGAGCCACTATTTTTTAAGTGGGGGCACTCAAATTCATGAGAGGGATTTCCATATATTTAATTAGTGGCTCATAATGGTTCTCAAAAGTTCCCAAAACAAATTGGTTCTCAAATGATCCTCTCCTATATATATATATATATATATATATATATATATATTATATATATATATTGTTGATACATAATATGTGTGTCGTGTGAAGTATCTAAACAAGACGGTGTGAAGATCTGAACAAGACAAAGCCATTACGGAAACTGGTCCGAACTGGGATGCACCAAGGTCATTCGAATCAGACGAACTGCCAGTTCGTCTGAGTTCGGATAGTCGTGTATAGATAGATGTTTTGTCTTGTAATTCAGGAGTAGTTGAAAGAGAACTTGAGAGACCAGATCTTAACTATGTGTTTTTAGTGTGTTTCTCTGTTTGAGCTTCATTGTGGGTTTATAATTGAGTCTTTGTTGATTTCAATAAAACAACTTTTATTTACATCTTATTCTCACTATAACGATCGAGCAAACCTCTAGTAAGATCCATCTTACGGTTTTACAAGTGGTATCAGAGCTTTCTGGTTCATTATACTAATCCGTGGTTGCTATTTTCGGACTTTTGGAGTCAAAAAGTGTTGGTTTTTGAAAATTTGAAGTGTTTTTGTGAGTTTTGATCGTTTTTGTTGAGAATTTTATGAAAAATCTGTTCCTAAATCATTCCTTATCATTTTTTCTGATCCTCTATTGAAATTCTTGTTCAAGTCTGTCAAAAATCGTGAGTTTTGAGTGAAAATGGTTCAGTTCGGCTGAGGAACATTCTGTTCTGAATAACCGCCATCCGAACTCCTGGTTCGGCTATAGTTCGTACGTCCGAAGTACCAGTTTGTTTGGGTTCGTTTGGTTCCCGTTCGTTTGAGTTAGGTTCGGACGAGTTCTTCTCAAGTTCGGTTCATACGAAGTACGAATTCGGATAGTTTAGGGTTCAGTTCAGATATTATTTCAGTTCGAAAAGGTTCAGTAACTCATTTTCAATTCGGATATATTCAGTTCGGCTACGGTTCGGCTAAAGTTTTCTATTCGGACTCGGTTCGGCTATAATTCCAGTTCGGATTAGGGATTTTGAGTTCGGGTCCCGTTCGGATAACCAGAATTCAAAATTTTCAAAATGTCGGACTTCCAAGATTTTCTCGTTATGCAAAACGCAATGCAAACCTTGATTAATTTTGACAATGAAATCGAAACAAGCCAGAAAGTTCCCAAGTTGTTGAAGTTGAGGATTATCAGAATTGGAAACAACGGTTTTCTGCTTATATAAGCACGAATGATATTATTCTCTGGATTCCGATTTGAAAGCTTTACATGAATCCAACTGATCAAGGAGATTTTAAAGAAATCCATACTTTTGATGTTGCTAAAAGGAAAAGCTATGAGCTTGAACAAAAAGTGTTTGGTTATCTTACTATGGCTTTAGCTACCGAATTGCTACATCAATTTAGCACTTGTAAGAAAAGTAAACAATTGTGGGATGCATTATCGGCAAGATGTGAAGGCAATGATGAATACAAAAATAGTCAACGAAAGGTGTTGAACAAAGAGTTTGACAAATTTCAGCATTATGAAAATGAGAATATTATGGCTCTTGTATCAAGATTTTCAATTCTTATCAGTGAGTTAAAAATTGTTGGGATTGAGAAAAGCGATGAAGAATTGAAAGAGAAGATAATTGAGGCTTTACCAGAAAATGGGAAAATTATGTTTTGCTACTTACACATGACAAAGAATTTTCTACATTATCATTTTATGAGCTCACTGGTAAACTTCATACTCGGGAAATGGAAATGCTGAATTCAAAGAAATCAACTGCTAAATTGCAAACTCCAAAGTTATATCACGAACAGAATGCTGCAAGCATAAATGCTAAGGCAAAACCAAGTGGTCTTAATTCTGCACCAACTACTGCTTTTATTGGAAATATGTCTGAAGCATCTGGTAATATACTTCAGGAGGTTGTAGCTTTACAATTCCAGAATCATCAAATCAAAGTGCATTTTTTGTCAAGTCAGTGGATGATTGTGCTAAATTGATTTCTGCTCTCATTTCATCTTCTTTTGGAATGATTATCAATGATGTCAGCAATGCTCGGTTGACTGAAAAATATCTTGATGAAATTGATGATGATCAGTTAAATGACATGGATATAGCCTGGAAATTGGCTATGTTAAGTCAAAAGTCAAAGAGATTTTTCAAGAAAACTAGAAGAGAACATTTTGGTTCAAATGGAAAGTTAGGTTTTGATAAATCCAAGATAAAATGTTACCAATATGCAGATCTTGGACATTTTGCAAGAGAATGCCAACAATCTCATATTCACAAATCTGATTCAACAGCTAGTAATGGTTCTCAACCATCATCAAGTAATTCATATACAACAGCATTGACTGCTCGGGATGATAAAAACTATAATTGGGGTAAAGTATTTCTTGATAAATCAACTTTGATTGTCACACATGAGCAAGATGAGTATTATTCTGATTCAAGTTTTTATGAATCTGCTGAAAATGAAAAATCCGAGTCTAAGATTGAAAGTTTGTTAAAGGAAAATAAGAGATTATTGAAAGAAAATGATTCGTTGGTAAAGGAAGTTAAGATGCTTACCAAATTTCTTCAACTGGTAAAAGAAGATTTGGAGATATCTAAAAAGAATGAAAAGGATTGTGAAGTGTTAGAGCATATTCCTATGCTACATTGTGTCCTGTGTATTGTATCTATGTGAGAGCATGAGTATGTGAGTCTTAGAGACAGCGTACCATGGTCCGTACCAGTTGGTACGGAGCCAACGTACCAATGGTACGTTGGATGGTACGCTGGGCAGTTTGAGTCACCTATAAATAGGTTGACTGGTTTAGCATGTTAGAACTTCTGGTCATATCATCTCCACTAAGTGTGTGTTTCTAAGTATGTTCTAGAGAGAGAAACCAGAGCCTTGTAATTTTTTTCTTGGTGAATCAATAAAACAAAGCTTATTTACATTCTCGTACACTAGAGCGATCAGTTCATCCAGTAGTAAGATCCGTATCTGGTTTTACATGAAGACATGAATGCTAAGTTAGTTGAAGAAAATGATGAGTTGGTAAAAGAAGTTCAGAAATGGAAGGATGAAATAGAAGATGCTGCAAATGATTTTCAGAATTTGTTTGTTAAATCAAAAATTAAGCTTGATATGCTTACCAAGACTTCTGATGAGTATGTTGCTAAAATTGAGGCTTATCAAATTGACAGGAGAAGTTATTGAATGAAAAAAGAGAATTAGTAAGCGTGAATAAAGTGCAAGCTGCAAATCTTGAAATTCAGAAAAGAAACGAGGATAAATGGAAGAAAGAATTGTTTGCTGAGCTTGATAACCTTCGATTGTAGAAATTTGAAACTCACAAAGTTGCTAAGAGGTTGATAGCTACAGAAAAAGAATTGGCTGGAGCACAACAAAAGATTTCTGATTTGAAGATCCAAGTGATTGATGTAAATCATCTTTTGAATAATTTCACCAATTCACAATCTTTCACAAGTTTCTTAGCAAATGATAAAAATTTTAAACGAATGTTTGACAAGACAGCTTCACCCCTAGCTAGTATCAAAGAATATGTTAATGAAATGAAGGAAAATTTTGAAGAATGTGATTATTCAAGGTTTTATTCATCAAATTCAAAAGAAGAGAAAACTGTGACGGAAAAGAAAACCAAGCAGCTTGGTAAAACGAATGATAAGAAATCAGAAATTCTATTTCAAAGTTTGTGTATGGTTCAACGTCAATAGAAAAAGAAAAGTCAACTTCGTCTAGTGAGAAGATTCGGTCTCAACTTGATTTTGATGAAACAATTTTCTACGATAAGAAGAATGTGCAAGAAATCTAAGCTGAATTTTCTCGATTGGCGAAGAATGGGCATAAATCGTCAAGTTCTGAAGAAAAGGTGTCTGGTAAAAATGTTGGTTTGGGATTTAAATCAAAAGGTGTTTTAGATTGAGAGATTCAAGGTCCAAAACCACAAAATCTGAAGAAAATGAAGTTGAAGCAAGTCAAGAAGGAAGTTCTCAAGGCTGAGAAAGTTCAACCCGAAAGGTTTTACAAAGTCAAGGGTTCGGAACAAATATTTCCAGATAAAGAATTTCCACAACATTGTGTCGATGCTGAAAAGATTTCTGAAGTTTTTGTGAAAGATGCTGGTCCAAAGAACAAAAAGAAACAAGCTGCTAAATTTTCTTCTGATGGTTATACTTCAAAAAGCGCAACTTCCAAATGGGTTCATGATCATCGACTTCAGGTATATGATATATTTTATGATCATTTTGGAGATAGAAATTTGACACCTGGCGTTTTCAGGTTAGAATACCCGTACTACAAGTCGTAATTTAAATAAATATAATCAATATTATATTAGGCAAATAAAAGTTTAATGGTGACGTATAAAATATATATATATATATATATATATATATATATATATATATATATATATATATATATTTCGTTAACAAACGTTGGTGACAACTCAAGACATGATCAACCCGGTATCCGTCTAAAAGCTAAAGTATGCTTGTAAAATAACTGAAAATCAAGTATGGCAAAAATTATTTTGGATCATACCATTGCGAGCGTAATTTAATTTTAGTAATTTTCATATAATTACTTTTACGTTTCGGGTCGAAAAATTTACCTGTTATACCGCGATTTGTCAGTATTATACTTGTTAATCACCGAACTCTACAATATATATATATATATATATATATATATATATATATATATGTGTGTGGTACACATGGCTTGCACACTTGTCATCTATATGCATACTTGTCAAAAGCCAAAAGACTTTATAGGTGTAAGTAATCATGCCTACTAAAATAGGCAATGATTGTGGCCTATATTCCAAGCAACTAGAAAAGACATCCACTCTCCCACACACATACACACCTCACGACACTTTTAACCTTTTTCCTCTCTCTCTCTTTCGGATGACTAAACCCAAACCCACTCACACACTTTTCTTCCTCTTTTGAATCTTGAAAGAATTGCATGCAACCTCGATTATTAATCCAAGGTGAAGAATTGTTCAAGGAAAACAAGCTAGAAGTTCATCATCATCATCTTTCTTCCAAAACCCTAAGTATGGATTTCTTTCTCTCTCTACTCTCTCTCTAGAACTTGGTGACAAGTTCATGATCTTGATCCTCATTAGACCTTTTGATGATGATTCCTTCCCATTCTTGAGTTAAATTTCGGTTTTCATAATGTGCTCTTAAGAATCAAGAAGTGTTATTGCATGCATGATTCAAGGTGTGATTCTTTCAAGTTTTGATTTCCTAAGAAAACTTCAAAGATTTGAAAACCCAACATCTTTTAAATGGGTTTCTTTCATACAAACATGGGGATGAAAATGGACTTAAAGTCATGCATGCTTGTGTGTGTTGTATATATGTATATGAGAATAATCATGTGTGTAGTTTAAATGAACATTGATTATGCAAATTAATGTGAAGAATTAATACATACATACATACTCACGTGTGTAATGGGTATGTATGCAAATATACATATATGCATATATTAATGACTACATTGATTGAAAAATGAAGCATTAATAAGTAAAAGTTGAATTTAAAATCTTGTTGTAAACCCACGTTCATATGTATGTATGTTTGTGTTATGCATGTGTATGTATATATATGTATATATATGGGTGCATGATACTTACCTACCTAGACAAAAAGTACTTGAAAAGTGAATCACTAACCCAAAAAGTTGTCATAAGATTCTCTATAAAAGGTTTAATAAAAACAAAAATTCAAAAACCTTCCACATGTGTATATATATACACGTCCAAATGCATACATATATATGTGCATGTATGAAAAATATAGAGGAGAAAGTTATCTAATGTCAAAGTAATTATTTTGGGTAAAAAGTGATGTAAAAGTTACTTTTTATTCTTTAAAAATAATTATACAATATGACTTTATTTCTTAAAAATCCATTTGATAGTTTGAATATAATTTTATGGATTAATAAATTTATTAATAAAAGGCTTATGTTTTGTATTTAGTTGTAAAGAAAACGTCAAGTTTTGACTTTAAAGATTTAATCTATTTTTATGTAACTCAAAATTATATATGTATGAATTATAAACATATTAAAAATAATTGAGGATATGGTTGATGGAGTTGTTCGTCGAGTCACCAACGGATTGTTAAAAATATGAAAATATTATTTTCGGGAATCATTATCAAGTCTAGTAAGATGGAGGATCAACTTACCCGTTAAAAAAAACTTGAAATTCTTATATGTCCTTTATAAATTATTTAGGGCACCATATTGATGATTAGAGTTCGAGTTACCAGATATCACAGTGAGTTTCCATAGCCCCTCTTTTATATTTTTACTGTTTTGGGGGAAAATATGCCAAGATTAAATTTTATTGATATAATAAGAAATGGCATGATCTTATAGATGATGTGTGATGATCTTGAGTTTTGTTTAAAGTTGTCCCTAGCTGATTTATTAAGCCATAATCATTAGCTCGGGTAAATGAGCCACTGTTTGTATTGATAGATCTATTAGGTGTGACAATCCGCCCCTGATCAGTCGCACTGGTCTTGTTCCGGATTGGGGTAATATAAATAGAAATAGTGTGTGGATATTTTGGTTTGATTATGGGCTCATAGATTAGATCATAAACGCGAATCTAGCTAATTACGTTAAAAGATCATTATAAGAGAAATTTGCATGATAATTATATCAGTTATGTTTAAATAACGTCCAGTAGGATGTTGGATTAATTATTCCGGGAGCGTGGCTCGCCGAGTGTTTTTCTTAAAAACTCTATGGAACTCACCAGCTTTATGCTGACTGTTTATTTTTGGGCATATTTTCAGGGCTCGATAAATGAATGGAATGGATGGACGTGCTGTGTTGGCTAGGGCATACGTTGTTGGCAATGAACGTTTCATGGGACCACTTTTCTAATGGTTTTGGATGTTTTTCTTGAGAAAATAAACTTTGTTTGGAATAAATGTTGAATGTTATAAAATGAAGATCCAAAAACTAGTTTTAATTATATTTGAAACTAAACGTATTTCCCAATAAAACTTGAAGTACCAACTTCCGTTACCACCACCGCGAACGTTTTCCGCTGCGATTTTTCGGGGTGTTACAGAAGTTTGTATCAGAGCCAACGGTTGTAGTGAACTAGTGAAACTAGTCTACAACGAAAAAGTACGCCAACACTTACCATCCATGAGGTAAAGATTTGTTTGATTATTTAAATCTTTATTTAACTATGACTAAGCAGACTTGTACGGATATTCGTATGTTATAGATGTCAGACCTAGATATGTTGGGATTTGGTGCAGGATGTGACTGTCAGAACGGCCAGCACAATGGCTGGGTGTTTGATGACAGTGACGATGATGTGATTGCTATGTCAACTGGAGTCACTATACCAAGTGCTCCTGTTGCTGAGAGACCACACCGGTATGGTTTGGTCTACTCACGGAGACGACGCCAAGTAGCTCCAGCTGGTACTGCTGTTGGTGCTGGTGATGTAGCTGGATTAGGGGGTGAGCAGGTGGATGGGGTGACCCGTCCGGCTGTTCCAGTAGCTGTGGATGCGGTGGTGTCCATATTTGAGAGGGGTGAGTCATCTGGAGGCCCGGCCTCCGGGACTCCAGATTCTAGGTTGGGGCTACTGATGGCCCGTTATGCAGAGTTGTGGGATCGTACCTCCTCTTTTGAGGAGAAGACCCCAGTTATCAATGAGTTGGTGGCAGATACCAACTACTTGTCGGGATTATTTGACATTCAGTATTTGATCAACCAGGGGTTGATTGACAGAGTGCTTAGCCAGGAGCTCTGGGCGATGGAGCAGCTGCACATTCAAGACAGCATACTAGACTGCTGCAATCGCTCGTGGGCAGGCAGACACTGCTATGGCACTTGTAGCTGCTTGTTTGACCATGTTATCACAGGTATTGATGTCTGGTGGCGGCGGAAGTGGTGGACCTCATCATTAGCTCATTTGTTGGATGCATCACTTATTTTGGAGGGATTAACACTGACAAATAGTCTTAGTATTGATAAATTTTGATTTTGTTTATGATTCAGTGTAATTTCCTTAAAAACTTGTTAACTTTTGATGGTATTATGATGAATGACGGTATCTTATTGAAATGAAGTAATTGGATTATAATTATGAAATGATGAACTGTAATTTGATACTAAATATGGTGTATGTAAATTATCTTATTTGGATGTTTGTCTTTTTATTACTAAATTGTCATTGATGTTATGTAGACGTTGTCCAAAATTATGTCAGGACGCGGTCGTGGACAGGGCCGAGGTGCTACCCTTCCCACCACAGCGGCGGAACTAGCTGATCTAATAGCCGAACACGTACATGCCGCCATTGGCCAACACAATCTAAACACAGGACATGGTAGGGGAGGAGGTGGACCAGAAGTAGGACCTATTGGCCAACGAGGAGGAAATCAAGGATGCTCTTATAAAACATTCCAAGGATGCCAACCCAAAACTTTCACTAGGAGTGAAGGCCCGTTAGAGATAATAAGGTGGATCGAAAAGATGGAGTCCGTCATTGCTATCAGCAACTGTGCGGAAAATCAGATTGTAAAATATGCCCCTGCTCTTTTCTCGATAATGCCTTATCATGGTGGAACACGCAACGCCAGATTCTTGGTGAAGCTGCAGCATATGGGATGACCTGGAATGAGTTAAAGGAGTTACTGATGAAGGAATACTGCCCCCGCACCGAAGTGCAAAAGCTTGAGATGGAATTTTGGAATTTGTCAATGGTGGGCGCAGATGTCAAAGCCTATACTGCTAGATTTAGCGATTTAGCAAAGCTTGTTCCACGATTGGTAACTCCTGAGTATGTTCGAATTGAGAGATACATTTGGGGCTTAGCACCCCAGATCAGAGGAATGGTCACATCGGCCAAACCAGAGACTATCGGTAGTGCAATCGCTTTGGCAAATTCCTTGACCAATGATGCTATTAGATAGGGGTTGATTGGTGGAAAGTCGCCGGTGGATGCTAATGTCAAGAAGGACGGTGAAGAGAAAAGGCCCGATTGGAAGCGGAAGTGGTCGGAAAATAATAATGATCGTACGAGACAAAAGCCTCGCAAAGCCTTCGAAGCAAACTCATCTGAAGAAAAGAAACCATCAGATTCACAGTCCGGATGTAGTACGTGCGGTTATACTCATAAAGGAGCATGTCGTTACTACGCAAACTGCAGCCGATACGGCCACGACACGCCCTATTGCCGAACCAAACCAGGAAACAAGACTGCGAGTTCTGGACGAAACTGTTTTGAGTGTGGAGCTGCGGATCACTTCAGGAAAAATTGCCCGAAGTTAAAGGGTCAGAACGCCAAAGGTAGGGCTTTCGATATGAACGCAAAAGAGGCTCGTGAGGAACCATCCGTCGTTATGGGTACGTTTCTCATCAATAACCATTATGCCACTATCTTATTTGACACCGGTGCTGATTTAAGTTTCTTATCTAAAGAATTTGAACCCCTACTTGGTAGGAAATCTAGTACATTAAGAAATAAATTTGTCATTGAAATCGCCAATGGAAGAAAGATAGAAGTGTGCACTGTAATTAAAGATTGTACCATAGAAATCCACAATCATTTCTTTTCTGTTGATCTTCATCCGGTTACTCTCGGAAGCTTCGACATCGTGCTCGGGATGGACTGGCTATCCAAAAACCACACTGAAGTGGTATGCTTTGAGAAGGTTGTTCACATTCCAATCGCCAACGAGGAAGTATTAACTTTCTAGGGAGAAAAGCGGAATTCTGCACTAAAGATTGTAAACGTCGTAAAAGCTCGCAAGTATTTGCAGGAAGGTTATCCATCCTTTTTGGTCAAAGCGATAGATGTGAAGAATGCGGAGTAGAAGATTGAAGATATACGAGTAGTAAAAGACTATCCAGAAGTCTTCCCGGATGAACTACCTGGCATACCTCCTGAACGCCAAGTCAAATTCAAAATCGATTTAGTGCCTGGGGCAGCTCCTATTGCTCAGTCGCCCTATCGATTGGCACCATCAGAAATGAAGGAATTAGCCCAGCAATTGCAAGAGCTTCTTGATAAGGGATTTATAAGACCAAGTTTCTCACCTTGGGGAGCGCCAGTTTTGTTTGTGAAAATGAAAGATGGGTATTTCCGTATGTGTATCGATTATCGTGAATTGAATAAGATCACCATCAAAAATCGATACCCTCTACCCAGGATTGATGATTTATTCGATCAACTTCAGGGGTCTAGCTTCTATTCGAAAATAGATCTAAGATCCGGATATCACCAATTGCTTGTAGCAGAAGAAGATGTACTGAAGACTGCTTTTCGCACTCGTTATGGCCACTACGAGTTTGTGGTTATGCCATTTGGACTAACCAATGCTCCTACAGTGTTCATGGATCTCATGAACAGAGTATGAAAACCTTATTTGGACAAATTCGTAATAGTATTCATCGATGACATACTTGTTTATTCACGAACAAAGGAGGAACATGAGCAGCATTTGAAGTTGGTTCTTGAGACATTAAAGAAAGAAAAGCACTATGCTAAATTTTCAAAAGTGTGAATTTTGGCTGAGAGAAGTCCAATTCTTGGGTCACGTTATTAATAAGAGTGGTATTCATGCTGACCCTGCAAAGATTGAAGCAATCAAGAACTGGAGTGCACTGCAATAACCAACTGAAGTTCGTCAGTTTTTAGGGTTAGCCGGTTATTATCGAAGGTTTATTGAGAACTTCTCACGTATAGCTCAGCCGTTAACTTTGTTAACTCAGAAGGATAAGAAATACGTGTGGACGGAGAGTCAAGAGAATGCTTTTCAATGTTTAAAACAAAGATTGTGCAGTGCTCCAATTTTATCCCTTCCAGAAGGAAGTGATGGGTTCGTAGTTTACTGCGATGCATCTAGATTGGGCTACGGGTGTGTTTTAATGCAAAGGGATAAAGTTATCGCCTACGCATCCAGACAACTCAAGACGCATGAGAAAGTTCAACCCGAAAGGTTTTACAAACTCAAGGGTTCGGAACAAATATTTCCAGATAAAGAATTTCCACTACATTGTGTCGATGCTCAAAAGATTTCTGAAGTTTTTGTGAAAGATGTTGGTCCAAAGAACAAGAAGAAACAAGCTGCTAAATTTTCTTCTGACGGTTCTACTTCAAAAAGCTCAACTTCCAAATGGGTTCATGATCATCGACTTCAGGTATATGATATATTTTATGATCATTTTGGAGATAGAAATTTGACACCTGGCGTTTTCAGGTTAGAATACCCGTACTACAAGTCGTAATTTAAATAAATATAATCAATATTATATTAGGCAAATAAAAGTTTAATGGTGACGTATAAATATATATATATATATATATATATATATATATATATATATATTTCGTTAACAAACGTTGGTGACAACTCAAGTCATGATCAACCCAGTATCCGTCTAAAAGCTAAAGTATGCTTGTAAAATAACTGAAAATCAAGTATGGCAAAAATTATTTTGGATCATACCATTGCGAGCTTAATTTAATTTTAGTAATTTTCATATAATTACTTATATATATATATATATATATATATATATATATATATATATATATATATATATATGTGTGTGTGTGTGGTACACATGGCTTGCACACTTGTCATCTATATGCATACTTGTCAAAAGCCAAAAGACTTTCTAGGTGTAAGTAATCATGCCTACTAAAATAGGTAATGATTGTGGCCTATTTTCCAAGCAACTAGAAAAGACATCCACTCTCCCACACACATACACACCTCACGACACTTTTACCCTTTTTCCTCTCTCTCTCTTTCGGATGACTAAACCCAAACCCACTCACACACTTTTCTTCCTCTTTTGAATCTTGAAATAATTGCATGCAACCTCAATTGTTAATCCAAGTTGAAGAATTGTTCAAGGAAAACAAGCTAGAAGTTCATCATCATCATCTTTCTTCCAAAACCCTAAGTATGGATCTCTTTCTCTCTCTAGAACTTGGTGACAAGTTCATGATCTTGATCCTCCTTAGACCTTTTGATTTATAAACATATACTGGCCTGTGGCATTCTTTGATGTAGTCCTATTAGCCCACAATGCTAATGGTAGTTCTTCTGCCCATTTTCCTTTCTTCTCCTAAAGCCTTTTCTTCAAATTATTGATAATGATCTTATTACTAGACTCTACTTGGCCATTAGCTTGAGGATGCACTGGTGTAGAAGTTATCATTTTTATCCCCCAACTCTCACAGAACCTAGTAGTCCTTTTGCCAATGAATTGAGATCCAATGTCACACACTATATCAGAGGGTATGCCAAATCTTGTTATGATATTCCTCTTGATGAATGAGATGACTTCCTTCTCTCTGACTTGGACATATGCTTCAGCCTCTATCCACTTTGAAAAGTAACCAGTCATTGCTAACATAAAGACTTTTCCTCCTGGGGCCCGAGGAAACTTCCACACAATGTCTATTCCCCACTTCATAAAGGGCCAGGATGCAGGGATAGGATGCAAGGGTTCGGCAGGTTGATGAGGAATGTTGGCGTGTCTCTGACAAGCATCACATTTGAGGGAAAAATCCTGGGAGTCTTTTCTCAAGGATGGCCAAAAATAGTCTGTTCTTAGGATTTTAGACATTAGAGACCTGTCTCTTGTATGGTTTCCACAATCGCCTTCATGGATGTCTCTGAGTACTTCCTGAGATTCGTCACTCTCCAAGCATCTTAGGTATGTGCCTGCAACAGATTTTTTTATACAACTTACCTCTAATAAGGACATACCTGGCCATTCTGGTTCTCAATGCCCTATTATCCATTTCTTCCTTTGGGATAGAGCCATTCTATAGGTAGTCTATGACAGGCCTGGTCCAGGATGACGGATCATCCTGGGAATTAGGACACTATGTATCTTGGGCATCGGATGCCAAGACCCTGCCCCCAGGATCAATGTCTTCTGGTTTCTCTTGTTGGTTGAATGTTGGGCTTAGTATTGTTATACCCTAGATTCTGACCCTGAATTTTACTAATAAACTCCGACAGCTTAAGACCCATGGGTGTCGAACATAGACTGCGCTTTCGGTTACTGATACCCGGGATTTTTATTTGTGTATGTGGTACTTTTATTTGATTTCATCCCAATATGTAATGTACCCTGGATTTATCTATTTTATTTATATGATCCCAGCATGTATGGATACCCTACATGACAGGGCGACGTTACTAATCTTTTTCTTTGACTTTGTGTGATCAAGCCAGGAACAAGAAGACGGATAACGGTCATGTAGACTTAGTCAAAGTCATAAGCACGGGTGGAAATGGAGACCCGCCATCAGACTCGGTCAAATAACTGCTAGAATTCGTTGGAAGGGAGATCCCTAGAATCCGGAATGTTAGTTACGCAAATCTATGTATTTAAACGCGGCATAGCTTTCATTTTAGACACTTACGAACACTTGTATTCTCACTCACTCACTTAGCAATCGCCGCAAACACTTTTACTCAGAATATTTTTAGTGAAATAAACGGGCAACGTGTGTTATCGTTGCCAAGGGGTTTTTTATGCCGGTGGCTCTTGGAGACATCCAAGGGTTAAGGGCTTTTCCCCCTCAAAAATCTTGGTGTTCTTAGTTGCATTAAGGGAAATTAACGTTTGTGCTTCCATTTCTTCTATCTAAGCCTTGGATTTTAACCGGTAAACTTGATTTTACAATTTAGCATTTAAGGCACCTAACCTCACAAACTAATTTGGTTACTAAATTTAGCCTTCTAATTTTTAGCCAAAACAATTTGCCGCCCACCGTGGGGTAATTGGTGTCAATCTTTTTCAAAACTCTTGTTAGATTCATTTGTAACTTGATTTTTACAAAAATCTATCAAAAAATGGCAACACAACTAAGTACCTAGAATGAGACTACCCCTACGAGCACTTCTTCTACAATTAGCACTATCCTTCCTCCTCCACCACCACGGGTTACCACATCAACAACGACTACCGTGAACCGAAACACTAGCAGGACCGTCAATCAGGGTGTCATAGGATCGGGACGTGGCGGAGAAATCCCAGTATTGGTCTCTAATGATGAACTCCTCACCATGTTCGCAAAGGTGCAGTAGTACATGGAACAACAGCAGAAAGTGAATCAGGATAGGTTAGGAGAGGTAGCCAGGTTGAGGACGGAAATTAACATGGTGGATCATACACCCGCGTCCCCTGTTCAGGCTAGGAGACTACAATTCAACAGTCCTGGGAATGGGTCCAGCTTGGTAGATGATATCCTAATCGAAAACCTAAGACCTGCATTCGCTACTGCTTACACCACTCTGGCTGACAGACCCAGAGTGTCTACATTCAGGGATTCCAACGTGAATTCTGGGGGCACAGCTACCCAGGATACTGGTAATATCCTTGGAACTCCTAATCTTAATGCTCATACTAATGAATCTGTGCAGGACGCAGGTCTTAGCCCAACAGTGGCTAGGGAGCTCAAAAAACTGAAAGAAATGATCTCGAGTGTTCCTGGAGTGGTTCAACCTATTCCTGAGGTGGCACCGGCGAGTCACCAACTTTCAAGGTTTGATCCTCCAATATGTGACGTGGAAATACCCAAGAGATTCCAAACTCCCAGCATGAAGTTGTACGATGGCACAACTGACGCGGAAGAGCATGTGGCTCAGTATATGGAGAGGATGGAAGTGATCTACATGCCCCCTAAGATCAAGGAGGCATGCATATGTAAAGGTTTCGGGTCAACACTCACAGGCTCAGCCCTGAAATGGCTGCTGAGTGTTCCACCTTTTTATCACATATTTTTCTTATTTAATTAACTTATTTAATAACAAATTCTCTTGCAGTCGTAGTTTCGAAAAACTGACGAACAATCTTTACAGGGTTACCCAGAATACTAATGAGTCTCTCAGGAATTATGTGAACAGGTTTGGCAGGGAGACCCTAGATATCCCCAGTATGGACATGGCTACAGCTGTCCAGGCATTCAAAATGGGCCTCAAGAAGGATTCACCCTTCTATGAAGATCTTGTGATGAACCCCTGCCACAGACTTGATGAAGTAAGGCATAGGGCCCTACGATTCATCAGGCTTGAAGAGGACAGGAAAGTGCAGGAAAAAGTGGACTTTGTCCAAGGATATGGCTCCTCTAATAGGAAATCAGAACCGTCGCATCCTAGGTCCCAGAGACCTAAACCCTACTCCAAACCTGATAATTCAAGGGTTAACAGGGTCGATCAGGGTGAATATGAGGATGATGAAGAGTATCATACTTTTAATGAGTTATGTTTTGCTACTGATGTTGCAGGTGTGATTAACGCTATGCAGGACTTGGGGGACAAAGCTAGATGGCCCGGGAAGACGGATAAATAAGCGTCCTGGAAGGATAATTCCAAATGGTGTGCGTAGCATGAAGACTTTGGCCATGTGACCGAGGATTGCATTGCCATGCGCAAAGAGATCAGTTACCTGTTGAGCAAGGTTTCTTGAAGGAGCTCTAAGAGAGAAAGAAAGATAAATCCAAGGGCACCGACCAGCCTGCAAAATTCACGGGTGCTGACCAAACTCAGGATGTAGACAGATCATGCGGACATCCTGAGCGAGCAGCATCCCCTTCCCTGGAGGCGAAGGTAATTTATTTTATTTCTGGTGGGTCTGATATATGTGGTACTTCTTATTCTGCAGCTAAAAGGCACGTAAGGGAGACCAAGTCAAACGTACCCAGAAAGTCAGTCACGGCCTTAGTACAAGCAGATGTGAAAGACGTTACCTTTGGTGAAGATGATAGGTGCAACGTCATGGACCCTCATCATGATGGGCTCGTGATCACGCTCTACATAGCCAACCACTTCATGAAGCGGATCCTAATTGACGGGGGTAGTTTTGTCAACATCATTCAACTAGAAATGTTGACGAAGATAGGGATACCCCAGGATGAAGTCATCACCAAATCCACGGTCCTCGTAGATTTCAGTGGCGAAACGAAGAACACCGTGGGAGAGGTTAAGCTTCCAGTATACGTTGAGGGGGTGAACTCAATGCAACGCTTTTGTGTCATGGGCGCTCCGTCCGGGTATAACATCATCCTGGGCAGACCCTGGATTCATGATATGAAATTTGTCCCTTCGACATATCATCAATGCGTAAAACTGCCAACACCCTGGGGAGTGGTCGCCATCCACAACGATCAACAGGAGGCGAAAGACTGCTCAATTCATCTATGAAGATCTCAGCAAAGGCCCATCAAGGATAGTGTTTTGGTCAAAAACTGCCTAAGCAATTAGTTGATCAAACTTTGTATGTGAGGTAGCGTGTTTGATGTAAATAAGGATGAAAATGTAACTGCTAGAATAGACACGAGGATATAACGAGGGAAAATCCAAGTATCCTTGAGTATCCTCAAGGAGCCTGGCAAAAAACCTCGGGGGCCGGTTCAAAGTACCTGCCGCCTAAAACTTTTATATAATGAAAGTTCTGATTACAAAGTAAATGAGCTCGAATTCTAAGTGTTGCAGAGAATTGTGATTGCAGAAAAAAGGTTGTGTGTGTGTGCCTTCTCCTGAATGAATGACCTAGAGCTCGTTTAAATAGTCAAAAATACATTAACTAACTAGGCTAAAAACTAGGGATTGAGTCTTCAAGTCTTTGTGAACGTTGGAGTCAGTTACAACACGTCCCATAAAGCCTTGACCGAGTCTTTAGCCATCATTTACACGTCCCTTAATACCTGCAATCAATTAAGACACGTGGACAATTGTAACGGTTAATCGATAACTGTAGTTCAGGATCCTTTGAGCTTCTGGCGAGCATCCTGAAATAATATAACCAACTGTCCTATATTTTAGGGATTCTCCCAACTAAGCCAATATGAACGTTGTGGACCACTTAGTCCACGTTCTATATCATTTGTCCGAGTCTTTAGGCTTGTCTACACGTTTCTTTGACCCTGCAATTAATAAGACACATGGGAAAAACAAACGGGTTAGTTGATAACTGTAATTCAGGATGCTCGAACCTGCCAGGATCCTGAACTTGCATAAGGATACCAAACCATTTGAGCTGCCGCCAGGATCCCGGATTATCAGCCCTAACAATTGCCCCTGAATTTTAACAGTTGTCGACCAAGAAGACGACTGTAAAAATTCAAACTCAACGTCATCTCTTGAAATAATTACGAAGGTGACTCGTTAGCTCCTGATTTGATAGCAACACAACTTCTCATGTAATTTCCCCATAAATAACTCCAAGTTGCTGTCTTCCCCATACATCAGTCGGAACCCTGTCGATTGCTCTTTTTGTATTTCCTGCATATATATGACTCAGTAGTATTTTGATCATCATGGTGTGTTTGTATATTTTTGGTTATTTTGAAAAATATTTGAATGAGGATCCTACAGGATGCTCGATAACATAGTTCAGTTTAAAAACTCAAAAGTCTATAAAACTTTGTCAATGTTAACAAACCATGATGTTAGCCAATACTTAGTTAGTAATAAAGATATCGTAATATACGCAGTACCAATGTCACCTGTTCGAAAGTACTCCAACCGTTGAGATAGTCAGGATCCATGAGGATCCTTAGGAATCCTTAAGATAGACTCGGTGAAATTCCGATGAATCTGATAATAAGTCTTGAGTATTTAGGAACAAGTCAAACAGGGGTCAAGCCCAACCTTGTCTTCTGAGGTACGAAATGTTCTATTAATCTTGGGTCTAAGCCAACTGGGGTCAAGCCCAAAAACTTGAGAGACACGAAAGTGCCTAAACCTTAGTTAATGTGAAAACATTAAAAACCTTTGTTAATCTGAGGACAAGCTCAAAAATACTTGGGACTAAGCCAACTGGGGTCAAGCCCAAAACTTGAGAGACACGAATATGTCTAAACCTTTGTTGACATGAAAATGCCAAAAACCTTAGAATCTTTGAGATGACACGTCTGCCATCCATTTTGAAGTGCACTCTATGGCCAACAGTGATGAAATTATCAGCCACCCTTAGATGGACTGGTCGCACCACCTTGAACCACAGGCCACCATCATGCGCTCCTGGCGAGGGTCTTGCGCTCCTGGCGATTCCCATTAGTGAACGAGAAGGTGAAAACCTCCTAAACCTTTTGACAGCATTCAGAATGCTTTAGACTTAGAAGAGGTGATCAGCCTCTAGCTTATGGCAGGACGCTCGGAGCACCTACAAAATACTCCAAGGCTCGGTGAGGGGTGGGTGTTAGTTTTGCTAACACCCCTCCGATGCCTAAGTCAGTACATATTTCAAAAATAATAATGTGAAAATGAAATAAGGGTAAAAATCATACCTGAGGTTCTCGAAGTATGGACAAGGATTCTCTGATATGCTTAAAAGATCCAGAGAGTACTTACATAAAATATAACTTCAAGTGAATTGCATTCCAAGCTCTTGGGAGCAGCTCACCTTCCATAGTAACTAACCTGTATGCTCCTTTTCCAGCTTCTGAATCCACCAGGTAGGGTCCTTCCCATTTAGGCGCGAGTTTCCCATGTGCCGGATTGGTTGTATTTTGAAAAGCTTTCCTGAGTACCAGATCTCCTACTTGAAATCTTCTGATCCTGAGATTCCTGTTATAAGACTTGGCTATCTTTTGCTGGTATGCTGCCATCCTAAATTTTGCGAGGTCTCTGATTTCTTCAATTGTTTCAAGATCTTCAAGGAGCTCTTGTTTGTTTGCTTCAAAATCCTGGTGGCTTGTTCTCGCAGTTGGCATCACCATCTCAGTAGGAATTACAGCTTCGGATCCAAACACTAAGGAAAATGGTGTTCGACCAGTAGCATTCTTGGAGGTCGTTCTGTCAGCCCATAATACGAAAGGTAGCTCTTCAGCCCACTTTCCTTTCTTGTCTCCTAGCTTCTTCTTGAGGTTATTGATGATAATCTTATTGCTCGATTCTGCTTGGCCGTTAGCTTGTGGATGTATGGGAGTTGAAGTTACCATCTTGATGCCCCATGCCTCACAAAAACTTGTTGTCCTTTTTCCAATAAATTGAGATCCATTGTCGCACACTATTTCTGATGGAATTCCAAATCTTGTTAAGATATTCCTTTTGATAAAGGAAATTACTTCCTTTTCTCTAACTTGAACAAAAGCTTCGGCTTCAATCCATTTAGAAAAGTAGTCCGTCATAGCCAGCATGAAGACTTTTCCTCCAGGTGCTACAGGCAGCTTACCAACTATATCCATTCCCCATTTCATGAACGGCCATGGAGATGATATTGAATGGAGCGGCTCAGCAGGCTGATGGAGGATGTTGCCGTGCCGCTGACATGCATCACACTTTTGAACAAAGGCCATAGCATCCTTCTTCATGGTGGGCCAGTAGTATCCTGTTCTTAATACTTTTGAATATAGTGATCTGCCCCCAGTGTGATTGCCACAATCACCTTCATGAATATCCTGAAGTACCGCATGTGCTTCAGGCTGCTCGAGGCATCTCAAGTATGGTCCTGCAAGAGATTTCTTGTATAAGATACCATTTATTATTGAATATGGAATTACCTTTGTTCGGAAGAGTCTGGAGTTCTCGTTTTTTGGGATTTCTCCTTCTTGGATAAATCTCCTAATAGGGTAAGTCCAGGATTCTTGAGGATCCTGGGAGTCTGTCATTTCTTGATCTTTATCTGTTGTAACATCATTAACTTCTTGTTCTTCAATTGCTGGTGTCAGGATGTGAGTTATGGGAATCTTGACACCTTCTGGGATCCTTAAAGATGATGCTAAATTTGCCAAAGCATCAGCTTCTGCGTTTTCTTCTCTGGGTACCTGTGATATGCTGCAATTTTCAAAAGATAATGCTAATTGTTTTACAAGGTCCAGATATTTGGTTAGCCTTTCGCCTTTCACTGCATAGGATCCATTAAATTGGTTAGTTAATAACAAGGAGTCAATAAAAACTTGAATGTGTTGGATACCCATATCTTTAGCGAGTTGTAATCCCGCAATTAAAGCTTCGTATTCGGCTTCATTATTAGTAGCCTTGAATTCACAGTGGATAGATAGAGGGATAATGTCCCCCTGTGGCGATTTCAGTAGCGCACCCAATCCTGTACCTCTAACATTAGATGCTCCATCTGTATACAAGACCCAGCTGCCTGAAGCTTCTTCGAGCTGCTTGACCTCAAGTTCAACTTCTGGCAGTATGTCGCTGCTGAAATCAGCCACAAAGTCTGCTAAGGCTTGTGACTTGATCGCTGTTCTTGGTTCATATATGATTTCATAGGCACTTAATTTAACTGCCCATTTCGCCATTCTTCCAGACATCTCTGGCTTTCTTAAAACACACTTAATAGGATAGTTAGTTTTCACATAAATAACATGAGTTTCAAAATAATGTCTTAACTTTTGAGAAGCCATGACAAGGGCTAAAATCAATTTTTCTAAATAAGAATACCTGGTTTCAGCATCTAGCAATGTTTTGCTTACATAGTATACTGGATGTTGCTGCCCCTCATGATCCTTCACAAGCACAGCACTTACCGAGCTGCCTGAAACCGCTAGATAGAGAGACAGTGGCTCGCCTTTAACTGGTTGCATCAGAAGCGGGGCGGATGACAAATATTCTTTCAAAGAGTTCAGAGCTGCTTCATGCTTCTCACCCCATTCGAACTTTTTGTTTTTCTTCAGTATGTCATAGAATTCTTTGCTCTTTTCGGAAGATCTTGATATGAATCTGTTAAGTGCTGCTACTCTTCCAGTCAATCTTTGAACTTCTTTAACATTTGTTGGAGACTTCAAGTTTATAATAGCTTGTATCTGCTCAGGGCTGGCTTCTATTCCTCTTTCAGTAACCATGAAGCCCAAGAATTTGCCGGCTCTTACTCCGAAATGGCACTTGGAAGGATTCAATTTCATGTTGAACTGGTCCAGGATATCAAATGCGGCTTCAAGATCTTTGGGATGATCTTCTGCTTTCTTCGATTTCACCACCATATCATCTATGTATACTTCCATGGTGTCCCCCAGCTTGTCTTTAAACATCATGTTGACTAGCCTTTGGTATGTAGCACCTGCATTTCGTAAACCAAAAGGCATTGCAATATAACAATAAATACCTGTGGGAGTCATGAAGGCCGTGTCTTCCTGATCTGATGGTTCCATTTGAATTTGTTGAAAGCCCGAAGATGCATCCATAAAAGTCAACATCTCGTGCCCGGCAGTCGCGTCCACCATAGAATCAATATGTGGTAGAGGGAATGGGTCTTTTGGACAGGCCTTGTTTAGGTCTGTGTAGTCTACACATACCCTCCACTTACCATTCTTCTTTTGGACTACCACCACATTAGCCAACCAGCGAGGATACTTAACTTCTCTGATCATCTTTGATTTGAGCAGCCTGTCAACTTCCTCTTGGATTATGACGTTTCTCTCAGGAGCGAACTTCCTTCTCTTCTGATGTATTGGCCTGAAAGATTCATCTATACCAAGTTTATGAGTAATAATATCTTTAGATATACCTGTCATGTCTTCATGTTTCCATGCAAATGTTGTGACTCTGGACTTTAAGAGGCTCACGAGCTGCTCCTCAGTATCCTCAGGAATATTTGTTCCTACCAGCACTTTGATTTCAGGATCTTCAGGATTGAGTTGAATTTCTTTGGTCTCCAATTCCTTTGTCATCTGAACTCTTCGTGCTGGTTTCTTTAATTGCTATGCTGGCCTTGACTTGATAGTGTTCTTCATAGCAGAAGTGTAGCAGTCTTTGGCTTCTTGTTGATCACTTAGTATTCTTACAACTCCCCAAGGTGTGGGAAGCTTCACACATTGATGATAGGTAGATGGAACTGCTTTCATGTCATGGATCCATGGCCTTCCCAAGATTACATTGCAACAAGGCAGGGAATCAATAACGCAGAATTTCTGCATGGAATTGACCCCTTCTACGTAAACAGGAAGTCTGATGTCTCCAACCGTATGCTTGGTTTCTCCGCTAAATCCTACTAATACTGAGGATCTTGGAATTATCTCTTCTTCGGGAATGCTCATCTTCTTAAGCACGTCCAATTGAATAATGTTGACTGAGCTGCCATTGTCTATCAGGATCCTGCGAACATAATGGTTAGCAATACATAATGTAATTACCAGACTGTCATGATGAGGATCCTGGATGTCCTGCTTATCAGTTTCGTCAAAAGAAATGACTTTGTCTTCAGTCAATATTGCATTCTTCTTTGGTCGACTGCCTTGATCCATTTTGGCCTCCTTGGCATGTCTTTTTGCTGATGAGAAAGAGGCCCCACATATGTCAGATCCTCCAGAGATGAAGTTGATCACCTTTGCATCTGCTGGTGGCGACTGAGCTCTTTTGGGCAGCTCAGCAGCTTCTTGAGTTTTGCTTCTCTTTCTACCGAACAATTCCTTGAGATGCCCCTTGCTGAGCAGGTAACTGATCTCTTTCCGAAGGGCTATGCAATCATCTGTTAAGTGCCCAAAGTCTTCGTGGTAGGCACACCATTTAGACTTATCTTTCCATGATCCTTGTTTATCCGATTTTCTTGGCCACCTGGCTTTATCACCTAGATCCTGCAAGGCACATAACAAACCACTTGTGTCAACCGAAAAGCAATAATCAGATACCTTTGGGAAGTTCTCTTCGTCGTCTTCCTCTTCCACTTCGTTGACCCTTGGATTATCATTACGATAATAGGGTTTGTTTCTTTGTTGTTTCCCGGGAGAGTTTGTCCTTCTGCCCGACGTTTCTTCACCTCTTTTTTGGATCTTCTTATCGTCTTCTAACCTGATGAACCTCAGTGCCCTTGTTCTGACCTCATCAAGGTTCCTGCAAGGAGTCATAACCAAATCATCATAAAATCGGGAATCCCCTCTAATCCCCATTTTGAAGGCTTCTACAGCAGCTGCCATATCCAAGTTAGGGATATCTAGAGCTTCTCGACCAAATCTGGCCACGTAATCCCTTAGGGATTCACTGGGTTTCTGAACTATCCTGTACAAATCACCAGTGAGCTTCTCAAAGCTCCTGCTGCAAGAAAACTGGTTATTAAACAAGTTAACCAAGTGGGGAAAAGAAGTAATAGTGTTAGGAGGGATACTGAGTAGCCATTTCAAGGCTGGTCCTGTCAGTGTTGAACCGAATCCCTTGCATAAGCAAGCTTCTTTGATGTTTGCAGGAATGGGGTTGATCTCCATTCGCTCCCTGTATTGTGCCACGTGCTCCTCAGGATCTGTGGTTCCATCGTAGAGTTTCATGTTGGGGGTCTGAAATCTTTTCGGTATCTCTACGTCACAGATGGGCCATGCAAATCTGGATATCCTGTGGCTGCCCGCTGGCACTTCGGGAATTGGGCGAATAACACCAGGAACACTTGAGATCATGTCTTTCAATCTCTGAAGTTCCCTGGCGATGACGGGGTCAATACCTGCATCCTGCACAATTCCTTGGTTAGGGTTAGTGTAATAATTATCAAAGTTGTTACCAGCCCTGGAAGTTTGTAGAGGGATTTGAGGTCCATATCCAGTATCTCTAATGACGGTTGGCTCAGTCATAGTCTCCACTTGCATGGGGATGAAGTCTCCCTCATGCATCTCCTGAGATGAACCTGGGAATGTGCCTGCAGAGACAGTAGGGTTAGAAAATAAGGATCCTTGAGGATCCTGAGCTGCTCGGAAGCGGCTTCGATATGGTTGGAATGGCTGAGATGAGGATCCCTGTGGCATCTGTGGAGTAGGCATTGCTGATTGCTGACTCCAAGGCTCATGTAGGTTTGCTGCCGCGAATTGTTGTGGTCGAGATGCGGATTGATGCATCGAGACTGCTGGCACCCGATGGTTTAAAAACCCGGCTGGTTGCTGACTTGAGCATCTCGGCGGCTGCTGACTTCCATATTCGCTGTAGTAAGATTCTGGGGGTTGCTCAGAGTAGAACCCAGAGTATTCCAGATCCATCATCCTGGAAGTCTTCTGATGCTGAGTGCCTGAGGATCCTGCAGTGGTAACTGTTGCAATACCTGACTTTTGAACAGTAGAGGGATTTACTTTCAGTTTCGGCTGCTCCGATATTTCCGGAGAGTTGAACCCGAATGATTTTGGGATCAAAGGGCTGATTTCCTCTACTGGTTTCTTAGATTTCTTCAATTCCATGATCTCCTTCATCATTCTCTCGTTGGTTTTGGTTTGTTCATCCGCATGGGCCTTCATTTGCCTGATCAAAACATAGAGATCATTATTAGAAATAGTAGAGTCAGTGGACGTACCTTGAGATCCAGTAAAAGTGGGGTATTCCACTCCTTTAGCATTAGTATCAGCCACTTTCTTCATCATTGGGGGAAGACCAGCATTGACGATCGGTTTAGTGGATGAAACGGATTTCGAAGTAATCTTTTGTTGGCTCGACATTTTCAAGAATTGGTTATGGGAAGAAGATCAAGGCTTTTAGCTGAATTCAAACACCGTTTGCCCCACGGTGGGCGCCAAATTGTTTTGGTCAAAAACTGCCTAAGCAATTAGTTGATCAAACTTTGTATGTGAGGTAGCGTGTTTGATGTAAATAAGGATGAAAATGTAACTGCTAGAATAGACACGAGGATATAACGAGGGAAAATCCAAGTATCCTTGAGTATCCTCAAGGAGCCTGGCAAAAAACCTCGGGGGCCGGTTCAAAGTACCTGCCGCCTAAAACTTTTATATAATGAAAGTTCTGATTACAAAGTAAATGAGCTCGAATTCTAAGTGTTGCAGAGAATTGTGATTGCGAAAAGATTGTGTGTGTGTGTGTGCCTTCTCCTGAATGAATGACCTAGAGCTCGTTTAAATAGTCAAAAATACATTAACTAACTAGGCTAAAAACTAGGGATTGAGTCTTCAAGTCTTTGTGAACGTTGGAGTCAGTTACAACACGTCCCATAAAGCCTTGACCGAGTCTTTAGCCATCATTTACACGTCCCTTAATACCTGCAATCAATTAAGACACGTGGACAATTGTAACGGTTAATCGATAACTGTAGTTCAGGATCCTTTGAGCTTCTGGCGAGCATCCTGAAATAATATAACCAACTGTCCTATATTTTAGGGATTCTCCCAACTAAGCCAATATGAACGTTGTGGACCACTTAGTCCACGTTCTATATCATTTGTCCGAGTCTTTAGGCTTGTCTACACGTTTCTTTGACCCTGCAATTAATAAGACACATGGGAAAAACAAACGGGTTAGTTGATAACTGTAATTCAGGATGCTCGAACCTGCCAGGATCCTGAACTTGCGTAAGGATACCAAACCATTTGAGCTGCCGCCAGGATCCCGGATTATCAGCCCTAACAGATAGCAATTAAAGAAAAAGGCCAGGGACACCCTGGAGGAAAGGGAACAAGATATCAACCAAATAATTCTAGATCCCTTGCATCCTGGGAAGAAAGTGTCGATTGGCACTAACATTCCTGGCCCAATTGAAAAAGAGTTGGTGGAATCCGTCAGATCCAGAATGTCAATATTTGCATGGAATACCGAGGATATGACAGGTATATCCAAAGATGTTATAACCCATAAACTTGGTATTGATCCCTCTTACAGGCCCGTGCATCAAAAGAGAAGAAAGTATGCTCCTGAGAAATATGTGATAATCCAAGAGGAGGTGGACCGTCTATTGAAGAATAAGATGATCAAAGAAGTCAAGTTCCCAAGATGGTTAGCCAATGTAGTGGTAGTGGAGAAGAAAAATGGCAAATAGAGGGTCTGTGTAGATTACACAGACCTGAACCGTGCATCCTTTTCCCTTACCACA
>JBCNJP010000128.1:6961-21961 GCA_039602395.1 Deinandra increscens subsp. villosa
CAATGGAGCCAGTTTCTTGAGTGAGTCCAGGATTTCATCAACTGGCTCATCATGAAGTAGACTGTTTACAAAAGATTCTTCATCATCAGTCATGTTAGGCTCATTTCCTTCAAATACTGTATCATCATCAACATCGAAGTCACTATCATTTAAGGAACTTGTGGAGTCAAGATCTCCTTTAGATTCTTTCCCCGATGGAAAATTAGCGCTATCAGTTCCTTGACGAGTTGACGGTTGTTCTTCTGGTTGCTCAGAACCTTTATTACCAGTATCACCACTGTCAGGCTTGTCACTGAGCTGGGTTACTTCTTTTGATTTGTTCAACAGCTCCTTAAGCCTTTGAATCTCAGCAGCTTGTTCAGCAATTACACGTGACTGCTCAGAGATTTTCTGGTTTGCCACTTGTAGAGAACAGTTGAGATGATCATTCTGACTCTGTAGGTTTGACACTTCAGCTTGGAGTTCCAAAACTCTTTCAGATTCAGAAGATGTCGTGCTTGAGGAGACGGTAACAGTAGCTTCAGCAGTGGCGACAGCGGCTTCTGCAATAACTTCTAAAGATCTCTGTTCCAAATTAACCCTTTCAGATTGAATCATAGAAGATGGAGAGACAGAAGCAGTTGCAAAGGTCGATTCAGGTTGGGCTCCAGATGAACCAACAACTTCATACTCGTCTGAGGAGCCTGGCTTTCGTCTAACTTGTAGTTTTTCAGTGCAGGACTTGCTTCTCTTAGCTCTAATTGTAATTAATTCAGCAGATTGATTTCCTTCATCAGCAATTCTTGTCATCTGATTAGATAGAAAAGTAGGAGGAGACTTTGGAGGGCTTTCGGGTTCATCTTGTAGATCATAAGATAGATCTGCTTGATCAAGAGATACTGAAGTTTCATCTTCATCAAAGTCGTCCTCTGAAGGTTTATAGCTGTCATCAGATGATGATGGTTGTGTCATAGAGGCCCTGGAAGATTCTCCAGTCCTCTGTCTTTTCCTTGGATGAATTGCTTCAGCTAGATCAGGAGTGTCATCTGAGCTTGAGGAGTCAGATGCTTCTTTATCTGTGTCATTGCCTTCCTCAGCTTCTGAAGATATCACATTCACTGAACTGAGCGGATCAGCATGCTCAGATGCATCAACATTATCACCCTGGAGATTCCCAAGGTCTTCAGTAGCAGCAACAGGGTCTGGTATGACTGGGGCATTCAAGTCCAATGTAGAATGAACTTGAGCCGCTTCAGAAGATTCTGGTTGTGCTTCCACTGCAGCTTCACCCATGTGGACATCTCCTTCGGCATTAACGGGTGCTAATCGAGCTATCATCTCAGGAAAGAAAGGTACAGGTGCACCTTGATACTTACCTTGCTGATATTTGCTGTAAGAACCGGAGTTCATTGAGCTGGTCTTGATCGTCTCACCTTGCTTAGACAAATTCGGATAAAATCTATTCAGAATAGTCTGTAAGAACCTCGGGTACTGATAGAACTTGACTGCCCTTCCAGTAGGGTGTAGGTTAGCAATCATCCACTTCAGGAGTTGATGGGAAAGATTGAAACCTTCTCCTGATATAAATCCGTGTAGAGCCCATGCAGTTTCTTCTACGAAATCATCAGGAGCAGCCTTTCTGTGAGAGAAGGCAGCAGTAAAGAAGTTGATCAACAGCCTCCAGTTAGCCGGAAACAGGGTCTTCTTGATCTTGTTGCTGACGTTGGGGAGTAAGACGCCGGTATACCCCATGTTTGTAATGGTTGTTTCCCATACCTCCTTGGGAAAGGATTTTGGTTTATCAGCATCTTTCAACACTAGAGCAGTTCTAATTTTCTCTTCAGTTATCTCAACATCAGTGTTCAAGATCCGGGCCCTTATCACACTGGATCCATCAGCAAGCTCAGCAGACTGAGCAGTTTGCCAGAATTCTTCAATGTGTCTCTTGTAAATAGAAGGGTTGATCCTCATTGCTGTAGCCCAAGAGGATCGCAAGATAAGATCAATCGCTTGCTCATCAGCATCTTCCCAAGACTTGTTGAAAACACATACTCCATTGTGTAATCTACCATATGTTAACTCCTGTCTGGGAGGCATCTGCACATATAGATCAACAGGATTATATCAATTTGACACTTAATGAATGTCATGTCACACTAGACTCGTGATAGTGACTGAGCTTTTCATTTGAATATCAAGGTTACAAAGATGAATCACACAGTGCATTTGCCTCATAATGGATAGATACAACATGAATTTATGTTAACAATGATAAGTATCAGGTGACTTTAAATATTAAAGAAAACATGTGTGTGTAAAGAATCTGGAAAATAAGGAGCCAGATCTAAATCTCCAATTAACATGTTCAAGTGAAAAATGACCCAGAGTTTTAGTCTAAGTAAATTAAGATCTAGACTGTTGAAGGAACCAGGAGAAATTCTTTTAGAATTCTACAACAGGGTCTTCAAAAACAGTCAAAGATATCAAGGAACATTTTGGCAATCTGGGATCAAGAATGTGTAGTTTTGTGATCCCAGTTTGTCAAGTCAAATCAGGGAATGTCATATAGGACATGATTCCACCCGAGCTTGTGAATTCCTTGAAATGAAACTTAAAGACAGGAAACAACTCAGTTAAAGACAATACATGCAAATAAGTGTATTTTAGTCATGTCAAGCAAAGAGAACAATTCAAGTATGATGAAAGTAAATTTACTGACCTATAGATGATGTGTATTAACTTCAAATTTTCTTAAGTACAACAACAAGTCCGCTAAAGCTTAACAAGTTCGCTAAGATCAGAACAAGTACGCTAGGAACTAACAAGTTCGCTAAACATATGCACAAGTTCGCTAAGAACTAACAAGTTCGCTAAGCAGACAAATAAGTACGCTAAGACTGAAACAAGTCCGCTAACACCAGATTGATCTAATTTGCAGACTTTCATCACTTAGAGTTGAACACAAGGTGTATAGATCATATATCAACATCAACAAGGTTTGTTTAGATTCAACAAGATTAAACTTTACACTTAAAAGCAAGTAGAATGTCTTAATGGGTCATGATTTCAAAAATTTGAACATTTAAAGGACATAGATGTGATTATTTAAGTTTGACAGGTTAGATGGAGCTATTACATGTCAAATTCAATCCTAACACACTAATATAAGCATATATGGACTAAACAACACATGATCAAACCATCAAACACACATTCAATCAAAACAGTCACATAAGTCACTTAAAACAATTTTATGCTAAATTTGACTTATTAAAGTCAAAATGACCAAGTAGGTGTTAACTTAGAGCTTAACTGCCTAGGATAGTTCATATGAAACCTATTGGTGTCATAGATCACATCCCATGTAGATATGCTCACAATTAATCACAAAGGTGGTCAAATTAACTTAGATAGGTCAGTTCATTCACATTTATCTATTTAAGTGTCAACTTGATCCAAGATCCTTTCACCTGAGTTATTGACTAGTCTCAGACCTGTGAGGATCTCAACCAGTCTAAACCACCAGTGTTAGGCTCAATTGGATGTCAGTTTACACAGAGAAAGACGTACATTAACATAAACAATTTGAATCATGATGATGCACTACCTGATTAATTAACCTGAGTACATAACTTGAAGAACACATACCTTTCTGAAGATCTAATGTAGACTAAGATCTAATATAAGACGCAGTGTATATCTCAATGACTCAGTGAGCAATCTGCTAGGATCAAGCAGAATAACTTTAGAAATCAAGTTGGCTTCATATTAACTAAATAAAGTAAAAGATTGCCCCTTTGTAGCTTAAGATTGAGTTTGACTCAACATTGCTTGAATTTAGAACAACATACCTCTTGTAGGATCTATTGTTTGCTAAGATCACAATGAAGAGAATGTGATGATCTTGATCAATCACAACAATAACAGGTTCTGTTAATGAGATCAGACAAGCTAAGTTAAACTTCAAAATCTTAAACAAGCAAATAATAGTTTAGCAATCTGAATTGAAGAAATTTAAGTATTCAAATAACAGAGGCTCACTATACCCAAGTTTTATCAATCTAAACACTTACTTAGGTTCAAACTAATTTAACAAGCATATATTAGTGATCAACTGTTATGGAACACTTAAAAAGGATTTCAATTTCATACACCTTCAAACATTCTCCTGTACACAATTTTCTTTGAGTTCAAAAAATGAAATTTGTGAGTTTAGATTCACATACCTTAGTCTTGATCACAAAGTGAACTAGAATCAAGTAAGATGATAATGAATCTGAGATAACATCAAAAAAAAACTCATTAGAACCCTAGAAATTTTACGATTTACACCTACGGCTCAAGATTATCACCGAAACCAAAATCAACCTGAATGAAAGTAAAATCGAACCTGTGGATGCAAGAAGAGTGTTCGAATCAACCCTAATTGCAACTAGAACGACAGATTCGAGAGAAAATGGGAGGATTTCGATCGAACAGTGAGAAGATGAGAGTCGACGGTTCGTAATGTATGAGCGGGTGTGTGAGTTTTGAAAGTGTGAACAGGAACAATGACCGAGTTCCCCTTTATATAGTATTAGGTTTAGCGGACTTGAAAATATCTAATCATTTAAACAAGTTCGCTAAAACTATCTCTAAGTCCGCTAAGTATAAGCAGACTTAAACAAGTACGCTAAAGGGAAACAAGTTCGCTAAGGCCTAAAATAAGTACGCTAAGCCTAAAGAAGTTCGCTAAGCCAGGAAGTTCGCTAAGGCTAAACAAGTACGCTAAGCCTAAAGAAGTTCGCTAAGCTAGGAAGTTCGCTAAGGCTAAACAAGTACGCTAAGGCCAATATGAACTTTAGACACCAAAATAATCTAAGTAAAAACAAGTCCGCTAAGGCTTAAACAAGTTCGCTAAGAACAGTTTAGCCTAAGTAGACATAATATGAAAGTGGAGAAGTTCGCTAAGGCTAAAATCAACTTAGCGTACTTCATCAACACTTAACAGAAATTTTAAGAGTAAAATCATGTGAAGTTCGCTAAGGATAAAATCAACTTAGCGTACTTCTTTCTCAAAAGAGAAGCTTTAAGGAAACAAGTTCGCTAAGAACACTTTGTTCTTAGCGGACTTAAAGAAAAATTTAAGGACAATTTTTCAAGACTTCCAAACAAGTTCGCTAAGAGCAAACCTGTTATTAACCTTGTGGATTGTTCTTAGCGGACTTGCCTTAGGATTAAGTTCGCTAAGGCAAAAACAAGTCCGCTAAGACCAGAATTATGTAAAAACATAAGAAAAATTCTAAGTCTTAAAAATTTTCAAAAATTTTCAAAAAATTCTAAATCTTAAATTACATCAAAATAAAAGTTCATAAATGCATGTCTGCCACCAGTAACCTACCAGGAAGATAAACTTTTAATTTATAAGACAAGTACTTGATAATTTCAACAAATTTGATAGAGACACACCTAGTACCTACAATTGACTCTTATTGGTTCAAAACACATCCAAACTCAAAAAGTTACATTTTCAACCGAGTTGGGTCAATTTTCCACCCGAACTCAAGATTTCATTTTCATTCGAGTTGGTTTATTTCAAACCAAAACCAAGATTCATTCAAGCACAAGTTGGTCAATTTTTCACCAAACTTGGAAATTTTAAGCACATTGGCTTTTGAATATTCACATATTTTTGGATGGTCGTGGTCAGACATGTTTAGAATCATACCGATCATTTACGTGATCAATAACACTTATAATTCAAATCACCTTTCGGATCCGGTACCCTAAGTCAGATTGTCGGTATTGTTTATCCACTTAAGCTCAGACAAGTTAATTTTCAACCAATTTCTGTGATGTATTGTTATCATGTTTTGTCCAATTAGTGAAAGATGTGATTAACCTTATATTCAACATAAGTCACCAGAATTCTACCATGGGCCATTTTTGCACTTCGGATACAACCCACACACATAAGAATTTCAAAATGTACATATGGAATTTCTTCAACATATGACAACATATTTTATTTCCCCCTATTTCTTTAGTGTTAAGTAGCTGATTTCAATGAATGGATATTATGATGGATCGCGTGAACACAAGGTCATTGCTTTCGCAAAGCAGATGTGTCACGGATAAATGATGATTGTGATGATGGTATCGCGTGGTCACAAGGTCATCGCTTTCGCAAAGCAGATGTGCCACGGATTTATTGATGGATGAAGCGACACCAAGGTCTTTGCGTAAGCAAAACAGATGGTGTGCTGATGAGTGAAATCAGGGACTTAATGCTAAAGAAATATTCGTGTGTGTTGGCATATCGTACTTAGCTCAGACTAAGGCAAATTTAAAGAATTTTGCTCTGGTAGACTTAAAGGTTCACATTTTCATGCAAATTAATGTGTAATCACAGAAATAGTCTACTTCTAAGTATGTCGAGCCTACCGACACATCAAATGATAGAATTACCGGTCGATTGGATCATATCCTACGGTTAGATCAACAAGACCAGAATTATATCACGTTCCAAACATATTGTCCGACCACAGACCAAAAGGTTTTTGCTTTTTCAATGTTTTTGGTAATTTTCTGCTATTTTTCACTGCACATGTGTATAGACACTTGATTTATAATTATCGAAATGACACTATTTTTGGTTTTATCTTCCACAAATGCAGGCACGGTAGACAGACACAAAAACATAGGTAAACAAGGAAAAATTTGATCTTTAGAGACAGACAAAATTGACACTTGACAACCACAAACAAAAGTTTAGGTCAAATCAGGGTCAAAAGATAAAATAACTCGATAAACAGATAAAAGTAAAAATTTGAAACTAAAGAAATCAGAGATAACACTTCTAAGCAGCTAAACCTATAGAGTTAAGATACTAACATACTAGAGAATGGAGAGAGCTCAGTCATAGTTTATCATGCCTACTGCACTAACCAGAAAATTAAACCTAGACATATCAAAGGGTTTTGTGAAAAGGTCTGCTAACTGGTCATCGGAGCTAACATGAACTAAAGTGACTAGCTTCTTCTCGGCACAATCCCTAATGAAATGATATCTAATCTCTATGTGCTTAGTTTTAGAATGCTGAATAGGATTTTTAACAATAGAAACAGCAGCAGTATTATCTATATGAATAGGGGTACCCATGAAGTTCAAACCGTAATCCAGAAGCTGATTCTGAATCCAAAGCACTTGAGAGCAGCACGATGCGGCAGCAATGTATTCCGCTTCAGCCGTTGAGACTGACACTGTTGTCTGCTTCTTGCATTGCCATGAAACTAACCGGTTTCCCAAGAACTGAGCTCCTCCCGTTGTCGACTTACGATTGAGTTCACAACCAGCATAGTCACTATCTGAGAAGGCTCGAAGATCGAAGGATGGGTCTTTAGGATACCAAAGTCCTCTGTTTGAATTGGACCTCAAGTATCGAAAAATCCTTTTCACAGCTAGTAAGTGCGATTCTTTTGGCTTGCATTGGAATCGGGAACATAGACACACTCCATACATGATGTCGGGACGGCTGGCTGTCAGATACATAAGAGAACCTATCATTGACCTGTAGAGATGCTCATCCACACAAATACCTTCCGGATCCAGATTAAGTCTATGACGCGTAACAACGGGTGTAGAGAAACCCTTAGAATCATTGAAACCAAATTTCTTCAGGATTTCTTTGACATACTTCCCTTGGCTGATTAAAATACCATCCGGTGTTTGCTTCACTTGAATTCCCAGAAAGAATGTCAGTTCACCCATAGCACTCATCTCAAACTTCTTTTTCATCAGATCCTCAAATTCGTGACAGAGAGCAACATCTGTTGAGGCAAAAATAATGTCGTCGACGTACACTTGTACTAACAGCTTGTCTTCACCAACATGACGAATGAAGAGAGTCTGATCAATGACACCCCTTTTGTAACCATTTGACAGCAGATAAGTTGATAATGTCTCGTACCATTTTCTCGGGGCTTGGTGTAGACCATAAAGAGCCTTATCCAATTTGTAACATTTCTTGGGAAAAGATTTGTTCACAAACCCCGGAGGTTGGTCTACGTATACGTCTTCGTCGAGCTCACCATAGAGAAAGGCGGTTTTCACGTCCAACTGATAGACGGTGATGTTCATTGACGCAGCATACGCCAAGAAAATCCGGATTGCCTCTAGACGAGCGACTGGAGCATAGACATCATCATAATCAATGCCATCGATTTGCTTATACCCTTTTACAACTAATCGGGCCTTATTCCTTATAATGATTCCACGGTCATCTCTTTTGTTTTTGAAAATCCATTTGACAGGAATGGGTTCCAAACCTTCTGGCGGGTCCACCAAATGCCAGACCTTGAGCAGTTTGAACTGAAGAAGCTCTGTTTGCATCGCATCAATCCAATTTTCATCAAGAAGGGCAGCAGCAACAGAAGTAGGCTCTTCTTGTGATATGAAACAAGAAAACAGACATGTGTGCAGATCCTTAGTTTTACTCCTAGTGAGACGCACATCAACGGGACCAATGATCTGACTAGTGGGATGATTCTTATGAATCCGAGTCTCTTCAACAGCAGGTGCTGGGATAGACGATTCTAGATTCCCAATTTGAAGATCGTCGCCTGGGGTCTCTCCAGTTTCAATCTCAGATATGTCATCTGAATCTGACTCATGAGTTTCAGCTTCATTTCCAACAAAGTTTTCTGCCTCAGTTGTTGCTTGAGCTGGTTCTATCTCCACAATTACTGGCTCGAGAGTCTGAACAGAAGGCTGATCAGGTAAAGAAGTTGTTGTAGTCGCTTCAGTGACATCAGTTGATGGTGTTGACTGTTCTCCCCTTGAAATCGTCGTTGTATCAACCGAATAGATGGAATCCAGGATAGACGAAGTAATTGGAGCAAACATATCAACAGAAGGGAAGACTTCTTCATTTACTTGTTCAGCTTGATTTAACAAATTTCCTGCAACATCAGACTCAAACAAGTTAAAAGTTGAAGAAAAAGTCTCAAGGTCATACATGCTATCAGGAGCAGGATCTCTAGTATTCTGAGCATGCTCGTTAAAAGTAACGTTGCACGATTCAAGAATAACTCGAGTTCTTCTGTTAAATACTCGAAATGCTGGAGAGCTCATCGAGTATCCAACAAAATAGCCTTCATCCGCCCGAGGGGCAAATTTAGCTAACTGTTCCGACTGGATTAACACAGTACAAGCGCATCCAAACGGTTTTAATCGTTTTAAGTTTGGTTTTTCTTTTGAAAACAGCTCGAAAGGCGTCTTGTTAGCATGTTTAACCAAGAGAGTTCTATTTAGAACATAGCAGGCTGTATTCACAGCTTCTGCCCAAAATGACAATTTAAGGTTGGAATCAGCAAGCAGAGTTCTGGCACACTCAATGATTGTTCTATTCTTCCGTTCTGCGACGCCATTTTGTTGAGGCGTGTACGGTGAACTGAACTGTCGAAATATGCCCTTTTCATTGCAAAAAGCATCAAAAGTCTGATTCTTGAACTCTGACCCATTATCTGATCTGATGACTTTAACTCGCTCTCTGCACCGATTCTCGATCCGCGTTACAAAATCCTTCAAGATCTCAGCTGTCTCAGACTTCTCTCTCAGGAAGAACACCCACGAGTATCTGGAGTAATCGTCAGTAATAACTAAGCAGTAAGACTTTCCCCCTAAACTGTAGACGTTCACAGGCCCGAAAAGGTCGAGATGGAGTTGTTGAAGAATTGCCGTAGTCCTTCCAGGTGGCTTTGGCTTGTGAGACGACTTGCGCTGTTTACCTTTCAAACATGCCACACAGTTATCGATATGGATGAATTCCTTCTCCGGCACACCGACCACGTGTTTTCCTCTTACAAGGCGGTTCATGTTTCGAAAGTTCACATGTCCCATTCGCCTATGCCATAAAGTTGAGTCATCTTCCGAAGCCTTTGCCAAGAAACACGCCACTGAACCAGTCGGCCTTGCAGCAGACATATCTAAGGCGTACATATTCCCGTTTCGTTTTGCTCGAAATAGAATTTGATCTTCGGGAACCTTGAACCCCGGCTTCAGGATATAACACTCCTTATCATCGAATAACATCGGCATTTTGTTGTCGCAGATCTGCGATACACTGAGCAGGTTGAACTTCAGATTGGAGACCAGATTCACTTTGTCAAACGAGATTTCTCCATTAGATAAAAGACCGTTTCCTATTATTCTACCACCACGAATATCACCCCCAAAGGCAACAGAACCGCCATGAGTTATCGTCTTGACATCAGACAGCAGGTCCTTGTTCCCTGTCATGTGCCTAGAGCAGCCACTGTCCAAGTACCATATGTTCATAGCACTCCGGGCCGTTCCCTGCACATGAAAAAGAAAGTGATTAGTTCAAGGATGGACCCTGGCCAAATTGACCAGGAGCCTTCTTCTTAGGTGCTTTCGAGGTGGAGGGAGCAGTTGGTGCGTTCACAACAGCAGGAGAGGCAGATGAAGCAGCCTTAAATGTAGCTGATGGTCGAGGAGCTGCGACAGGTTGTTGAACCACAAGAGGCCTTGGAATGAATCCCGGCCTTGGTCGAGGCGTCCAGGACCTAACAGGAAAAGTGTTTGGTGCCGACATTCTCATTTGTTGTTGAACATTTGGCCTGAATGTATTCACACCCCTACCGAGACCACGTGGCACATACGGAGCCTGATTTGGAATGTAGGGCTGATTTGGGTAAGATTGTTGAAACATGGTGTCAAGGCGCTGATCCACGTATTCTTCCCCATAATTCCCATAATACATTGGAGCCAATTGGTTTCCTTGAGGACCTACTTGTTGCTGTTGGTAGAAATGGGCTGGAGGCACTGGAGCATTGTTGAAGTCAGAGTATCCTGTATTGTAAACACAAACCCTGGCATCATGATGCGGGTTTCCACAGACAGAACATCCTACATTCTCGACAGTACCACTAGCTGAAATTGCAGCAGATTGTTCAACAGACTGAGGAGCCAATTGTTGAGGCTCACTTGAAGTGACACTTTCACCCTTCTCTTTTTCAGCAACGGGCTTCTTCTTCCGTCTTCTGGTCTGTTTCTTCTTCTTCGGTGTAGACTCATTTTCAGAAATGCTTAAATTAAGCTCACTTTGCTCAACCGTCTGATACTGATCTTCATTTTCATGTGGAATTGTGATAACTGGATCACTCTGAGGTCTTTTGTTCTTTGGATTCCCAGTCTTCACAAGAGTCACAGATGAAGAGCCAGCTTCATTGGAAGCAGTATGAGCAGATGATCCTTTTTGCTTGAGAAATGTTGGTTGAGGAACAGCTTGTGCAGCAGGAGATGTTGCGATTGGAACAGAAGCAGGAGGCTTTTTCTGAACAGACGTCACCTTACCATCGGTGATTGTAAGACCGGCTTGTGTGTGCATGACAGTCTTACCATGTTTTAAAGCCATTTCTGCGAATGCTTTTGCAAAGGCATCATCATCGACTACTTGCTGCGAATCGAGTTTCACATTTTCAACACTCACTTTGGGCTTACGCCTCCGAACAGTTTTTATCCTTTTAGGAGCTTCATTAGTTTTGAAAACATCAAAATTTTCATTAAACAAAAATGATTGACCATTTGAGGCATTTTGAGTACAAATATTTAGAAACTCAGATTCAGCAGCCTTTAGGACACATGCTTCAGAAATAAGTGAATCAACAGAACTAACAGAGATAGACTCAAAGTCACCAAACTTCAAGGTTTCATCAATCGGCGGGAGCCCAGAGCCAGTTTCAGTGGCAGAGAGTTGGGCTTCCATCGATTGTATATCAGAAGCACTCGGAATCATGCTTGGATCAATGAACTTAATGTGACTCTTGGGGTTGATTTTAGTTAACTCAGGGATTGTTAAGTAATTATGATTAAGTGGATGTTCAGCAGCACTATCACAAATTTCCCTTAAGAAACCCAAACCAGTTCTTAACCGTGCCATAATGTCTTTGGCAACAGCATTACCCAAGTTACCAGGATTAAGTTTCATTAAATCAATAGCTTCACGAGCTTTAGCATATTCATTTCTCAAAGAGGTTTGATTTTTCAAAAGATCCTCAATTTGAATTTTTAAAGTTGATTCAGTGTGCTTCATGATTTCAATGTCATCCTGAAGTGACTTGATTTTCTCAAGAAATTTTTCCTCATTTGCCTTGAGGATTTCAACCTGACTTTCGCTTTCAGCCGCCTTAGCATGCAATTCGAGATTGTATGTGCGGTATCTAGCGACAGTTTCAAGGCAATTTGCAGAACATAAATTTTCTTTTACCTCATCGGGAATGGATCCACGTTGGAGTTCAAGAAGTCTTTTGCCAGCTTCAGACTCGACCTCATTTTGACTTACAGCAGTGGCTGAACCAGCAGAGGGAGAAGTTCCATCAAAATCTTCTTCAATACCCGCCATCAGACAGAAGTTGGTGGGGAAAAGAGGGTCAAACTCAACAGACTCAGTATCCTCCTTTCCATCTGAGTCCACCACAAGAGCATAATCAGGCTGGTTTGCAGAATGAGATGGTGCAGAAGACGTCCAATTGTAGTTCCCATCCTCGAGAGATACCAAGGCTTTTCCATTGCTATCAACCCTCTGTGCAGACGAAGAGCTAGACGATCCTTGATGAGAGACATTTGAATTGGTATTCTGTGGCTTCTGGTAGGAAGAGTTGCCAGTTTTCTGGTACGACTGGGTACTATTTCCACCTTGCTTCTGATAGGTGTGGTTGCTTCCACCCGAATTGACAGGAACATTCCAAGTTTTGGGCTTGGGACATTCACGGGCGAAGTGACCAAGCTCTTGACAGTTGAAACACTGAGCTTTAGACTTGTCAAAGCCTATGTTAGCATTTGAGGCAGGTTGAAACAGCTTCCTTCCAGTCTTTCTGAAAAACTTTCTTGTCCTGGCAGCAATCATTCCCATCTGCCACTTAATATCGATCTCTTCAAGATCATCAGCAGAAATCTGGTCAAGATCCTCTTGACACACAGTCATCGTCTCAATATTGCCTGACATTTGAGAGTTCATGCAGGCAAGAAAAGCATTACACAGATCTTGATCCATGTTGGTGGAGTTTGAAGAAACTGGAGCTGACGAATGACCAAAATACCCTGAAGAAGGAGCTTGTACAAATGACACGCTTGATGGTTGATGAGTTGCATGAGACACTTGAACTTCAGGCTGAGTTGGAGTCTGAGTAGGAGTAGAGGCAGGGACAGGTACACTGGGACCAGAAGATTGAGAAAACTGATGACTATCCTCATACATGGTAGCAGCAAATGCAGCATTGGGAGCATTGGATGACGAACCCTTAGAGGTCACATTACCCATGAGTGACCTTCCAGTGCGTTCAACTGCTCTAACCTCATAATCACGAACTTTATCAATCATGTCCATGTAATCAGCATTGAGGAGATCAGTGCTGTCAATCAGATAGATGACATAGGAGGCAAACTCTTGAGGAAAAGAATGCAGAATCTTCCTTATGATGTCGCCGGTATCTGGACGAATCTTCTTAGTGGTCATCTCAGTGATAATCCTGCAGAATCGTGTGACATGTGTCTCGAACGACTCTCCAGGCCTGTGAGCAAAAGTATTGAAAGCGAGTTTGAGTTTCTCAAGCCTTCTCTCCTTTGTAGCTGGGTTGCCCTCATACTTCTTCTCTAGGCCTACCCAAATCTCATGTGCAGAAGTAGCATCCCGAAACTGATGCAACAGATCATCATTTATTGCCATCTTGATACAACCCAATGCACGCCTGTCAATTTTCAACTGAGCATGTTCACCTACAGTCAGCTTGTCCATGGGCTTTGGGAGCATCCTCTTCTTAGTGTTAGGTGGGTCAGCAACAGTAGGAACTGCAACACCAGGAGCCGGTGTTGTAGCTTCTTCAACTTCAAACACAGCTGGACCATTGAGAACTGAAGTAAGTAGATCAAAATCCAAATATTCCAGAAACAGTATGAACTTCCCCTTCCAGTCATCAAAGTCACTAGCACCCATAAGTTTAGGAGGGCGGTTGTTTCCTTGCATGACCGGAGTAAAATGATTTCCTTCAGACATCTCAGATGAGACAGAAACAGATTTTCAGCAAAAGTTGCTAAAACGGGCCGAACGAAGAACACGAGCTTCAAATTGCTTGTAAACACGAAGATTGCTTGAATTCACACAAATCCTGCAATCATAAACATCAATGGGATAATTAAACACTAATATTTAGGTGTAAACAGCAAAATTTGAAAAATTCAAATTTTTGACTTAGTCAAAATTTTGAACAGCTTGTTCTTGAGCAAGTTCAAATCACCAAAAATCAATTTTCACCAAAATGATGTTTGAGGGCATCAATAGATGCGAAATCATGTTAGGATCATTTGATACAACTAACACAAACCTCAAAAATCACTCTAAGTGACCTTAAATTAATCAAACAGTGATATTTTGTGAAAAAGTCTCAAAAATCCGAAAATTTGTTCATAAAATCTTCAATACTTGATGTTAGAAGGTGAAATCTGTGCCAATGATTTCGGTTTTACTATACTAAATCTCGAAAATCATCAATTTCAGCAAAGGAACATCATAAAAACAATTTTGGAAAAAATTTCTCAAGAACAGTGAAGAATACGGTCCGAACCAAAACTTCACTAAATTCAAAAATTGACCATCAAAACTTGAAATAAACAGAAATCTAAGCATGTTTTTGAGTTTCTAGAGTGATTTCTACCAAGAATCAACTCATAGATCTAGCAAAAACAACCAAAATTGATAACTCAAATGAGATTTCTCCATTTTTGAGAAAAACTTCAAAAATGAAGAACATGGCTCTGATACCAATTGTTAGGACCTGATTTGAGCACAATGTTCTCATTTGATTCATCACACAGGTGCGGAAAACAAGTGTGATGATCAATCTTGGTTGATTTCACCCCATAGATCTCTAAAGCTCAAGAACACACACAAAATACACCAAGAACACACACACAAAGGCTCTCTTGAAGAATAGACCAGGAGGAACACGTATTAGGGTTTTCACT
>JBCNJP010000128.1:22461-80683 GCA_039602395.1 Deinandra increscens subsp. villosa
AGGAACCATGTATCAACAAACTCCCCCTCGGCATGTGCAGTATCAACTCCTCTTAATAAAACTTGTATCTTGTATCTTCAATCAAACTCTTCCTCGATCTAGATGATGAGTTCAATCTTGAATACTTGATATTGCAATGTGTGTAGTCTCTTTATCAACAATCTTCAGAAGACTTGAAGTTGCGATGTTCTCTTTCCACTTAGAAACCTGCCAACATAAATAATCTTGGCGCAAAACGTCTCTTTGAGACTCCAAGATATCATGATTTTGAAAATGATGTTGTATTCCGTGTTGATCAATCGAAAACAAAACAGAAACAAAATCTTTTTGGCTTTTAGGAACTTTACATCAAAACACACCTAAAATCTTTTTGGTATTTTCTGATAAGAAAGTAAATGTCATACAGAATCAGACACTATTTTTGTCTTTTGTGAGAAAGATCACGACTTGGGATCATATTGGTCATAACATGCTGAACTACACTTCAATTTCAATTATTATAGCACATAAGCCATGCCGATTGCAGATATACTTTGTCCAACTTTAAACTCTGGCACAATCATACTCATAACATCTGGATATGTTAAGGTATTTATTAGATTTGCATTGACCAGTGTACCCTACACTTTCAGACATACTCAGATATGCTTTGCTTATCACATTTTGTGATTTCATTTGTGACTTTAATCACACAATGATTGTATTCATGATATTGTCAACTGTGTTCCATGCAAAAAGAAATAAGAACGTTAAATCGTCTACCTTAAGGTCGATCTTTCGATACGCAGATAAGGCCTCGGATTTAACAAAATAAGAAAATAAAACAAGTTGAAATTGTATAACTCAACAACAATCAGGTCGGTACTTCCGTACACGCAGAGAAAGTCCGATGAGTTATACGAAACACCAAAGAAAATAAAGCAGAACGTCAAACGAACAACGATCAGGTCGGTCTTTCGACACGCAGAGAAAGTCCGATCGTTTGACAAAATAAAGAAAATCAAACAAGTTTAAATCTTTGCAAAATGAACACATGTATACACAGTGACTTCTCATTTTATTTTTCACATATCTTTTCTTGATATATTATGAGATATGCATCAAGATGTTGTCCACTAGGTCAAGCATTAGTATTTAATGTGTTTATCACATCTGTATACTTTCTGATTTAATGCCAAGCCTACCTTACACATCGATCAAATGGTCTTATGGCTTTTTCACTTACTTTATCCATGAGTCAGACATTGTCAGCCAATGTACCATCATTTCCCAATCATGTCGGATACAATTTCTCATTTTTCAATGTTTTTGTCTGTTTCAAATTTCTCCCCCTAAAAATGACAACTCTATTTATAGATTTTAATTTTACGATTTGAAAAACAACACACTATTTTTGGTATTTTTGCAAAAACAAACTCCCCCTTAGAATAAGACGGAGTGAAACACCAAGAGAAATTGATCAACCAACACGAACACTTGCAGGTTAAATCCTTGCTGAAAAACAAAAATGAATTTTGAAAATCAGATTAATTAGAACAGATATTTCACAATCAGCAATGTGTCAATCACCGAAAGGTCTTCTTGAAACACCTGTTGACACCAAATAAATCATCAGTCGCTCTGGGATCGACCCAATGTAACATCGTCGGGTCGCCCGGTGTCTTCCACAAAGTCATTGTTGGCCTTGGAAACAACTTTTGGTTTCCAAATTTGTAAAAGTTTAAATTTTTGATCAGAACCTGAATCAGATTCAACCGACGTACTTGGATTAGACCAAGACAATTTACGATTAGATTTTATCTTTGAGGACCATGGTTCATCAAAAATTTGACCTTTGTTATCCACATATTTGGCAGTGTCGTGGATATATGCAGTCGTCGGACAATCAGCAGCAAGATGTCCAGGTTGACGACATACATAACAAAGTCTTTCTCGAAACATATTTGAAAATTGTGTTGATTTTGAAAAACCTGATGAATGCTCAGAATCAAAATTATCAAAGAAATCATCAGAGGAATCATACCTAGGAGATGGACTCCTTGAAGATGACGATCTTCCAGAATAATAAGTGAATTCCTTCGGAGATGGTGATTTCTTTGCATTCTTGACTTTAGAAGCCTTGGCGACTTTCACCGGTTTCTTGGTTTGAATCAATTCGTCCTTCACAACAAATCCCACACCTTTGTGTTTGGAGCCTGAAACCTTTGAAGTACTTGAAGAAGAAACTGAAACTTCTCTCGCCTTAGCATCACTAGTAAATTTGGCTTTGATATCCTTCAGCCTATTCTTCTCAACCATGACTTTTTCTTCTTCAGTTGCAGATGAAGAACTTGACACAACCTTATCAAAGACTTTCTCATTCTCCAACAAAACAGACTTTGAAACAAATTTTGGAGCTTCACCCAACAGCTTTTCTTTCTTTTTGGATGTAGATTTGGTCTTTTTGGGTGGAATAGCAAACTTGGAATAATCATGCAATTCATCTTTGGGATCAATCGGAGCAGCAGTAACTTCAGTTAAATCCACTGGTTGAGGAACCAAGTGAACATCAGTTTTCTGAGAACTATCTGAACTCTGATCTTGCTTATATAAGAAATTTAGCATCGTAGGAGATAAATTGCAATTCTTTACTTGCCGCTTTAACTCCAAAATCTCCAACTTTAAATCATTGATCTGTTGTTGAGCATCAAACACTTCTTTCTGTGACTTGATGAACTTTGCATTGAGATCATCATATTCATAAGTTTGCAACTTTCGGATCTCACATTCAGCAAATAACTCTTCAAGAACACTTTCTCTCTTTTTCTTGTAAATCTCAACATCCTTTGTCAAAACTTCATTTTTATCACGATAGAGAGTATTCTCATCTTGAAGCATAGAAATTTTGTTCTGAAGCTTTTCAACAGTAACAGCAGTTGTAGCAATAAGAGCAATTGCTTCTTCATACTTTTTCTGAACTGGATAACTTTTCTCAAACAAATTCTCAAAATCTTGAGCTGCATCTAAAGCTTCAGTCTTTGCTTTCTCACATTCTTCAGTCAATGTTGCTTTCTCTTTTAACACATCTTCATGAACATGAACCAACTCATAATACTTCTTTTGAAAATCTTCCAAATCTTGCTTTAACACCACTATCTCTTCAGTAGATATTTGATTACTTTGTTCAAAACTAGCAATCTCCTGAAGAAATTTCTTACATTTAAGACATTCAATCTCTTCAACCTTTGAATTCTCAGAGACTCTAGGCAATTCTTCTTGAACCAGAGATACACTCGAATAAGAATCGGAATCAGTTAAAATGCTATCATCATCAATATGACGAACAGTCAAAGCAATTGCAGGTTTAGAATTATTCCTTTTAGCTTCAGTATCTGCATCCCATGCAAACTCACTTGAATGTGAAAACGTATTGGTCCAATCATGAACAACATTAGCATATTTAATCTCAACCTTCTCAGCTTTATTTGGGGAATGATAAACTAAATGTGCATGTTGACCAGTTTTCAACTTAGCATCTGCAGAACTTGGACATTCTCTAGCAAAGTGACCATAATTTGAACATTTGTAGCATTTCACCTTCGACTTATCCAAACCAATCTTTCCTTCCTGATTCAGTCGCTTCTTCCCAGTTCTGTTGAAAAATTTCTTCGTTCGTCGAACCAGCATTGCATACTGCCAATTTAGATCCATTTCCTCCAAATGATCATAATCAATCTGATCATAATCTTCGTTAGCTAACTCAGCATTACTCACAGCACCCGTGATAACACCAAAATACGAAGATACCAATGCAGACATTAATGCATTATAATCATCAACAGTTTGAACAGATAATGCAGTTTGATTCGAAGAACTCGGAACAGAAACATTGCAACCAGCAGAAGAATAACTTGAAGAGTCAGATTTACCTGCCAGAAATGCTGTCGGGGGTGCAGAATTAAGAATATTTGATTTCCCAGCATTCATTGTAGAATCATTTTCTCCATGATATACTGCAGGATTCTGAATTTGTGTAGGAAGAGACTTGTTCACCATCAACTCCATATCCCTAGCCTGAATTCTTTGAACTAAATCATTGAAAGTCAATCCTTGAAAATCCTTGTCATGAGTAATCATCATAACATAATTCTCCCATTTTTCAGGTAAGGCTTCCAAAATCTTCTCTTTCATATCAGCTTCGTCTTTAGTAAGATTCACCAAGCGCATTTCACTCATCAGATGAGCAAATCTTGCAATCAGATTGGGAATCGTTTCATTCTGATAATGTTTAAAGCTGTCAAACTCTTTCTTCAAAACCTTTTGTCGACTTTTCTTGTACTGGTCATTGCCTTCACATCTTTTCTCTAAGGCATCCCATAAACTTTTTGATGTATAGTTACCAGCAAATTGATGAAGTAACTCTTTAGGCAAAGCCATTGTTAAAGTACCATATGCCTTTTTCTCAGCTTGATAAGCTTTCTTTTGTTCCGAAGACATTTTTCTTTGAAGTATAGGTTCACCAGTTTCATCTTTAGGGTAAATATATTGTTCAGTGAATGCTAACCACATATCAATATCATTTGTATCGACATATGCTTCAAACCGTTTAACCCAACTATGATAATCTTCCAACTTTAGCAATTTGGGAACTTTCTGACTTGTTCCAATTTCATTATCATAGTTCATCATCGTTTGCATAGTTGCTTGAACTGAGTTTTGAATAGCCGCGAACGCTTGAAAATCGGACATTTTCAAAACACAAGTTACTGTTCACTCCGAACCTCGTCCGAACCTAATATACCCTCCGAGCTTCCTCCGAACGTGGTCCGAACTCAGAAAGACAGTCCGAACTTTCTCCGATCTCTCACCGAACCTCGTTAACCCCGAAACACTCCGAACGAACTCCGAACTTTCACCGAACAACACAACAGACTCCGATCCTTCACCGAACACCTCCGAACGTACTCCGAACCTGGTGTTCGGAGCAGTTATGCCGAGCGTGCTCCGAACCAGGAGTGCGGAGCAGTTACGCCGAACCTCGAGTTCGGCCGAACGCGAATTTTCGGAAAAACTTGGAAAAAACTCACTGAAATCGACACCTCTCGAGCTGTAAACACTCAATCAACTGAAAATGAGCAAACACAGACATATTTGACGTGAATCATGATGTTTTGAACGAGAATTTCGAGAAATGAAGATGAACAATAAGTTTTGAAAGTCAAAAACGTGAAATTGAACTCGATAACTCGAAAAACAGTGATCTCCGACTAGTAGAGTAAACCAAATGCTCTGATACCACTTGAAATTGCTTGAGCGTGTGGATCTTCTACTTAGTCGATATGAAATCAATGTAAAACGAGTAAAACACAAAGAGTAAATACAATGGAGACTTGTATTAACCACAGAGAACCACAGAGTACACTTAGAGAATGTATGACATCAAAAAGCTCTCTAACTCTATACAAGATCAACCTATTTATAGGCTGAAACCTCGACTGGCCGAACCTCAGGTTCGGCCAAGCCTCGGCGGCTCCGAACCTGGAGTTCGGCCAGAGTTCGGCCAGACCTAGACTTGAACGATCCGTCTTGTATTCGATACTTCACATGACGATCAGGAACCATGTATCAACATATTGGGACTCATTGGTCCTAACTGTCTCTTGTTGCCCTAAACACATCTTTTGGTCCTATTTGGTTATATACACACCTTATTGGGCCATCATTGGTCCTAAAAACAACTTATTGGTTATATAAACACCTTATTGGGAATCATTGGTCCCAACTGACCTTTGTTGCCCCTAAACACACCTTTTTGGTACTATTGGTTATATAGCCACCTTATTGGGCCATCATTGGTCCTAAACACAACTTATTGGTTATATACACACCTTATTGGGACTCATTGGTCCCAACTGATCCTTGTTGCCCCTAAACACACCTTTTTGGTCCTATTGGTTATATACACACTTTATTGGGCCATCATTGGTCCTAAACACAACTTATTGGCCATCATTAGTCCTAAACACAACTTATTGGTTATATACAACACTTATTGGCCATCATTGGTCCTAAACACAACTTATTGGTTATATACACACCTTATATGGCCATCACTGGTCCTAAACACAACTTATTGGCCATCATTTGTCCTAAACACAACTTATTGGTTATATACACACCTTATTGGGACTCATTGGTCCCAATTGACCCTTATTACCCCTAAATACACCTTATTGGGCCATCATCGGTCCTAAACACAACTTATTCGTTATATACACACATTATTGGGACGCATTGGTCCCAACTTACCCTTGTTGCCCCTAAACACACCTTTTTAGTCCTGTCGGTTATATACACACGTTATTCGGCCATCATTGGTCATAAACACAACTTATTGGTTATATACACACCTTATTGGGACTCATTAGTCCCAACTGACCCTGGTTGCCTCTAAACACACCTTTTTGGTCCTATTGGTTATATACAAACCTTATTGGGCCATCATTGGTCCTAAAGACAACTTATTGGCCATCATTGGTCCTAAAGACAACTTATTGGCCATCATTGGTCCTAAAGACAACGTATTGGTTATATACACACTTTATTGGGCCATCATTGGTCCTTAACACAACTTATTGGTTATATACACACATTATTGGGACTCATTGGTCCTAACTGACCCTTGTTGCCCCTAAACACATTTTTACGTCCAATTTGTTATATACACACCTTATTGGGTCATCATTGGTCCTAAACACAACTTATTGGTTATATACACACCTTATTGGGACTCATTGGTCCCAACTGACTCTTGTTACCCCTAAACACACCGTTTTGGTCCTATTGGTTATATACACACATTATTGGGCCATCATTGGTCCTAAACACAACTTATTGGTTATATGCACACCTTATTGGGACTCATTGGTCCTAACTTACCCTTGTTGCCCCTAAACACACCTTTTGGTCCTATTTGGTTATATACACACCTTATTGGGCCATCATTGGTCCTAAACACAACTTAAAGGTTATATACACACCTTATTGGGAATTATTGGTCCCAACTGACCCTTGTTGCCCCTAAACACACCTTTTTGGTACTATTGGTTATATACACATCTTATTGAGCCATATTGGTTCTAAACACAACTTATTGTTTATATACACACCTTATTGGGACTCATTAGTTCCAACTGATCCTTGTTGTCCCTAAACACATCCTTTTGGTCATATTGGTTATATACACACCTTATTGGGCCATCATTGGTCCTAAACATAATTTATTTGTTATATACACACCTTATACTTATTGGTCCCAACTGACCCTTGTTTCCTCTAAACACACCTTTTTGGTCCTATTAGTTATATACACACCTTATTGGGCCATCATTGGTCCTAAAGAAAACTTATTGGCCATCATTGGTCCTAAAGACAATCTATTGGTTATATACACACTTTATTGGGCCATCATTGGTCCTAAACACAACTTATTGGTTATATACACACATTATTGGGACTCATTGGTCCCAACTGATCCTTGTTGCCCCTAAACACACTTTTTTCGTCCGATTGGTTATATACACACCTTATTGGGCCATCATTGGTCCTAAACACAACTTATTGGTTTTATACACACCTTATTGGGACTCATTGGTCCCAACTGACCCATATTTCCCCCTAAACACACCTTATTGGTCCTATTGGTTATACACACACATTATTGGGCCATCATTGGTCCTAAACACAACTTATTGGTTATATGCACACCTTATTGGGACTCATTGGTCCTAACTGACTCTTGTTGCCCCTAAACACACCTTTTGGTCCTATTTGATTATATACACACCTTATTGGGCCATCATTGGTCCTAAACATAACTTATTGGTTATATACACACATTATTGGGAGTCATTGGTCCCAACTGACCCTTGTTGCCCCTAAACACACCTTTTTGGTACTATTGGTTATATACCCACCTTATTGGGCCATCACTGGTCCTAAACACAACTTATTGGTTATATAAACACCTTATTGGGACTCATTGGTCCCAACTGATCCTTGTTGCCCTTAAACACACCTTTTTGGTCCTATTGGTTATATACACACCTTATTGGGCTATCATTGGTCCTAAACACAACTTATTGGTTATATACACACCTTATTGGGACTCATTAGTCCCAACTGACTCTTGTTGCCCTTAAATACTCCTTTTTGGTCCTATTGGTTATATACACACAATATTAGGCCATCATTGGTCCTAAACACAACTTATTGGTTATATGCACACCTTATTGGGACTCATTGGTCCTAACTGACTCTTGTTGCCCTAAACACATCTTTTGGTCCTATTTGGTTATATACACACCTTATTGGGCCATCATTGGTCCTAAAAACAACTTATTGGTTATATAAACACCTTATTGGGAATCATTGGTCCCACCTGACCTTTGTTGCCCCTAAACACACCTTTTTGGTACTATTGGTTACATACCCACCTTATTGGGCCATCATTGGTCCTAAACACAACTTATTGGTTATATACACACCTTATTGGGACTCATTGGTCCCAACTGATCCTTGTTGCCCCTAAAGACACCTTTTTGGTCCTATTGGTTATATACACACCTTATTGGGCCATCATTAGTCCTAAACACAACTTATTGGCCATCATTAGTCCTAAACACAACTTATTTGTTATATACACAACTTATTGGCCATCATTGGTCCTAAACACAACTTATTGGTTATATACACACCTTATTGGGCCATCACTGGTCCTAAACACAACTTATTGGCCATCATTTGTCCTAACCACAACTTATTGGTTATATACACACCTTATTGGGACTCATTGGTCCCAATTGACCCTTATTGCCCTAAATACACCTCATTGGGCCATCATCGGTCCTAAACACAACTTATTCGTTATATACACACCTTATTGGGACGCATTGGTCCCAACTTACCCTTGTTGCCCCTAAACACACCTTTTTAGTCCTGTCGGTTATATACACACCTTATTCGGCCATCATTGTTCCTAAACCCAACTTATTGGTTATATACACACCTTATTGGGACTCATTAGTCCCAACTGACCCTTGTTGCCTCTAAACACACCTTTTTGGTCCTATTGGTTATATACAAACCTTATTGGGCCATCATTGGTCCTAAAGACAACTTATTGGCCATCATTGGTCCTAAAGACAACTTATTGGCCATCATTGGTCCAAAAGACAACTTATTGGTTATATACACACTTTATTGGGCCATCATTGGTCCTTAACACAACTTATTGGTTATATACACACATTATTGGGACTCATTGGTCCTAACTGACCCTTGTTGCCCCTAAACACATTTTTACGTCCAATTTGTTATATACACACCTTATTGGGCCATCATTGGTCCTAAAAACAACTTATTGGTTATATACACACCTTATTGGGACTCATTGGTCCCAACTGACTCTTGTTACCCCTAAACACACCTTTTTGGTCCTATTGGTTATATACACACATTATTGGGCCATCATTGGTCCTAAACACAACTTATTGGTTATATGCACAGCTTATTGGGACTCATTGGTCCTAACTTACCCTTGTTGCCCCTAAACACACCTTTTGGTCCTATTTGGTTATATACACACCTTATTGGGCCATCATTGGTCCTAAACACAACTTAAAGGTTATATACACACCTTATTGGGAATTATTGGTCCCAACTGGCCCTTGTTGCCCCTAAACACACCTTTTTGGTACTATTGGTTATATACACATCTTATTGAGCCATATTGGTTCTAAACACACTTATTGTTTATATACACACCTTATTGGGACTCATTAGTTCCAACTGATCCTTGTTGTCCCTAAACACATCTTTTTGGTCCTATTGGTTATATACACACCTTATTGGGCCATCATTGGTCCTAAACATAATTTATTTGTTATATACACACCTTATACTTATTGGTCCCAACTGACCTTTGTTGCCTCTAAACACACCTTTTTGGTCCTGTCGGTTATATACACACCTCATCCGGCCATCATTCTCCTAAACACAACTTATTGGTTATATACACACTTTATTGGGACTCATTAGTCCCAACTGACCCTTGTTTCCTCTAAACACACCTTTTTGGTCCTATTAGTTATATACACACCTTATTGGGCCATCATTGGTCCTAAAGAAAACTTATTGGCCATCATTGGTCCTAAAGACAATCTATTGGTTATATACACACTTTATTGGGCCATCATTGGTGCTAAACACAACTTATTGGTTATATACACACATTATTGGGACTCATTGGTCCCAACTGACCCTTGTTGCCCCTAAACACACTTTTTTCGTCCGATTGGTTATATACACACCTTATTGGGCCATCATTGGTCCTAAACACAACTTATTGGTTATATACACACCTTATTGGGACTCATTGGTCCTAACTGACCCATATTTCCCCCTAAACACACCTTATTGGTCCTATTGGTTATACACACACACATTATTGGGCCATCATTGGTCCTAAACACAACTTATTGGTTATATGCACACCTTATTGGGACTCATTGGTCCTAACTGACTCTTGTTGCCCCTAAACACACCATTTGGTCCTATTTGATTATATACACACCTTATTGGGCCATCATTGGTCCTAAACATAACTTATTGGTTATATACACACATTATTGGGAGTCATTGGTCCCAACTGACCCTTGTTGCCCCTAAACACACCTTTTTGGTACTATTGGTTATATACCCACCTTATTGGGCCATCATTGGTCCTAAACACAACTTATTGGTTATATAAACACCTTATTGGGACTCATTGGTCCCAACTGATCCTTGTTGCCCTTAAACACACCTTTTTGGTCCTATTGGTTATATACACACCTTATTGGGCTATCATTGGTCGTAAACACGACTTATTGGTTATATACACACCTTATTGGGACTCATTAGTCCCAACTGACCCTTGTTGCCCTTAAATACTCCTTTTTGGTCCTATTGGTTATATACACACAATATTAGGCCATCATTGGTCCTAAACACAACTTATTGGTTATATGCACACCTTATTGGGACTCATTGGTCCTAACTGACTCTTGTTGCCCTAAACACATCTTTTGGTCCTATTTGGTTATATACACACCTTATTGGGCCATCATTGGTCCTAAAAACAACTTATTGGTTATATAAACACCTTATTGGGAATCATTGGTCCCACCTGACCTTTGTTGGCCCTAAACACACCTTTTTGGTACTATTGGTTATATACCCACCTTAGTGGGCCATCATTGGTCCTAAACACAACTTATTGGTTATATAAACACCTTAATGGGACTCATTGGTCCCAAATGATCCTTGTTGCCCTTAAACACACCTTTTTGGTCCTATTGGTTATATACACACCTTATTGGGCTATCATTGGTCCTAAACACAACTTATTGGTTATATACACACCTTATTGGGACTCATTGGTCCCAAGTGACCCATATTTCCCCCTAAACACACCTTATTGGTCCTATTGGTTATACACACACATTATTGGGCCATCATTGGTCCTAAACACAACTTATTGGTTATATGCACACCTTATTGGGACTCATTGGTCCTAACTGACTCTTGTTGCCCCTAAACACACCTTTTGGTCCTATTTGATTATATACACACCTTATTGGGCCATCATTGGTCCTAAACATAACTTATTGGTTATATACACACATTATTGGGAGTCATTGGTCCCAACTGACCCTTGTTGCCCCTAAACACACCTTTTTGGTACTATTGGTTATATACCCACCTTATTGGGCCATCATTGGTCCTAAACACAACTTATTGGTTATATAAACACCTTATTGGGACTCATTGGTCCCAACTGATCCTTGTTGCCCTTAAACACACCTTTTTGGTCCTATTGGTTATATACACACCTTATTGGGCTATCATTGGTCCTAAACACGACTTATTGGTTATATACACACCTTATTGGGACTCATTAGTCCCAACTGACCCTTGTTGCCCTTAAATACTCCTTTTTGGTCCTATTGGTTATATACACACAATATTAGGCCATCATTGGTCCTAAACACAACTTATTGGTTATATGCACACCTTATTGGGACTCATTGGTCCTAACTGACTCTTGTTGCCCTAAACACATCTTTTGGTCCTATTTGGTTATATACACACCTTATTGGGCCATCATTGGTCCTAAAAACAACTTATTGGTTATATAAACACCTTATTGGGAATCATTGGTCACACCTGACCTTTGTTGGCCCTAAACACACCTTTTTGGTACTATTGGTTATATACCCACCTTATTGGGCCATCATTGGTCCTAAACACAACTTATTGGTTATATAAACACCTTAATGGGACTCATTGGTCCCAAATGATCCTTGTTGCCCTTAAACACACCTTTTTGGTCCTATTGGTTATATACACACCTTATTGGGCTATCATTGGTCCTAAACACAACTTATTGGTTATATACACACCTTATTGGGACTCATTGGTCCCAAGTGACCCATATTTCCCCCTAAACACACCTTATTGGTCCTATTGGTTATACACACACATTATTGGGCCATCATTGGTCCTAAACACAACTTATTGGTTATATGCACACCTTATTGGGACTCATTGGTCCTAACTGACTCTTGTTGCCCCTAAACACACCTTTTGGTCCTATTTGATTATATACACACCTTATTGGGCCATCATTGGTCCTAAACATAACTTATTGGTTATATACACACATTATTGGGAGTCATTGGTCCCAACTGACCCTTGTTGCCCCTAAACACACCTTTTTGGTACTATTGGTTATATACCCACCTTATTGGGCCATCATTGTTAGGACCTGATTTGAGCACAATGTTCTCATTTGATTCATCACACAGGTGCGGAAAACAAGTGTGATGATCAATCTTGGTTGATTTCACCCCATAGATCTCTAAAGCTCAAGAACACACACAAAATACACCAAGAACACACACACAAAGGCTCTCTTGAAGAATAGACCAGGAGGAACACGTATTTAGGGTTTTCACTTTGGTATTTATACTACAAGAGAGCCTGGGACAAATAGAATGTTTGACAACAACCAATCATTACCTAGAATTCAGCAAAATATTCTAACAGAATATGAAGTACGCTAAGCATATAAAGAAGTACGCTAAGTATTAAACAAGTTCGCTAACAAGTACGCTAAGCATTAACAAGTCCGCTAACAAGTTCGCTAGACACAAACAAGTCCGCTAACAAGTACGCTAACATAAACAAGTCCGCTAACAAGTTCGCTAGACACAAACAAGTCCGCTAACAAGTACGCTAAGCATAACTTAAGTACGCTAGGAATAGATCAAGTTCGCTAGGAACAAATCAAGTTCGCTAGGAGCAAAAACAAGTTCGCTAGGACAGTTAACAAACAAGTACGCTAAGTACAATGACAAGTTCGCTAAGAGTAAATCAAGTCCGCTAAGTTCAACATACAAGAAGTTCGCTAAGAAGAAAAACACAAGTACGCTAACATTTAGTCAAAACATCATACATAGACATAATCAATGATAACAAAGTACATAATCAAAGTTAAGTACAAACCAAAGTCAAATTACAATTAATCACCAAAAAGATAAATAGTTTGTGTTGCCAACATAAATAAGTTCTAACAATTTCCACCCATGTTGGCAATGCAAACCTCTCGAGTTTCAACCATCTTGACCAATCAACTTGAGCAGGAACCTCCAGTTTTCTCTAGCCGCTTCTTTGTGATTGTCTGAAAGGACATGAATCCCCAGATCATAGAGTCTCCAGAGGTCTTGCCATACTAGTTTCTTCAAGTCATTGTAATTGTTAAACTCAACTAATCTTTTTGCCTTGTCAAGAGCCACACTTGAACCATTGTCTTCCATCAACCAGCAGTTAGCATTCCTCAACATTTCTTCATCAAGCTTGAACCAACCTTTAACGGCAAGCTGATGACGCCACCAATTTAGAAACATCAGAAAGTAGTTGGCATCATAGCACTCGTATAGTTTCAGCTGAGAAGGAATGGTACGCATTTTCTGGTAATAGATGATTTTGATGTAAGATCTTGACAATAATCGTAATTCAATAGCTGCAAACAATCTGATGGCCTCCGCACCTTCTCTTTCAATCACTAACTCATGTGTCATCCCATTGTAATACCAGCTGATAATGGGAAATTTCTTCTGATTCCCTGGGATCCATTTGACATTTATCTTATCACCAATGTTCTTGAAAATACCTTTGTGTGGAGCACGGAGTCTCTTCTTCTCTTCAGCTATCTGAGCTCTTCTTTCTTCCTCAGGATTCAGATTGAATACTTTATCATCATAGGCTGATTTAATCAGATGCTCAGCTCTAATACCTTTGCTGTGTTTCGTATGATTCACCAAATCCAGGTATTTGAGCTGCTTCAATTCCCATGAGAATAGGCTTGTAAGAGCTTTGAAGTCAGCGAAGAATTGAACATAACCATTCCGTCTCTTCACAATAAAAGCATCGAAAGCTTCATCAAATTTCCAACCCAGAATTTTCATTCCATGATTAACATTTGGATTGGCTGGCATTTTTCTCAAATTCTTGGCAGTGAATCTCAGCATTGATTTAGAATTTGGAGCCATCCTCACCCAGTCATCATAAATAGGTGGATTTTTGTTCCTTTCAATCGCTTCAGCTCTCTCCTGCTCCTTAAGTCTAATCTGCTCCAACTTGGCGAGCCTCTCTGTCTGCCTATACTCAATGAAAAATTTGCGAAGGCCAGGAGTCTTCTTATGAATCCAAGACTTTCTCTCCACATTTTTGAACTTGAGATAGTTGCGGAGCGCTTCAAAGTTCATCCGGTTGGTAGTAGCAATAATATACTCAACGGAGTCTGGTTCAAGCAGATTATCAGCAGGATCTTCAGGAATAAAAGACTTTCCCATATCAAGAACAAGATCGGAAAGATGATCTCTGACTGGTGCAAAAACAAATGTCCTGTCGGAGTCAGCAAATGGATCTGACATAGGATCAACCAGAGATTCAGGAATTATTTCAGCTTCATCAGTACAAGGGAGATTAGCATTCAATCTCTCTTCGTCAGTGTACAACTTGGTTAGCTCAAGATCAGTGAGTTTAAGAAGGTATTCCAGAGGAATTCTGTCCTTCATTAGAGTCCTCACCATCTGAGCTGTTTCTGACACATCATCCTCATCAACGTCTGTTCCTTCCAGATTAGTGACGATGCGGATGGTCGGTTCTTTGTCGTTGGAAGGTGCAGATTTTTCAGGTAAAGAATTTGAACCCTTTCCATAAACAACAGCTGGAGGATGATCAGATTCATATCTCTTTAAAGCTTCTTCTCTTTCTCTGGCCACCATATTTTCTTCTTCTAGTGCTTCTGCAATAAGAGCTCTACGTGATCTGTCTTTTTCAGCTTCCTTTCTTAACACTTCAGCTTCAATTTCTTCTTGTGTAAGAATCCTTTTTCCTTTGTCTGTGGCCGAGGGACCAGGTTGTTCAGAGATAGTAGGTTCCTGAGTTACCGTGGTCACGTCTTCATCAGGAAACATGGGAAGGAAGGCAGGATGGAAAGGAGCTAAATAGATTTGAACAGTTGGAGCTTGTTCAGCAGAAACCTCAGGATTAGCTTGAGAGAGGGTTGGAGTAGCAGCTTCTTCAAGATTAATAACTTCAGCATCTTCAGGAATAGAGCTAGTAACATGAGGAGAAGAGTCAATAGCAGGGATTTCATCAGTTGGCATACCAGTTGGCAGAGTGACGTTTACAAATACTCCATCATCTACCTCCATTTTCACTTGAATTGGAGTAGGAATAGGAACTTCATCTTCTTCACCTTCACTTTCAATCATATCCAGATCGATGTAGTTCAGTGGATTAGCTTGATTGACTAGAACATTTAACCTTTGTTCCAACTCATTCATATCTTCCACATTACTGAAATCAACCGTGTAGGGAAACTCTTCATAGGTTGTTTCACTATCATCCTCAATGGTTTCAATGAGTATTCCACATGAATTTCTTCTCGTGTATAACTTTTCAGCATAGTACTCACGAAAGTCTGCCATTGAAAAGTCCAAGAAGGTTGAGTCGACGTGAAATCTACGGACACCTTCACTTACAGGGACAATAGCAGATGATGAATTAGTGATATCTTGCCCAGAAGGTACGATTGCAAGTTGAAGAGAGTTGTCTAACTCCGATTCTACTGGTTCCGAACTGGATGAACCTTCAATGGCTTTGAGTGCTGGTGCAAACCTAGGCAGCTTCAAGTTTTCTGGCAATGGAGCCAGTTTCTTGAGTGAGTCCAGGATTTCATCAACTGGCTCATCATGAAGTAGACTGTTTACAAAAGATTCTTCATCATCAGTCATGTTAGGCTCATTTCCTTCAAATACTGTATCATCATCAACATCGAAATCACTATCGTTTAAGGAACTTGTGGAGTCAAGATCTCCTTTAGATTCTTTCCCCGAAGGAAAATTAGCGCTATCAGTTCCTTGATGAGTTGACGGTTGTTCTTCTGGTTGCTCTGAACCTTTATTACCAGTATCACCACTGTCAGGCTTGTCACTGAGCTGGGTTACTTCTTTTGATTTAGCCAACAGCTCCTTTAGCCTTTGAATCTCAGCAGCTTGTTCAGCAATTACATGTGACTGCTCAGAGATTTTCTGGTTTGCCACTTGTAGAGAACAGTTGAGATGATCATTCTGACTCTGTAGATTTGACACTTCAGCTTGGAGTTCCAAAACCCTTTCAGATTCAGAAGATGTCGTGCTTGAGGAGACGGTGACAGTAGCTTCAGCAGTGGCGACAGTGGCTTCTGCAATAACTTCTAGAGATCTCTGTTCCAAATTAACCCTGTCAGATTGAATCATAGAAGATGGAGAGACAGAAGCAGTTGCAAAGGTCGATTCAGGTTGGGCTCCAGATGAACCAACAACTTCATACTCGTCTGAGGAGCCTGGCTTTCGTCTAACTTGTAGTTTTTCAGTGCAGGACTTGCTTCTCTTAGCTCTAATTGTAATTAATTCAGCAGATTGATTTCCTTCATCAGCAATTCTTGTCATCTGATTAGATAGAAAAGTAGGAGGAGACTTTGGAGGGCTTTCAGGTTCATCTTGTAGATCATAAGATAGATCTGCTTGATCAAGAGATACTGAAGTTTCATCTTCATCAAAGTCGTCCTCTGAAGGTTTATAGCTGTCATCAGATGATGATGGTTGTGTCATAGAGGCCCTGGAAGATTCTCCAGTCCTCTGTCTTTTCCTTGGATGAATTGCTTCAACTAGATCAGGAGTGTCATCTGAGCTTGAGGAGTCAGATGCTTCTTTATCTGTGTCATTGCCTTCCTCAGCTTCTGAAGATATCACATTCACTGAACTGAGCGGATCAGCATGCTCAGATGCATCAACATTATCACCCTGGAGATTCCCAAGGTCTTCAGCAGTAGCAGCAGGGTCAGGTATGACTGGGGCATTCAAGTCCAATGTAGAATGAACTTGAGCCGCTTCAGAAGATTCTGGTTGTGCTTCCATTGTAGCTTCACCCATGTGGACATCTCCTTTGGCATTAACGGGTGCTAATCGAGCTATCATCTCAGGAAAGAAAGGTACAGGTGCACCTTGATACTTACCTTGCTGATATTTGCTGTAAGAACCGGAGTTCATTGAGCTGGTCTTGATCGTCTCACCTTGCTTAGACAAATTCGGATAAAATCTATTCAGAATAGTCTGTAAGAACCTCGGGTACTGATAGAACTTGACTGCCCTTCCAGTAGGGTGTAGGTTAGCAATCATCCACTTCAGGAGTTGATGGGAAAGATTGAAACCTTCTCCTGATATAAATCCGTGTAGAGCCCATGCAGTTTCTTCTACGAAATCATCAGGAGCAGCCTTTCTGTGAGAGAAGGCAGCAGTAAAGAAGTTGATCAACAGCCTCCAGTTAGCCGGAAACAGGGTCTTCTTGATCTTGTTGCTGACGTTGGGGAGTAAGACGCCGGTATACCCCATGTTTGTAATGGTTGTTTCCCATACCTCCTTGGGAAAGGATTTTGGTTTATCAGCATCTTTCAACACTAGAGCAGTTCTAATTTTCTCTTCAGTTATCTCAACATCAGTGTTCAAGATCCGGGCCCTTATCACACTGGATCCATCAGCAAGCTCAGCAGACTGAGCAGTTTGCCAGAATTCTTCAATGTGTCTCTTGTAAATAGAAGGGTTGATCCTCATTGCTGTAGCCCAAGAGGATCGCAAGATAAGATCAATTGCTTGCTCATCAGCATCTTCCCAAGACTTGTTGAAAACACATACTCCATTGTGTAATCTACCATATGTTAACTCCTGTCTGGGAGGCATCTGCACATATAGATCAACAGGATTATATCAATTTGACACTTAATGAATGTCATGTCACACTAGACTCGTGATAGTGACTGAGCTTTTCATTTGAATATCAAGGTTACAAAGATGAATCACACAGTGCATTTGCCTCATAATGGATAGATACAACATGAATTTATGTTAACAATGATAAGTATCATGTGACTTTAAAAATTAAAGAAAACATGTGTGTGTAAAGAATCTGGAAAATAAGGAGCCAGATCTAAATCTCCAAATTAACATATTTTGAAAGTAAAGTATGCAAGATAAATGATAAAGATGACCCAGAGTTTTAGACTAAGTCAGTTAAAGCCTGAGATATTTGAAGAAACAAAGGAGAAATTCAATGAGAATTCTACTACTTGACTTCAACAACAGACATAGACATCAAAGAGGGTTTTGGCAATCTGGGATCAACAACCAAGTGTTTTTAAGCACTATAGGGGTTTTGTGATCCCAGTTTGTCAACACAGTTCAGGGAATGTCCTTTTGGGCATGATTCCACCCAAGCTTGTGAACCTATTGATGTGATGTCAACAGACAGGACACAACTCAGTTTAAAACAGCTTATGCAAGTAAGTGTATCATAGACAGGTTAACATACAGAACCAACCAAGTATGTAAGAATCAAAATTTACTGATCTATAGTAATGTGAATCGACACAAAATCCTCTTAGTATAACAACAAGTCCGCTAGAACTAATCAAGTTCGCTAAGACATGAACAAGTACGCTAGGAACTAATCAAGTTCGCTAACTATGGCACAAGTTCGCTAAGAACAGAAGAAGTTCGCTAAGCAGACATGAAGTTCGCTAAGGACTTTAACAAGTCCGCTAAGACCAATTTGGCTCAATTAGCAGACATAAATCACTTTAAGCTGAACACAATGTGCATAGATCATAAATCAACATCAACAAGGTTTGTTTAGTAGCAACAAAGTCAATTTCACACTTATAAGCAAGTAGAATGTCTCAATGGGTCATGATTTCAAAATTTGAACATTTAAAGGACATAGATGTGATTATATAAGTTTGACAGGTTAGATGGAGCTATTACATGTCACATTCAATCCTAAGACACTAATATAAGCATGTATGGACCAAACAACACATGCTCAAACCATCAAACACACATTCAATCAAAACAGTCACATAAGTCACTTAAAACAATTTTATGCAAAATTTGACTTATTGAAGTCAAAATGACCAAGTAAGTGTTGACTTAGAGCTTAACTGCCTAGGATAGTTCATATGAAACCTATAGGTGTCATAGATCACATCCTATGTAGATATGCTCACAATTAATCACAAAGGTGGTCAAATCAACTTAAATAGGTCAGTTCATTCACATTTATCTATTTAAGTGTCAACATGATCCAAGATCCTTTCACCTGAGTTATTGGCTAGTCTCAGACCTGTGAGGATCACAACTAGTCTAAACCACCAGTGTTAGGCTCAACTGGATATCAGTTTACACATAGAAATATGTACAACAAACATAAACAATTTGAATCATGATGATGCACTACCTGATTAATAATCTGAGTACATAACTTGAAAAACACATACCTTTCTGAAGATCTATTGTAGATAAAGATCTAATATAAGATGTAGTGTATTTCTCAATGACTCAGAGAGCAATCTGCTAGGATCAAGCAGAATAACTTTAGAAATCAAGTTGGCTTCATATTAACTTAAATAAAAAATTTGCCCCTGTGTAGATGAAGATGAGTTTGACTCAACAATGCTTGAATTTAGAACACCATACCTCTTGTGGGATCTATTGTTTGCTAAGATCACAATGAAGAGAATGTGATGATCTTGATCAATCACAACAATAACAGGTTCTGTTAATGAGATCAGACAAGCTAAGTTAAACTTCAAAATCTTAAACAAGCAAATAATAGTTTAGCAATCTGAATTGAAGAAATTTAAGTATTCAAATAACAGAGGCTCACTATACCCAAGTTTTATCAATCTAAACACTTACTTAGGTTCAAACTAATTTAACAAGCATTCATTAGTGATCAACTGTTATGGAACACCAAAAAGGATTTCAAGTTCATACACCTTCAAAACATACCCCTGTACACAGTTTTCTTTGTGTTCAAAAGTGAAATTTGTGAGTTTAGATTCACATACCTTAATCTTGATCACGAATGTAATTAGGACCTAGAAAGAAGTAATAGGAATCTGTTCAATCAACAAATATACAAATTAGAACCCTAAAATTATGAACATCGGACCTACGGCTCTACAACAATCGCCGAGACCAAGAATCAACCCAAATGCATTAAACCAAACCTGTGAGAGCAACGAGAGTGTGCAAATCAACCCTAATCGCATAAGTGTTCACAGATCCGAGAAAGATTGTGAGGATTGTCGATCAAACAGTGAAGAGGAGCAGTCGCCGGTTCGTAATGTATGAGCGGGTGTGTGAGTTTTGAAAGTGTGAACAGGAACAATGACCGAGTTCCCCTTTATATAGTATTAGGTTTAGCGGACTTGAAAAATATCTAATCATTTAAACAAGTTCGCTAAAACTATCTCTAAGTCCGCTAGGTATAAGCAGACTTAAACAAGTACGCTAAAGGGAAACAAGTTCGCTAAGGCCTAAAATAAGTACGCTAAGCCTAAAGAAGTTCTCTAAGCCAGGAAGTTCGCTAAGGCTAAACAAGTGCGCTAAGCCTAAAGAAGTTCGCTAAGCTAGGAAGTTCGCTAAGGCTAAACAAGTACGCTAAGGCCAATATGAACTTGAGACACCAAAATATTCTAAGTAAAAAGCAAGTCCGCTAAGGCTTAAACAAGTTCGCTAAGAACAGTTTAGCCTAAGTAGACATAATATGAAAGTGGAGAAGTTCGCTAAGGCTAAAATCAACTTAGCGTACTTCATCAACACTTAACAGAAATTTTAAGGTAAATTCATGTGAAGTTCGCTAAGGATAGAATCAACTTAGCGTACTTCTTACTCAAAAGAGAAAAACTTTAAGGAAACAAGTTCGCTAAGAACACTTTGTTCTTAGCGGACTTAAAGAAAAACTTAAAGACAATTTTTCAAGACTTCCAAACAAGTTCGCTAAGAGCAAACCTGTTATTAACCTTGTGGATTGTTCTTAGCGGACTTGCCTTAGGATAAAGTTCGCTAAGGCAAAAACAAGTCCGCTAAGACCAGAATTATGTAAAAACATAAGAAAAATTCTAAGTCTTAAAAAATTTTCAAAATTTTCAAAAATTCTAAATCTTAAATTACATCAAAATAAAAGTTCATAAATGCATATCTGCCACCAGTAACCTACCAGGAAGATAAACTTTTAATTTATAAGACAAATACTTGATAATTTCAACAAATTTGATAGAGACACACCTAGTACCTACAATTGACTCTTATTGGTTCAAAACACATCCAAACTCAAAAAGTTACATTTTCAACCGAGTTGGGTCAATTTTCCACCCGAACTCAAGATTTCATTTTCATTCGAGTTGGTTTATTTCAAACCAAAACCAAGATTCATTCAAGCACAAGTTGGTCAATTTTTCACCAAACTTGGAAATTTTAAGCACATTGGCTTTTGAATATTCACATATTTTTGGATGGTCGTGGTCAGACATGTTTAGAATCATACCGATCATTTACGTGATCAATAACACTTATAATTCAAATCACCTTTCGGATCCGGTACCCTAAGTCAGATTGTCGGTATTGTTTATCCACTTAAGCTCAGACAAGTTAATTTTCAACCAATTTCTGTGATGTATTGTTATCATGTTTTGTCCAATTAGTGAAAGATGTGATTAACCTTATATTCAATATAAGTCACCAGAATTCTACCATGGGCCATTTTTGCACTTCGGATACAACCCACACACATAAGAATTTCAAAATGTACATATGGAATTTCTTCAACATATGACAACATATTTTATTTCCCCCTATTTCTTTAGTGTTAAGTAGCTGATTTCAATGAATGGATATTATGATGGATCGCGTGAACACAAGGTCATTGCTTTCGCAAAGCAGATGTGTCACGGATAAATGATGAATATGATGATGAGATCGCGTGGTCACAAGGTCATCGCTTTCGCAAAGCAGATGTGCCACGGATTTATTGATGGATGAAGCGACACCAAGGTCTTTGCGTAAGCAAAACAGATGGTGTGCTGATGAGTGAAATCAGGGACTTAATGCTAAAGAAATATTCGTGTGTGTTGGCATATCGTACTTAGCTCAGACTTAGGCAAATTTAAAGAATTTTGCTCTGGTAGACTTAAAGGTTCACATTTTCATGCAAATTAATGTGTAATCACAGAAATAGTCTACTTCTAAGTATGTCGAGCCTACCGACACATCAAATGATAGAATTACCGGTCGATTGGATCATATCCTACGGTTAGATCAACAAGACCAGAATTATATCACGTTCTTCACATATTGTCCGACCACAGACCAAAAGTTTTTGCTTTTTCAATGTTTTTGGTATTTTTCTGCTATTTTTTTACTGCACATGTGTATAGACACTTGATTTAAAATTACCGAAAAGACACTATTTTTGGTTTTATCTTCCACAAATGCAGGCACGGTAGACAGACACAAGAACAAAAAAAAACCTTGTGATCTTAAGAGACAGACAAAATTGACACTTGACAACCACAAACAAAAAGTTTAGGTCAAATCAGGGTCAAAAGATAAAATAACTCGATAAGCAGATAAATGTAAAAATTTTAAACTAATGAAATCAGAGATAACACTTCTAAGCAGCTAAACCTATAAAGTTAAGATACTAACATACTAGAGAATGGAGAGAGCTCAGTCATAGTTTATCATGCCTACTGCACTAACCAGAAAATTAAACCTAGACATATCAAAGGGTTTTGTGAAAAGGTCTGCTAACTGGTCATCGGAGCTAACATGAACTAAAGTGACTAGCTTCTTCTCGGCACAATCCCTAATGAAATGATATCTAATCTCTATGTGCTTAGTTTTAGAATGCTGAATAGGATTTTTAACAATAGAAACAGCAGCAGTATTATCTATATGAATAGGGGTACCCATGAAGTTCAAACCGTAATCCAGAAGCTGATTCTGAATCCAAAGCACTTGAGAGCAGCACGATGCGGCAGCAATGTATTCCGCTTCAGCCGTTGAGACTGACACTGTTGTCTGCTTCTTGCATTGCCATGAAACTAACCGGTTTCCCAAGAACTGAGCTCCTCCCGTTGTCGACTTACGATTGAGTTCACAACCAGCATAGTCACTATCTGAGAAGGCTCGAAGATCGAAGGATGGGTCTTTAGGATACCAAAGTCCTCTGTTTGAATTGGACCTCAAGTATCGAAAAATCCTTTTCACAGCTAGTAAGTGCGATTCTTTTGGCTTGCATTGGAATCGGGAACATAGACACACTCCATACATGATGTCGGGACGGCTGGCTGTCAGATACATAAGAGAACCTATCATTGACCTGTAGAGATGCTCATCCACACAAATACCTTCCGGATCCAGATTAAGTCTATGACGCGTAACAACGGGTGTAGAGAAACCCTTAGAATCATTGAAACCAAATTTCTTCAGGATTTCTTTGACATACTTCCCTTGGCTGATTAAAATACCATCCGGTGTTTGCTTCACTTGAATTCCCAGAAAGAATGTCAGTTCACCCATAGCACTCATCTCAAACTTCTTTTTCATCAGATCCTCAAATTCGTGACAGAGAGCAACATCTGTTGAGGCAAAAATAATGTCGTCGACGTACACTTGTACTAACAGCTTGTCTTCACCAACATGACGAATGAAGAGAGTCTGATCAATGACACCCCTTTTGTAACCATTTGACAGCAGATAAGTTGATAATGTCTCGTACCATTTTCTCGGGGCTTGGTGTAGACCATAAAGAGCCTTATCCAATTTGTAACATTTCTTGGGAAAAGATTTGTTCACAAACCCCGGAGGTTGGTCTACGTATACGTCTTCGTCGAGCTCACCATAGAGAAAGGCGGTTTTCACGTCCAACTGATAGACGGTGATGTTCATTGACGCAGCATACGCCAAGAAAATCCGGATTGCCTCTAGACGAGCGACAGGAGCATAGACATCATCATAATCAATGCCATCGATTTGCTTATACCTTTTTACAACTAATCGGGCCTTATTCCTTATAATGATTCCACGGTCATCTCTTTTGTTTTTGAAAATCCATTTGACAGGAATGGGTTCCAAACCTTCTGGCGGGTCCACCAAATGCCAGACCTTGAGCAGTTTGAACTGAAGAAGCTCTGTTTGCATCGCATCAATCCAATTTTCATCAAGAAGGGCAGCAGCAACAGAAGTAGGCTCTTCTTGTGATATGAAACAAGAAAACAGACATGTGTGCAGATCTTTAGTTTTACTCCTAGTGAGACGCACATCAACGGGACCAATGATCTGACTAGTGGGATGATTCTTATGAATCCGAGTCTCTTCAACAGCAGGTGCTGGGATAGACGATTCTAGATTCCCAATTTGAAGATCGTCGCCTGGGGTCTCTCCAGTTTCAATCTCAGATATGTCATCTGAATCTGACTCATGAGTTTCAGCTTCATTTCCAACAAAGTTTTCTGCCTCAGTTGTTGCTTGAGCTGGTTCTATCTCCACAATTACTGGCTCGAGAGTCTGAACAGAAGGCTGTTCAGGTAAAGAAGTTGTTGTAGTCGCTTCCGTGACATCAGTTGATGGTGTTGACTGTTCTCCCCTTGACATCGTCGTTGTATCAACCGAATAGATGGAATCCAGGATAGACGAAGTAATTGGAGCAAACATATCAACAGAAGGAAAGACTTCTTCATTTACTTGTTCAGCTTGATTTAACAAATTTCCTGCAATATCAGACTCAAACAAGTTAAAAGTTGAAGAAAAAGTCTCAAGGTCATACATGCTATCAGGAGCAGGATCTCTAGTATTCTGAGCATGCTCGTTAAAAGTAACGTTGCACGATTCAAGAATAACTCGAGTTCTTCTGTTAAATACTCGAAATGCTGGAGAGCTCATCGAGTATCCAACAAAATAGCCTTCATCCGCCCGAGGGGCAAATTTAGCTAACTGTTCCGACTGGATTAACACAGTACAAGCGCATCCAAACGGTTTTAATTGTTTTAAGTTTGGTTTTTCTTTTGAAAACAGCTCGAAAGGCGTCTTGTTAGCATGTTTAACCAAGAGAGTTCTATTTAGAACATAGCAGGCTGTATTCACAGCTTCTGCCCAAAATGACAATTTAAGGTTGGAATCAGCAAGCAGAGTTCTGGCACACTCAATGATTGTTCTATTCTTCCGTTCTGCGACGCCATTTTGTTGAGGCGTGTACGGTGAACTGAACTGTCGAAATATGCCCTTTTCATTGCAAAAAGCATCAAAAGTCTGATTCTTGAACTCTGACCCATTATCTGATCTGATGACTTTAACTCGCTCTCTGCACCGATTCTCGATCCGTGTTACAAAATCCTTCAAGATCTCAGCTGTCTCAGACTTCTCTCTCAGGAAGAACACCCACGAGTATCTGGAGTAATCGTCAGTAATAACTAAGCAGTAAGACTTTCCCCCTAAACTGTAGACGTTCACAGGCCCGAAAAGGTCGAGATGGAGTTGTTGAAGAATTGCCGTAGTCCTTCCAGGTGGCTTTGGCTTGTGAGACGTCTTGCGCTGTTTACCTTTCAAACATGCCACACAGTTATCGATATGGATGAATTCCTTCTCCGGCACACCGACCACGTGTTTGCCTCTTACAAGGCGGTTCATGTTTCGAAAGTTCACATGTCCCATTCGCCTATGCCATAAAGTTGAGTCATCTTCCGAAGCCTTTGCCAAGAAACACGCCACTGAACCAGTCGGCCTTGCAGCAGACATATCTAAGGCGTACATATTCCCGTTTCGTTTTGCTCGAAATAGAATTTGATCTTCGGGAACCTTGAACCCCGGCTTCAGGATATAACACTCCTTATCATCGAATAACATCGGCATTTTGTTGTCGCAGATCTGCGATACACTGAGCAGGTTGAACTTCAGATTGGAGACCAGATTCACTTTGTCAAACGAAATTTCTCCATTAGATAAAAGACCGTTTCCTATTATTCTACCACCACGAATATCACCCCCAAAGGCAACAGAACCGCCATGAGTTATCGTCTTGACATCAGACAGCAGGTCCTTGTTCCCTGTCATGTGCCTAGAGCAGCCACTGTCCAAGTACCATATGTTCATAGCACTCCGGGCCGTTCCCTGCACATGAAAAAGAAAGTGATTAGTTCAAGGATGGACCCTGGCCAAATTGACCAGGAGCCTTCTTCTTAGGTGCTTTCGAGGTGGAGGTAGCAGTTGGTGCGTTCACAACAGCAGGAGAGGCAGATGAAGCAGCCTTAAATGTAGCTAATGGTCGAGGAGCTGCGACAGGTTGTTGAACCACGAGAGGCCTTGGAATGAATCCCGGCCTTGGTCGAGGCGTCCAGGACCTAACAGGAAAAGTGTTTGGTGCCGACATTCTCATTTGTTGTTGAACATTTGGCCTGAATGTATTCACACCCCTACCGAGACCACGTGGCACATACGGGGCCTGATTTGGAATGTAGGGCTGATTTGGGTAAGACTGTTGAAACATGGTGTCAAGGCGCTGATCCACGTATTCTTCCCCATAATTCCCATAATACATTGGAGCCAATTGGTTTCCTTGAGGACCTACTTGTTGCTGTTGGTAGAAATGGGCTGGAGGCACTGGAGCATTGTTGAAGTCAGAGTATCCTGTATTGTAAACACAAACCCTGGCATCATGATGCGGGTTTCCACAGACAGAACATCCTACATTCTCGACAGTACCACTAGCTGAAATTGCAGCAGATTGTTCAACAGACTGAGGAGCCAATTGTTGAGGCTCACTTGAAGTGACACTTTCACCCTTCTCTTTTTCAGCAACGGGCTTCTTCTTCCGTCTTCTGGTCTGTTTCTTCTTCTTCGGTGTAGACTCATTTTCAGAAATGCTTAAATTAAGCTCACTTTGCTCAACCGTCTGATACTGATCTTCATTTTCATGTGGAATTGTGATAACTGGATCACTCTGAGGTCTTTTGTTCTTTGGATTCCCAGTCTTCACAAGAGTCACAGATGAAGAGCCAGCTTCATTGGAAGCAGTATGAGCAGATGATCCTTTTTGCTTGAGAAATGTTGGTTGAGGAACAGCTTGTGCAGCAGGAGATGTTGCGATTGGAACAGAAGCAGGAGGCTTTTTCTGAACAGACGTCACCTTACCATCGGTGATTGTAAGACCGGCTTGTGTGTGCATGACAGTCTTACCATGTTTTAAAGCCATTTCTGCGAATGCTTTTGCAAAGGCATCATCATCGACTACTTGCTGCGAATCGAGTTTCACATTTTCAACACTCACTTTGGGCTTACGCCTCCGAACAGTTTTTATCCTTTTAGGAGCTTCATTAGTTTTGAAAACATCAAAATTTTCATTAAACAAAAATGATTGACCATTTGAGGCATTTTGAGTACAAATATTTAGAAACTCAGATTCAGCAGCCTTTAGGACACATGCTTCAGAAATAAGTGAATCAACAGAACTAACAGAGATAGACTCAAAGTCACCAAACTTCAAGGTTTCATCAATCGGCGGGAGCCCAGAGCCAGTTTCAGTGGCAGAGAGTTGGGCTTCCATCGATTGTATATCAGAAGCACTCGGAATCATGCTTGGATCAATGAACTTAATGTGACTCTTGGGATTGATTTTAGTTAACTCAGGGATTGTTAAGTAATTATGATTAAGTGGATGTTCAGCTGCACTATCACAAATTTCCCTTAAGAAACCCAAACCAGTTCTTAACCGTGCCATAATGTCTTTGGCAACAGCATTACCCAAGTTACCAGGATTAAGTTTCATTAAATCGATAGCTTCACGAGCTTTAGCATATTCATTTCTCAAAGAGGTTTGATTTTTCAAAAGATCCTCAATTCGAATTTTTAAAGTTGATTCAGTGTGCTTCATGATTTCAATGTCATCCTGAAGTGACTTGATTTTCTCAAGAAATTTTTCCTCATTTGCCTTGAGGATTTCAACCTGACTTTCGCTTTCAGCCGCCTTAGCATGCAATTCGAGATTGTATGTGCGGTATCTAGCGACAGTTTCAAGGCAATTTGCAGAACATAAATTTTCTTTTACCTCATCGGGAATGGATCCACGTTGGAGTTCAAGAAGTCTTTTGCCAGCTTCAGACTCGACCTCAGTTTGACTTACAGCAGTGGCTGAACCAGCAGAGGGAGAAGTTCCATCAAAATCTTCTTCAATACCCGCCATCAGACAGAAGTTGGTGGGGAAAAGAGGGTCAAACTCAACAGACTCAGTATCCTCCTTTCCATCTGAGTCCACCACAAGAGCATAATCAGGCTGGTTTGCAGAATGAGATGGTGCAGAAGACGTCCAATTGTAGTTCCCATCCTCGAGAGATACCAAAGCTTTTCCATTGCTATCAACCCTTTGTGCAGACGATGAGCTAGACGATCCTTGATGAGAGACATTTGAAGTGGTATTCTGTGGCTTCTGGTAGGAAGAGTTACCAGTTTTCTGGTACGACTGGGTACTATTTCCACCCTGCTTCTGATAAGTGTGGTTGCTTCCACCCGAGTTGACAGGAACATTCCAAGTTTTGGGCTTAGGACATTCACGGGCGAAGTGACCAAGCTCTTGACAGTTGAAACACTGAGCTTTAGACTTGTCAAAGCCTATGTTAGCATTTGAGGCGGGTTGAAACAGCTTCCTTCCAGTCTTTCTGAAGAACTTTCTTGTCCTGGCAGCAATCATTCCCATCTGCCACTTAATATCGATCTCTTCAAGATCATCAGCAGAAATCTGGTCAAGATCCTCTTGACACACAGTCATAGTCTCAATGTTGCCTGACATTTGAGAGTTTATGCAGGCAAGAAAAGCATTACACAGATCTTGATCCATGTTGGTGGAGTTTGAAGAAACTGGAGCTGACGAATGACCAAAATACCCTGAAGAAGGAGCTTGTACAAATGACACGCTTGATGGTTGATGAGTTGCATGAGACACTTGAACTTCAGGCTGATTTGGAGTCTGAGTAGGAGTAGAGGCAGGGACAGGTACACTGGGACCAGAAGATTGAGAAAACTGATGACTATCCTCATACATGGCAGCAGCAAATGCAGCATTGGGAGCATTGGATGACGAACCCTTAGAGGTCACATTACCCATGAGTGACCTTCCAGTGCGTTCAACTGCTCTAACCTCATAATCACGAACTTTATCAATCATGTCCATGTAATCAGCATTGAGGAGATCAGTGCTGTCAATCAGATAGATGACATAGGAGGCAAACTCTTGAGGAAAAGAATGCAGAATCTTCCTTATGATGTCGCCAGTATCTGGACGAATCTTCTTAGTGGTCATCTCAGTGATGATCCTGCAGAATCGTGTGACATGTGTCTCGAACGACTCTCCAGGCCTGTGAGCAAAAGTGTTGAAAGCGAGTTTGAGTTTCTCAAGCCTTCTCTCCTTTGTAGCTGGATTGCCCTCATACTTCTTCTCTAGGCCTACCCAAATCTCATGTGCAGAAGTAGCATCCCGAAACTGATGCAACAGATCATCATTTATTGCCATCTTGATACAACCCAATGCACGCCTGTCAATTTTCAACTGAGCATGTTCACCTACAGTCGGCTTGTCCATGGGCTTTGGGAGCATCCTCTTCTTAGTGTTAGGTGGGTCAGCAACAGTAGGAACTGCAACACCAGGAGCCGGTGTTGTAGCTTCTTCAACTTCAAACACAGCTGGACCATTGAGAACTGAAGTAAGTAGATCAAAATCCAAATATTCCAGAAACAGTATGAACTTCCCCTTCCAGTCATCAAAGTCACTAGCACCCATAAGTTTAGGAGGGCGGTTGTTTCCTTGCATGACCGGAGTAAAATGATTTCCTTCAGACATCTCAGATGAGACAAAAACAGATTTTCAGCAAAAGTTGCTAAAACGGGCCGAACGAAGAACACGAGCTTCAAATTGCTTGTAAACACGAAGATTGCTTGAATTCACACAAATCCTGCAATCATAAACATTAATGGAGTGATTAGACACTAATATTTAGGTGTGAACAGCAAAATTTGAAAAATTCAAATTTTTGACTTAGTCAAAATTTTGAACAGCTTGTTCTTGAGTAAGTTCAAATCACCAAAAATCAATTTTCACCAAAATGATGTTTGAGGGCATCAATAGATGCGAAATCATGTTAGGATCATTTGTTGCAACTAATACAAACCTCAAAAATCACTCTAAGTGACCTTAAATTAATCAAACAGTGATATTTTGAGAGAAAGTCTCAAAAATCCGAAAATTTGCTCATAAAATCTTCAATACTTGATGTTAGAAGGTGAAATCTGTGCCAATGATTTCGGTTTTACTATACTAAATCTCGAAAATCATCAATTTCAGCAAAGGAACATCAGAAAAACAATTTTAAAAAAAAAATTTCTCAAGAACAGTGAAGAACACGGTCCGAACCAGAACTTCACTAAATTCAAAAAATTGACCATCAAAACTTGAAATAAACAGAAATCTAAGCATGTTTTTGAGTTTCTAGAGTGATTTCTACCAAGAATCAACTCATAGATCTAGCAAAAACAACCAAAATTGATAACTCAAATGAGATTTCTCCATTTTTGAGAAAAACTTCAAAAATGAAGAACATGGCTCTGATACCAATTGTTAGGACCTGATTTGAGCACAATGTTCTCATTTGATTCATCACACAGGTGCGGAAAACAAGTGTGATGATCAATCTTGGTTGATTTCACCCCATAGATCTCTAAAGCTCAAGAACACACACAAAATACACCAAGAACACACACACAAAGGCTCTCTTGAAGAATAGACCAGGAGGAACACGTATTTAGGGTTTTCACTTTGGTATTTATACTACAAGAGAGCCTGGGACAAATAGAATGTTTGACAACAACCAATCATTACCTAGAATTCAGCAAAATATTCTAACAGAATATGAAGTACGCTAAGCATATAAAGAAGTACGCTAAGTATTAAACAAGTTCGCTAACAAGTACGCTAAGCATTAACAAGTCCGCTAACAAGTTCGCTAGACACAAACAAGTCCGCTAACAAGTACGCTAAGCATAAACAAGTCCGCTAACAAGTTCGCTAGACACAAACAAGTCCGCTAACAAGTACGCTAAGCATAACTTAAGTACGCTAGGAATAGATCAAGTTCGCTAGGAACAAATCAAGTTCGCTAGGAGCAAAAACAAGTTCGCTAGGACAGTTAACAAACAAGTACGCTAAGTACAATGACAAGTTCGCTAAGAGTAAATCAAGTCCGCTAAGTTCAACATACAAGAAGTTCGCTAAGAAGAAAAACACAAGTACGCTAACACTTAGTCAAAACATCATACATAGACATAATCAATGATAACAAAGTACATAATCAAAGTTAAGTACAAACCAAAGTCAAATTACAATTAATCACCAAAAAGATAAATAGTTTGTGTTGCCAACATAAATAAGTTCTAACAATCATTGGTCCTAAACACAACTTATTGGTTATATAAACACCTTATTGGGACTCATTGGTCCCAAGTGATCCTTTTTGCCCTTAAACACACCTTTTTGGTCCTATTGGTTATATACACACCTTATTGGGCAATCATTGGTCCTAAACACAACTTATTGGTTATATACACACCTTATTGGGACTCATTAGTCCCAACTGACCCTTGTTGCCCTTAAATACTCCTTTTTGGTCCTATTGGTTATATACACACAATATTAGGCCATCATTGGTCCTAAACACAACTTATTGGTTATATGCACACCTTATTGGGACTCATTGGTCCTAACTGACTCTTGTTGCCCTAAACACATCTTTTGGTCCAATTTGGTTATATACACACCTTATTGGGCCATCATTGGTCCTAAAAACAACTTATTGGTTATATAAACACCTTATTGGGAATCGTTGGTCCCAACTGACCTTTGTTGCCCCTAAACACACCTTTTTGGTACTATTGGTTATATACCCACCTTATTGGGCCATCATTGGTCCTAAACACAACTTATTGGTTATATACACACCTTATTGGGACTCATTGGTCCCACCTGATCCTTGTTGCCCCTAAACACACCTTTTTGGTCCTATTGGTTATATACACACTTTATTGGGCCATCATTGGTCCTAAACACAACTTATTGGCCATCATTAGTCCTAAACACAACTTATTGGTTATATACACAACTTATTGGCCATCATTGTTCCTAAACACAACTTATTGGTTATATACACACCTTATTTGGCCATCACTGGTCCTAAACACAACTTATTGGCCATCATTTGTCCTAAACACAACTTATTGGTTATATACACACCTTATTGGGACTCATTGGTCCCAATTGACCCTTATTACCCCTAAATACACCTTATTGGGCCATTATCGGTCCTAAACACAACTTATTCGTTATATACACACCTTATTGGGACGCATTGGTCCCAACTTACCCTTGTTGCCCCTAAACACACCTTTTTAGTCCTGTCGGTTATATACACACCTTATTCGGCCATCATTGGTCATAAACACAACTTATTGGTTATATACACACCTTATTGGGACTCATTAGTCCCAACTGACCCTTGTTGCCTCTAAACACACCTTTTTGGTCCTATTGGTTATATACAAACCTTATTGGGCCATCATTGGTCCTAAAGACAACATATTGGCCATCATTGGTCCTAAAGACAACTTATTGGCCATCATTGGTCCTAAAGACAACGTATTGGTTATATACACACTTTATTGGGCCATCATTGGTCCTTAACACAACATTTTGGTTATATACACACATTATTGAGACTCATTGGTCCTAACTGACCCTTGTTGCCCCTAAACACATTTTTACGTCCAATTTGTTATATACACACCTTATTGGGCCATCATTGGTTCTAAACACAACTTATTGGTTATATACACACCTTATTGGGACTCATTGGTCCCAACTGACTCTTGTTACCCCTAAACACACCTTTTTGGTCCTATTGGTTATATACACACATTATTGGGCCATCATTGGTCCTAAACACAACTTATTGGTTATATGCACACCTTATTGGGACTCATTGGTCCTAACTTACCCTTGTTGCCCCTAAACACACCTTTTGGTCCTATTTGGTTATATACACACCTTATTGGGCCATCATTGGTCCTAAACACAGCTTAAAGGTTATATACACACCTTATTGGGAATTATTGGTCCCAACTGACCCTTGTTGCCCCTAAACACACCTTTTTGGTACTATTGGTTATATACACATCTTATTGAGCCATATTGGTTCTAAACACAACTTATTGTTTATATACACACCTTATTGGGACTCATTAGTTCCAACTGATCCTTGTTGTCCCTAAACACATCTTTTTGGTCCTACTGGTTATATACACCTTATTGGGCCATCATTGGTCCTAAACATAATTTATTTGTTATATACACACCTTATACTTATTGGTCCCAACTGACCCTTGTTTCCTCTAAACACACCTTTTTGGTTCTATTAGTTATATACACACCTTATTGGGCCATCATTGGTCCTAAAGAAAACTTATTGGCCATCATTGGTCCTAAAGACAATCTATTGGTTATATACACACTTTATTGGGCCATCATTGGTCCTAAACACAACTTATTGGTTATATACACACATTATTGGGACTCATTGTTCCCAACTGACCCTTGTTGCCCCTAAACACACTTTTTTCGTCCGATTGGTTATATACACACCTTATTGGGCCATCATTGGTCCTAAACACAACTTATTGGTTATATACACACCTTATTGGGACTCATTGTCCCAACTGACCCATATTTCCCCCTAAACACACCTTATTGGTCCTATTGGTTATACACACACATTATTGGGCCATCATTGGTCCTAAAGACAACTTATTGGTTATATGCACACCTTATTGGGACTCATTGGTCCTAACTGACTCTTGTTGCCCCTAAACACACCTTTTTGTTCTATTTGAGTATATACACACCTTATTGGGCCATCATTGGTCCTAAACATAACTTATTGGTTATATACACACATTATTGGGAGTCATTGGTCCCAACTGACCCTTGTTGCCCCTAAACACACCTTTTTGGTACTATTGGTTATATACCCACCTTATTGGGCCATCATTGGTCCTAAACACAACTTATTGGTTATATAAACACCTTATTGGGACTCATTGGTCCCAACTGATCCTTGTTGCCCTTAAACACACCTTTTTGGTCCTATTGGTTATATACACACCTTATTGGGCTATCATTGGTCCTAAACACAACTTATTGGTTATATACACACCTTATTGGGACTCATTAGTCCCAACTGACCCTTGTTGCCCTTAAATACTCCTTTTTGGTCCTATTGGTTATGTACACACAATATTAGGCCATCTTTGGTCCTAAACACAACTTATTGGTTATATGCACACCTTATTGGGACTCATTGGTCCCAACTGACCTTTGTTGCCCCTAAACACACCTTTTTGCTACTATTGGTTATATACCCACCTTATTGGGCCATCATTGGTCCTAAACACAACTTATTGGTTATATACACACCTTATTGGGACTCATTGGTCCCAACTGATTCTTGTTGCCCCTAAACACACCTTTTTGGTCCTATTGGTTATATACACACCTTATTGGGCCATCATTGGTCCTAAACACAACTTATTGGCCATCATTAGTCCTAAACACAACTTATTTGTTATATACACAACTTATTGGCCATCATTGGTCCTAAACACAACTTATTGGTTATATACACACCTTATTGGGCCATCACTGGTCCTAAACACAACTTATTGGCCATCATTTGTCCTAACCACAACTTATTGGTTATATACACACCTTATTGGGACTCATTGGTCCCAATTGACCCTTATTGCCCCTAAATACACCTTATTGGGCCATCATCGGTCCTAAACACAACTTATTCGTTATATACACACCTTATTGGGACGCATTGGTCCCAACTTACCCTTGTTGCCCCTAAACACACCTTTTTAGTCCTGTCGGTTATATACACACCTTATTCGGCCATCATTGTTCCTAAACACAACTTATTGCTTATATACACACCTTATTGGGACTCATTAGTCCCAACTGACCCTTGTTGCCTCTAAACACACCTTTTTGGTCCTATTGGTTATATACAAACCTTATTGGGCCATCATTGGTCCTAAAGACAACATATTGGCCATCATTGGTCCTAAAGACAACTTATTGGCCATCATTGGTCCTAAAGACAACGTATTGGTTATATACACACTTTATTGGGCCATCATTGGTCCTTAACACAACATTTTGGTTATATACACACATTATTGAGACTCATTGGTCCTAACTGACCCTTGTTGCCCCTAAACACATTTTTACGTCCAATTTGTTATATACACACCTTATTGGGCCATCATTGGTTCTAAACACAACTTATTGGTTATATACACACCTTATTGGGACTCATTGGTCCCAACTGACTCTTGTTACCCCTAAACACACCTTTTTGGTCCTATTGGTTATATACACACATTATTGGGCCATCATTGGTCCTAAACACAACTTATTGGTTATATGCACACCTTATTGGGACTCATTGGTCCTAACTTACCCTTGTTGCCCCTAAACACACCTTTTGGTCCTATTTGGTTATATACACACCTTATTGGGCCATCATTGGTCCTAAACACAGCTTAAAGGTTATATACACACCTTATTGGGAATTATTGGTCCCAACTGACCCTTGTTGCCCCTAAACACACCTTTTTGGTACTATTGGTTATATACACATCTTATTGAGCCATATTGGTTCTAAACACAACTTATTGTTTATATACACACCTTATTGGGACTCATTAGTTCCAACTGATCCTTGTTGTCCCTAAACACATCTTTTTGGTCCTACTGGTTATATACACCTTATTGGGCCATCATTGGTCCTAAACATAATTTATTTGTTATATACACACCTTATACTTATTGGTCCCAACTGACCCTTGTTTCCTCTAAACACACCTTTTTGGTTCTATTAGTTATATACACACCTTATTGGGCCATCATTGGTCCTAAAGAAAACTTATTGGCCATCATTGGTCCTAAAGACAATCTATTGGTTATATACACACTTTATTGGGCCATCATTGGTCCTAAACACAACTTATTGGTTATATACACACATTATTGGGACTCATTGTTCCCAACTGACCCTTGTTGCCCCTAAACACACTTTTTTCGTCCGATTGGTTATATACACACCTTATTGGGCCATCATTGGTCCTAAACACAACTTATTGGTTATATACACACCTTATTGGGACTCATTGTCCCAACTGACCCATATTTCCCCCTAAACACACCTTATTGGTCCTATTGGTTATACACACACATTATTGGGCCATCATTGGTCCTAAACACAACTTATTGGTTATATGCACACCTTATTGGGACTCATTGGTCCTAACTGACTCTTGTTGCCCCTAAACACACCTTTTTGTTCTATTTGAGTATATACACACCTTATTGGGCCATCATTGGTCCTAAACATAACTTATTGGTTATATACACACATTATTGGGAGTCATTGGTCCCAACTGACCCTTGTTGCCCCTAAACACACCTTTTTGGTACTATTGGTTATATACCCACCTTATTGGGCCATCATTGGTCCTAAACACAACTTATTGGTTATATAAACACCTTATTGGGACTCATTGGTCCCAACTGATCCTTGTTGCCCTTAAACACACCTTTTTGGTCCTATTGGTTATATACACACCTTATTGGGCTATCATTGGTCCTAAACACAACTTATTGGTTATATACACACCTTATTGGGACTCATTAGTCCCAACTGACCCTTGTTGCCCTTAAATACTCCTTTTTGGTCCTATTGGTTATGTACACACAATATTAGGCCATCTTTGGTCCTAAACACAACTTATTGGTTATATGCACACCTTATTGGGACTCATTGGTCCCAACTGACCTTTGTTGCCCCTAAACACACCTTTTTGCTACTATTGGTTATATACCCACCTTATTGGGCCATCATTGGTCCTAAACACAACTTATTGGTTATATACACACCTTATTGGGACTCATTGGTCCCAACTGATTCTTGTTGCCCCTAAACACACCTTTTTGGTCCTATTGGTTATATACACACCTTATTGGGCCATCATTGGTCCTAAACACAACTTATTGGCCATCATTAGTCCTAAACACAACTTATTTGTTATATACACAACTTATTGGCCATCATTGGTCCTAAACACAACTTATTGGTTATATACACACCTTATTGGGCCATCACTGGTCCTAAACACAACTTATTGGCCATCATTTGTCCTAACCACAACTTATTGGTTATATACACACCTTATTGGGACTCATTGGTCCCAATTGACCCTTATTGCCCCTAAATACACCTTATTGGGCCATCATCGGTCCTAAACACAACTTATTCGTTATATACACACCTTATTGGGACGCATTGGTCCCAACTTACCCTTGTTGCCCCTAAACACACCTTTTTAGTCCTGTCGGTTATATACACACCTTATTCGGCCATCATTGTTCCTAAACACAACTTATTGCTTATATACACACCTTATTGGGACTCATTAGTCCCAACTGACCCTTGTTGCCTCTAAACACACCTTTTTGGTCCTATTGCTTATATACAAACCTTATTGGGCCATCATTGGTCCTAAAGACAACTTATTGGCCATCATTGGTCCTAAAGACAACTTATTTGCCATCATTGGTCCTAAAGACAACGTATTGGTTATATACACACTTTATTGGGCCATCATTGGTCCTTAACACAACTTATTGGTTATATACACACATTATTGGGACTCATTGGTCCTAACTGACCCTTGTTGCCCCTAAACACATTTTTACGTCCAATTTGTTATATACACACCTTATTGGGCCATCATTGGTTCTAAACACAACTTATTGGTTATATACACACCTTATTGGGACTCATTGGTCCCAACTGACTCTTGTTACCCCTAAACACACCTTTTTGGTCCTATTGGTTATATACACACATTATTGGGCCATCATTGGTCCTAAACACAACTTATTGGTTATATGCACACCTTATTGGGACTCATTGGTCCTAACTTACCCTTGTTGCCCCTAAACACACCTTTTGGTCCTATTTGGTTATATACACACCTTATTGGGCCATCATTGGTCCTAAACACAGCTTAAAGGTTATATACACACCTTATTGGGAATTATTGGTCCCAACTGACCCTTGTTGCCCCTAAACACACCTTTTTGGTACTATTGGTTATATACACATCTTATTGAGCCATATTGGTTCTAAACACAACTTATTGTTTATATACACACCTTATTGGGACTCATTAGTTCCAACTGATCCTTGTTGTCCCTAAACACATCTTTTTGGTCCTACTGGTTATATACACCTTATTGGGCCATCATTGGTCCTAAACATAATTTATTTGTTATATACACACCTTATACTTATTGGTCCCAACTGACCCTTGTTTCCTCTAAACACACCTTTTTGGTTCTATTAGTTATATACACACCTTATTGGGCCATCATTGGTCCTAAAGAAAACTTATTGGCCATCATTGGTCCTAAAGACAATCTATTGGTTATATACACACTTTATTGGGCCATCATTGGTCCTAAACACAACTTATTGGTTATATACACACATTATTGGGACTCATTGTTCCCAACTGACCCTTGTTGCCCCTAAACACACTTTTTTCGTCCGATTGGTTATATACACACCTTATTGGGCCATCATTGGTCCTAAACACAACTTATTGGTTATATACACACCTTATTGGGACTCATTGTCCCAACTGACCCATATTTCCCCCTAAACACACCTTATTGGTCCTATTGGTTATACACACACATTATTGGGCCATCATTGGTCCTAAACACAACTTATTGGTTATATGCACACCTTATTGGGACTCATTGGTCCTAACTGACTCTTGTTGCCCCTAAACACACCTTTTTGTTCTATTTGAGTATATACACACCTTATTGGGCCATCATTGGTCCTAAACATAACTTATTGGTTATATACACACATTATTGGGAGTCATTGGTCCCAACTGACCCTTGTTGCCCCTAAACACACCTTTTTGGTACTATTGGTTATATACCCACCTTATTGGGCCATCATTGGTCCTAAACACAACTTATTGGTTATATAAACACCTTATTGGGACTCATTGGTCCCAACTGATCCTTGTTGCCCTTAAACACACCTTTTTGGTCCTATTGGTTATATACACACCTTATTGGGCTATCATTGGTCCTAAACACAACTTATTGGTTATATACACACCTTATTGGGACTCATTAGTCCCAACTGACCCTTGTTGCCCTTAAATACTCCTTTTTGGTCCTATTGGTTATGTACACACAATATTAGGCCATCTTTGGTCCTAAACACAACTTATTGGTTATATGCACACCTTATTGGGACTCATTGGTCCCAACTGACCTTTGTTGCCCCTAAACACACCTTTTTGCTACTATTGGTTATATACCCACCTTATTGGGCCATCATTGGTCCTAAACACAACTTATTGGTTATATACACACCTTATTGGGACTCATTGGTCCCAACTGATTCTTGTTGCCCCTAAACACACCTTTTTGGTCCTATTGGTTATATACACACCTTATTGGGCCATCATTGGTCCTAAACACAACTTATTGGCCATCATTAGTCCTAAACACAACTTATTTGTTATATACACAACTTATTGGCCATCATTGGTCCTAAACACAACTTATTGGTTATATACACACCTTATTGGGCCATCACTGGTCCTAAACACAACTTATTGGCCATCATTTGTCCTAACCACAACTTATTGGTTATATACACACCTTATTGGGACTCATTGGTCCCAATTGACCCTTATTGCCCCTAAATACACCTTATTGGGCCATCATCGGTCCTAAACACAACTTATTCGTTATATACACACCTTATTGGGACGTATTGGTCCCAACTTACCCTTGTTGCCCCTAAACACACCTTTTTAGTCCTGTCGGTTATATACACACCTTATTCGGCCATCATTGTTCCTAAACACAACTTATTGCTTATATACACACCTTATTGGGACTCATTAGTCCCAACTGACCCTTGTTGCCTCTAAACACACCTTTTTGGTCCTATTGGTTATATACAAACCTTATTGGGCCATCATTGGTCCTAAAGACAACTTATTGGCCATCATTGGTCCTAAAGACAACTTATTTGCCATCATTGGTCCTAAAGACAACGTATTGGTTATATACACACTTTATTGGGCCATCATTGGTCCTTAACACAACTTATTGGTTATATACACACATTATTGGGACTCATTGGTCCTAACTGACCCTTGTTGCCCCTAAACACATTTTTACGTCCAATTTGTTATATACACACCTTATTGGGCCATCATTGGTCCTAAACACAACTTATTGGTTATATACACACCTTATTGGGACTCATTGGTCCCAACTGACTCTTGTTACCCCTAAACACACCTTTTTGGTCCTATTGGTTATAAACACACATTATTGGGCCATCATTGGTCCTAAACACAACTTATTGGTTATATGCACAGCTTATTGGGACTCATTGGTCCTAACTTACCCTTGTTGCCCCTAAACACACCTTTTGGTCCTATTTGGTTATATACACACCTTATTGGGCCATCATTGGTCCTAAACACAACTTAAAGGTTATATACACACCTTATTGGGAGTCATTGGTCCCAACTGACCCTTGTTGACTCTAAACACACCTTTTTGGTACTATTGGTTATATACCCACCTTATTGGGCCATCATTGGTCCTAAACACAACTTATTGGCCATCATTGGTCCTAAAGACAAATTATTGGCCATCATTGGTCCAAAAGACAACGTATTGGTTATATACACACTTTATTGGGCCATCATTGGTCCTTAACACAACTTATTGGTTATATACACACATTATTGGGACTCATTGGTCCTAACTGACCCTTGTTGCCCTAAACACATTTTTACATCCAATTTGTTATATACACACCTTATTGGGCCATCATTGGTCCTAAACACAACTTATTGGTTATATACACACCTTATTGGGACTCATTGGTCCCAACTGACTCTTGTTACCCCTAAACACACCTTTTTGGTCCTATTGGTTATATACACACATTATTGGGCCATCATTGGTCCTAAACACAACTTATTGGTTATATGCACACCTTATTGGGACTCATTGGTCCTAACTTACCCTTGTTGCCCCTAAACACACCTTTTGGTCCTATTTGGTTATATACACACCTTATTGGGCCATCATTGGTCCTAAACACAACTTAAAGGTTATATACACACCTTATTGGGAGTCATTGGTCCCAACTGACCCTTGTTGACTCTAAACACACCTTTTTGGTACTATTGGTTATATACCCACCTTATTGGGCCATCATTGGTCCTAAACACAACTTATTGGCCATCATTGGTCCTAAAGACAAATTATTGGCCATCATTGGTCCAAAAGACAACGTATTGGTTATATACACACTTTATTGGGCCATCATTGGTCCTTAACACAACTTATTGGTTATATACACACATTATTGGGACTCATTGGTCCTAACTGACCCTTGTTGCCCTAAACACATTTTTACATCCAATTTGTTATATACACACCTTATTGGGCCATCATTGGTCCTAAACACAACTTATTGGTTATATACACACCTTATTGGGACTCATTGGTCCCAACTGACTCTTGTTACCCCTAAACACACCTTTTTGGTCCTATTGGTTATATACACACATTATTGGGCCATCATTGGTCCTAAACACAACTTATTGGTTATATGCACACCTTATTGGGACTCATTGGTCCTAACTTACCCTTGTTGCCCCTAAACACACCTTTTGGTCCTATTTGGTTATATACACACCTTATTGGGCCATCATTGGTCCTAAACACAACTTAAAGGTTATATACACACCTTATTGGGAATTATTGGTCCCAACTGACCCTTGTTGCCCCTAAACACACCTTTTTGGTACTATTGGTTATATACACATCTTATTGAGCCATATTGGTTCTAAACACACTTATTGTTTATATACACACCTTATTGGGACTCATTAGTTCCAACTGATCCTTGTTGTCCCTAAACACATCTTTTTGGTCCTATTGGTTATATACACACCTTATTGGGCCATCATTGGTCCTAAACATAATTTATTTGTTATATACACACCTTATACTTATTGGTCCCAACTGACCTTTGTTGCCTCTAAACACACCTTTTTGGTCCTGTCGGTTATATACACACCTTATCCGGCCATCATTCTCCTAAACACAACTTATTGGTTATATACACACATTATTGGGACTCATTGTTCCCAACTGACCCTTGTTGCCCCTAAACACACTTTTTTCGTCCGATTGGTTATATACACACCTTATTGGGCCATCATTGGTCCTAAACACAACTTATTGGTTATATACACACCTTATTGGGACTCATTGTCCCAACTGACCCATATTTCCCCCTAAACACACCTTATTGGTCCTATTGGTTATACACACACATTATTGGGCCATCATTGGTCCTAAACACAACTTATTGGTTATATGCACACCTTATTGGGACTCATTGGTCCTAACTGACTCTTGTTGCCCCTAAACACACCTTTTGGTTCTATTTGAGTATATACACACCTTATTGGGCCATCATTGGTCCTAAACATAACTTATTGGTTATATACACACATTATTGGGAGTCATTGGTCCCAACTGACCCTTGTTGCCCCTAAACACACCTTTTTGGTACTATTGGTTATATACCCACCTTATTGGGCCATCATTGGTCCTAAACACAACTTATTGGTTATATAAACACCTTATTGGGACTCATTGGTCCCAACTGATCCTTGTTGCCCTTAAACACACCTTTTTGGTCCTATTGGTTATATACACACCTTATTGGGCTATCATTGGTCCTAAACACAACTTATTGGTTATATACACACCTTATTGGGACTCATTAGTCCCAACTGACCCTTGTTGCCCTTAAATACTCCTTTTTGGTCCTATTGGTTATGTACACACAATATTAGGCCATCTATGGTCCTAAACACAACTTATTGGTTATATGCACACCTTATTGGGACTCATTGGTCCCAACTGACCTTTGTTGCCCCTAAACACACCTTTTTGCTACTATTGGTTATATACCCACCTTATTGGGCCATCATTGGTCCTAAACACAACTTATTGGTTATATACACACCTTATTGGGACTCATTGGTCCCAACTGATTCTTGTTGCCCCTAAACACACCTTTTTGGTCCTATTGGTTATATACACACCTTATTGGGCCATCATTGGTCCTAAACACAACTTATTGGCCATCATTAGTCCTAAACACAACTTATTTGTTATATACACAACTTATTGGCCATCATTGGTCCTAAACACAACTTATTGGTTATATACACACCTTATTGGGCCATCACTGGTCCTAAACACAACTTATTGGCCATCATTTGTCCTAACCACAACTTATTGGTTATATACACACCTTATTGGGACTCATTGGTCCCAATTGACCCTTATTGCCCCTAAATACACCTTATTGGGCCATCATCGGTCCTAAACACAACTTATTCGTTATATACACACCTTATTGGGACGTATTGGTCCCAACTTACCCTTGTTGCCCCTAAACACACCTTTTTAGTCCTGTCGGTTATATACACACCTTATTCGGCCATCATTGTTCCTAAACACAACTTATTGCTTATATACACACCTTATTGGGACTCATTAGTCCCAACTGACCCTTGTTGCCTCTAAACACACCTTTTTGGTCCTATTGGTTATATACAAACCTTATTGGGCCATCATTGGTCCTAAAGACAACTTATTGGCCATCATTGGTCCTAAAGACAACTTATTTGCCATCATTGGTCCTAAAGACAACGTATTGGTTATATACACACTTTATTGGGCCATCATTGGTCCTTAACACAACTTATTGGTTATATACACACATTATTGGGACTCATTGGTCCTAACTGACCCTTGTTGCCCCTAAACACATTTTTACGTCCAATTTGTTATATACACACCTTATTGGGCCATCATTGGTCCTAAACACAACTTATTGGTTATATACACACCTTATTGGGACTCATTGGTCCCAACTGACTCTTGTTACCCCTAAACACACCTTTTTGGTCCTATTGGTTATAAACACACATTATTGGGCCATCATTGGTCCTAAACACAACTTATTGGTTATATGCACAGCTTATTGGGACTCATTGGTCCTAACTTACCCTTGTTGCCCCTAAACACACCTTTTGGTCCTATTTGGTTATATACACACCTTATTGGGCCATCATTGGTCCTAAACACAACTTAAAGGTTATATACACACCTTATTGGGAGTCATTGGTCCCAACTGACCCTTGTTGACTCTAAACACACCTTTTTGGTACTATTGGTTATATACCCACCTTATTGGGCCATCATTGGTCCTAAACACAACTTATTGGCCATCATTGGTCCTAAAGACAAATTATTGGCCATCATTGGTCCAAAAGACAACGTATTGGTTATATACACACTTTATTGGGCCATCATTGGTCCTTAACACAACTTATTGGTTATATACACACATTATTGGGACTCATTGGTCCTAACTGACCCTTGTTGCCCTAAACACATTTTTACATCCAATTTGTTATATACACACCTTATTGGGCCATCATTGGTCCTAAACACAACTTATTGGTTATATACACACCTTATTGGGACTCATTGGTCCCAACTGACTCTTGTTACCCCTAAACACACCTTTTTGGTCCTATTGGTTATATACACACATTATTGGGCCATCATTGGTCCTAAACACAACTTATTGGTTATATGCACACCTTATTGGGACTCATTGGTCCTAACTTACCCTTGTTGCCCCTAAACACACCTTTTGGTCCTATTTGGTTATATACACACCTTATTGGGCCATCATTGGTCCTAAACACAACTTAAAGGTTATATACACACCTTATTGGGAATTATTGGTCCCAACTGACCCTTGTTGCCCCTAAACACACCTTTTTGGTACTATTGGTTATATACACATCTTATTGAGCCATATTGGTTCTAAACACACTTATTGTTTATATACACACCTTATTGGGACTCATTAGTTCCAACTGATCCTTGTTGTCCCTAAACACATCTTTTTGGTCCTATTGGTTATATACACACCTTATTGGGCCATCATTGGTCCTAAACATAATTTATTTGTTATATACACACCTTATACTTATTGGTCCCAACTGACCTTTGTTGCCTCTAAACACACCTTTTTAGTCCTGTCGGTTATATACACACCTTATCCGGCCATCATTCTCCTAAACACAACTTATTGGTTATATACACACATTATTGGGACTCATTGTTCCCAACTGACCCTTGTTGCCCCTAAACACACTTTTTTCGTCCGATTGGTTATATACACACCTTATTGGGCCATCATTGGTCCTAAACACAACTTATTGGTTATATACACACCTTATTGGGACTCATTGTCCCAACTGACCCATATTTCCCCCTAAACACACCTTATTGGTCCTATTGGTTATACACACACATTATTGGGCCATCATTGGTCCTAAACACAACTTATTGGTTATATGCACACCTTATTGGGACTCATTGGTCCTAACTGACTCTTGTTGCCCCTAAACACACCTTTTGGTTCTATTTGAGTATATACACACCTTATTGGGCCATCATTGGTCCTAAACATAACTTATTGGTTATATACACACATTATTGGGAGTCATTGGTCCCAACTGACCCTTGTTGCCCCTAAACACACCTTTTTGGTACTATTGGTTATATACCCACCTTATTGGGCCATCATTGGTCCTAAACACAACTTATTGGTTATATAAACACCTTATTGGGACTCATTGGTCCCAACTGATCCTTGTTGCCCTTAAACACACCTTTTTGGTCCTATTGGTTATATACACACCTTATTGGGCTATCATTGGTCCTAAACACAACTTATTGGTTATATACACACCTTATTGGGACTCATTAGTCCCAACTGACCCTTGTTGCCCTTAAATACTCCTTTTTGGTCCTATTGGTTATGTACACACAATATTAGGCCATCTTTGGTCCTAAACACAACTTATTGGTTATATGCACACCTTATTGGGACTCATTGGTCCTAACTGACTCTTGTTGCCCTAAACACATCTTTTGGTCCTATTTGGTTATATACACACCTTATTGGGCCATCATTGGTCCTAAAAACAACTTATTGGTTATATAAACACCTTATTGGGAATCATTGGTCCCACCTGACCTTTGTTGCCCCTAAACACACCTTTTTGCTACTATTGGTTATATACCCACCTTATTGGGCCATCATTGGTCCTAAACACAACTTATTGGTTATATACACACTTTATTGGGACTCATTGGTCCCAACTGATTCTTGTTGCCCCTAAACACACCTTTTTGGTCCTATTGGTTATATACACACCTTATTGGGCCATCATTGGTCCTAAACACAACTTATTGGCCATCATTAGTCCTAAACACAACTTATTTGTTATATACACAACTTATTGGCCATCATTGGTCCTAAACACAACTTATTGGTTATATACACACCTTATTGGGCCATCACTGGTCCTAAACACAACTTATTGGCCATCATTTGTCCTAACCACAACTTATTGGTTATATACACACCTTATTGGGACTCATTGGTCCCAATTGACCCTTATTGCCCCTAAATACACCTTATTGGGCCATCATCGGTCCTAAACATAACTTATTCGTTATATACACACCTTATTGGGACGCATTGGTCCCAACTTACCCTTGTTGCCCCTAAACACACCTTTTTAGTCCTGTCGGTTATATACACACCTTATTCGGCCATCATTGTTCCTAAACACAACTTATTGCTTATATACACACCTTATTGGGACTCATTAGTCCCAACTGACCCTTGTTGCCTCTAAACACACCTTTTTGGTCCTATTTGTTATATACAAACCTTATTGGGCCATCATTGGTCCTAAAGACAACTTATTGGCCATCATTGGTCCTAAAGACAACGTATTGGTTATATACACACTTTATTGGGCCATCATTGGTCCTTAACACAACTTATTGGTTATATACACACATTATTGGGACTCATTGGTCCTAACTGACCCTTGTTGCCCCTAAACACATTTTTACGTCCAATTTGTTATATACACACCTTATTGGGCCATCATTGGTCCTAAACACAACTTATTGGTTATATACACACCTTATTGGGACTCATTGGTCCCAACTGACTCTTGTTAGCCCTAAACACACCTTTTTGGTCCTATTGGTTATAAACACACATTATTGGGCCATCATTGGTCCTAAACACAACTTATTGGTTATATGCACAGCTTATTGGGACTCATTGGTCCTAACTTACCCTTGTTGCCCCTAAACACACCTTTTGGTCCTATTTGGTTATATACACACCTTATTGGGCCATCATTGGTCCTAAACACAACTTAAAGGTTATATACACACCTTATTGGGAGTCATTGGTCCCAACTGACCCTTGTTGACTCTAAACACACCTTTTTGGTACTATTGGTTATATACCCACCTTATTGGGCCATCATTGGTCCTAAACACAACTTATTGGCCATCATTGGTCCTAAAGACAACTTATTGGCCATCATTGGTCCAAAAGACAACGTATTGGTTATATACACACTTTATTGGGCCATCATTGGTCCTTAACACAACTTATTGGTTATATACACACATTATTGGGACTCATTGGTCCTAACTGACCCTTGTTGCCCTAAACACATTTTTACATCCAATTTGTTTTATACACACCTTATTGGGCCATCATTGGTCCTAAACACAACTTATTGGTTATATACACACCTTATTGGGACTCATTGGTCCCAACTGACTCTTGTTACCCCTAAACACACCTTTTTGGTCCTATTGGTTATATACACACATTATTGGGCCATCATTGGTCCTAAACACAACTTATTGGTTATATGCACACCTTATTGGGACTCATTGGTCCTAACTTACCCTTGTTGCCCCTAAACACACCTTTTGGTCCTATTTGGTTATATACACACCTTATTGGGCCATCATTGGTCCTAAACACAACTTAAAGGTTATATACACACCTTATTGAGAATTATTGGTCCCAACTGACCCTTGTTGCCCCTAAACACACCTTTTTGGTACTATTGGTTATATACACATCTTATTGAGCCATATTGGTTCTAAACACACTTATTGTTTATATACACACCTTATTGGGACTCATTAGTTCCAACTGATCCTTGTTGTCCCTAAACACATCTTTTTGGTCCTATTGGTTATATACACACCTTATTGGGCCATCATTGGTCCTAAACATAATTTATTTGTTATATACACACCTTATACTTATTGGTCCCAACTGACCTTTGTTGCCTCTAAACACACCTTTTTGGTCCTGTCGGTTATATACACACCTTATCCGGCCATCATTCTCCTAAACACAACTTATTGGTTATATACACACCTTATTGGGACTCATTAGTCCCAACTGACCCTTGTTTCCTCTAAACACACCTTTTTGGTCCTATTAGTTATATACACACCTTATTGGGCCATCATTGGTCCTAAAGAAAACTTATTGGCCATCATTGGTCCTAAAGACAATCTATTGGTTATATACACACTTTATTGGGCCATCATTGGTGCTAAACACAACTTATTGGTTATATACACACATTATTGGGATTCATTGGTCCCAACTGACCCTTGTTGCCCCTAAACACACTTTTTTCGTCCGATTGGTTATATACACACCTTATTGGGCCATCATTGGTCCTAAACACAACTTATTGGTTATATACACACCTTATTGGGACTCATTGGTCCCAACTGACCCTTATTTCCCCCTAAACACACCTTATTGGTCCTATTGGTTATACACACACATTATTGGGCCATCATTGGTCCTAAACACAACTTATTGGTTATATGCACACCTTATTGGGACTCATTGGTCCTAACTGACTCTTGTTGCCCCTAAACACACCTTTTGGTCCTATTTGATTATATACACACCTTATTGGGCCATCATTGGTCCTAAACATAACTTATTGGTTATATACACATATTATTGGGAGTCATTGGTCCCAACTGACCCTTGTTGCCCCTAAACACACCTTTTTGGTACTATTGGTTATATACCCACCTTATTGGGCCATCATTGGTCCGAAACACAACTTATTGGTTATATAAACACCTTATTGGGACTCATTGGTCCCAACTGATCCTCGTTGCCCTTAAACACACCTTTTTGGTACTATTGGTTATATACACACCTTATTGGGCTATCATTGGTCCTAAACACAACTTATTGGTTATATACACACCTTATTGGGACTCATTAGTCCCAACTGACCCTTGTTGCCCTTAAATACTCCTTTTTGGTCCTATTGGTTATATACACATAATATTAGGCCATCATTGGTCCTAAACACAACTTATTGGTTATATGCACACCTTATTGGGACTCATTGGTCCTAACTGACTCTTGTTGCCCTAAACACATCTTTTGGTCCTATTTGGTTATATACACACCTTATTGGGCCATCATTGGTCCTAAAAACAACTTATTGGTTATATAAACACCTTATTGGGAATCATTGGTCCCACCTGACCTTTGTTGCCCTAAACACACCTTTTTGGTACTATTGGTTATATACCCACCTTATTGGGCCATCATTGGTCCTAAACACAACTTATTGGTTATATACACACCTTATTGGGACTCATTGGTCCCAACTGATCCTTGTTGCCCCTAAACACACCTTTTTGGTCCTATTGGTTATATACACACCTTATTGGGCCATCATTGGCCCTAAACACAACTTATTGGCCATCATTAGTCCTAAACACAACTTATTGGTTATATACACAACTTATTGGCCATCATTGGTCCTAAACACAACTTATTGGTTATATACACACCTTATTGGGCCATCACTGGTCCTAAACACAACTTATTGGCCATCATTTGTCCTAACCACAACTTATTGGTTATATACACACCTTATTGGGACTCATTGGTCCCAATTGACCCTTATTGCCCCTAAATACACCTTATTGGGCCATAATCAGTCCTAAACACAACTTATTCGTTATATACACACCTTATTGGGACGCATTGGTCCCAACTTACCCTTGTTGCCCCTAAACACACCTTTTTAGTCCTGTCGGTTATATACACACCTTATTCGGCCATCATTGGTCCTAAACACAACTTATTGGTTATATACACACCTTATTGGGACTCATTAGTCCCAACTGACCCTTGTTGCCTCTAAACACACCTTTTTGGTCTTATTGGTTATATACAAACCTTATTGGGCCATCATTGGTCCTAAAGACAACTTATTGGCTATCATTGGTCCTAAAGACAACTTATTGGCCATCATTGGTCCTAAAGACAACCTATTGGTTATATACACACTTTATTGGGCCATCATTGGTCCTTAACACAACTTATTGGTTATATACACACATTATTGGGACTCATTGGTCCTAACTGACCCTTGTTGCCCCTAAACACATTTTTACGTCTAATTTGTTATATACACACCTTATTGGGCCATCATTGGTCCTAAACACAACTTATTGGTTATATACACACCTTATTGGGACTCATTGGTCCCAACTGACTCTTGTTACCCCTAAACACACCTTTTTGGTCCTATTGGTTATATACACACATTATTGGGCCATCATTGGTCCTAAACACAACTTATTGGTTATATGCATACCTTATTGGGACTCATTGGTCCTAACTTACCCTTGTTGCCCCTAAACACACCTTTTGGTCCTATTTGGTTATATACACACCTTATTGGGCCATCATTGGTCCTAAACACAACTTAAAGGTTATATACACACCTTATTGGGAATTATTGGTCCCAACTGACCCTTGTTGCCCCTAAACACACTTTTTTGGTACTATTGGTTATATACACACCTTATTGAGCCATATTGGTTCTAAACACAACTTATCTATATACTATATAAAGGAAAAGATGGATGCTGAGGTGGCATCACCATAGCCCTCCTCAACATCATTTTCCCGCCTAAATGACCCCCCTTTATGAAACACACTGATCTCTTCGTTAACCCGTAAAATCAATCGGATACCCGTCCCAGCTTAAAACCCTAATCACACGTCATTACCCTCATTCGCGCACAATCTTCTCTCCATGGCGATTCGTGATCTCCTTTCGTCTTCTCCGTTCCCTGAATCAGCCGCTCCTGCCCTCGATTCTCCTCCAAGCCGTCTTTCTAATCAGCCGATGCTCTCGATTCTCCTCCAACCCGCCCTCCACTAAGACCCTAACATTTGATTTCAGTTCATTCGTCGGACAAGAAAAGCTTCGCTGCTGCTCTTCCAGAATCGATTCATCTCTATCGCCGTCAACCATCTCGCATCCATCATCATCAGATTCAAGCATCTTCGCATCCATCAGATCCTTCATCATTTTATAGTCTTTCCTTACAAACGAGGTATCTGGAGAAACCCTAATTTAAGAGTTAATTGTTAATCCTCTACTTTGATATCAGTCTGATTGATGTTCTTGAAGTCTCAATCTGTTCTTGATTATTTCATATTTGTCTGTGCGTTACTATTTGCATTATTCTTTTGCACCTCAAAGGTTCTTCTTATTGTCTTTTGGTGCATCTGATGCTTAATTCACGAAAGAAATTGAGATAAGATGCGGAAAAAGAAATTGATCCTTTATTTCCATTGTTGTGTCAATTTGATATTCAATGTTAGTTAAAAGGCCTCTACATTTGGCCATCAAGATCAGTTAGCCATAACTTTTACATTGAAATCGTTTTAGACTTATATACAGAAAGTAAGATTTATAGAAATGGTGGCCACTCTCAATGATCTAAAATACTCATGCTTCTCTTTAACTACCATTTAAAGTCATAGGAAAAATATCAACAAACACCTATGTAAATTAGTGTTTGTTCTTTCAAATCCTTTTATGTTAACTTGGATTTAAACATTGTCTTGGTTTCATTGAGTGATATCAACAAACATTTTCAGTTACATATTTCTGCTAGAGTTTAGAGTGCTCATAAAGTACATTTTCAGTGACATATTTCTTCGATTTAATATTGTAACCTTTTGTTTTTATGTATAACCTTTACTTCAATTACAACTTAACAGTTTGACGCAATTGAGGCGAAATTTGCAATCAAAGAAGGTGGATGTTACAATATTAATGGCCATGTGTGTACAGCCCCACGATCTTCGGGAAGAGTAGTAAGTCATCCGGCATCAATATTGATTGCTAAGCGCGCAATAGTCTCGCCACTTGCCGAGCGGAACATTCCTACATTTTACTATTACATTGCCAAGTTTGAAATGCTGGAACTAAGGCTGAAATCCATAAATCAAATTCCCACAGGTTAGTTCTTAAAAATTACTCAATTAAATGAAAGAAAAAAAAAACTAAACATTTTCACTAACACAAAATTACGCTACCAGGTATCTATAAGAAGAAAGACCTCAACACGATGAAGATTACATTGCTAGATCAAAGGTAAATTAATATCTCATTACACGTTTTTTTCCTGCATTAAATAACAGTGCAATTAGTCGATTCAAAAGGCCAAAAAAATACCCGTGAACATCTTAACATACCTGTATCACAAATCCATTCATTTTCATAATGTCCGTGGACACAATCAACTAAGTTCATTCTTAAGAATGTTTTATGCATCTACTCGAGATAGGTTACGTTATACAGTTTCTTGATGCAAATTTTGTTGCATATAAAATAGATGTTGAATTATCAATTTTGAATGATTAACATAATATATAGACCATACTTAATATCTATTTTTCTAATAACCATTGAGTTTAGAATGATACTAATATCTATTTTTCTAATAAAAGGTTGATCCTATCAAGATGATATCCGAGTATGTTGCCCAACTAATAAAACTCTGCACGGGGCATGGTAACAAACTCATAAACTCACTGTTTTTGGGTTCTCATTTATCTCTATGAATGTATAGTTCACAAGGTGCTTTGTAATTAGGGGTGTGAAAATCACAGTTAGTTACTAAAGTTTTTCAATGCCAAGTTGGTGGCTGGTGTGGGTTGACTAATGGGTCAAGATTAGGATGATTTATATGTATGAGCCAAAACGGGTTAGTTCGGATTGACCCAAAAATAATATGTACCTAATGTCTTTTAATATATAATTAGTGTGTCAAATAACTATGTTAATAGTTATATCAGTTCTAATTTTTTAAATAGAATGTTTTAAGATGCTTTCTATAGTAAAACTATATTTTTGGTTTGGTCCAGGTAATTTATATATGGTTCAAGATCGCAGATCATCCTTTCGTGTTAACCAATTTTGTGATCTTTCAATCTAATTCCAAACAATGCTTGCCATTTTATTAGATTAGGTGACTAATTTAAACTCACATGTCTAATCCATGTTAGAAGATCATAATAGCATTGACTTACAAAATGGGCTATTGATTGGGAAGCTAACACAAAGCCATTGATATCCAAACAATATTCATTTCGTTTTGTATATTGGGGCATATATAGGTTTAAAGTGGGTGGGTTGGTTCATGGGTCAGTACATTTCATTTTTTAAATGTACAAACCAACATAAGACATGTTATTATTTTTCTTTGTGGTTAGAGAGAATACATTTATTCTTTGAAATTCAAAGTACCATCAATGATTTTGTTAGTCCGCATTCTATTTGTATGTGTCTTAAAGCTTAATTACTTTACTCTTTCTAATTAAGGTTGTAGCTAATCATCATGCATACCCTAACTTCTCCCTAAAATTACACTTGACGAGCAAAATAGCTCAAATAAAAAGAAGGAAAAAGAGGACTAATTGTTCAATCAAAAAGCTAGAAGCTACTCTTTTGGGAAACCTTTCTTTTCAAAATACAAAGTTAACGAGAAGATAACAGTTCCTTATAAAGGACAAGAATATGTTAAACTTTATTATAATATGTAATTTTTTTTCCTTTAATTCCAATTATTGAATTACATTTATTATAATATGTTAAAATTTGGATTCATTTTTTTAAAATCTGCCCGTGCGTCGCACGGGTATCAAAAGCTAGTTGTTTATATACACACCTTATTGGGACTCATTGGTTCCAACTGATCCTTGTTGTCCCTAAACACATATTTTTGGTCCTATTGGTTATATACACACCTTATTGGGCCATCATTGGTCCTAAACATAATTTATTTGTTATATACACACCTTATTAGGACTTATTGGTCCCAACTGACCTTTGTTGCCTCTAAACACACCTTTTTGATCCTGTCGGTTATATACACACCTTATCCGGCCATCATTCTCCTAAACACAACTTATTGGTTATATACACACCTTATTGGGACTCATTAGTCCCAACTGACCCTTGTTTCCTCTAAACACACCTTTGTGGTCCTATTAGTTATATACACACCTTATTGTGCCATCATTGGTCCTAAAGAAAACTTATTGGCCATCATTGGTCCTAAAGACAATCTATTGGTTATATACACACTTTATTGGGCCATCATTGGTCCTAAACACAACTTATTGGTTATATACACACATTATTGGGACTCATTGGTCCCAACTGACCCTTGTTACCCCTAAACACACTTTTTTCGTCCGATTGGTTATATACACACCTTATTGGGCCATCATTGGTCCTAAACACAACTTATTGGTTATATACACACCTTATTGGGACTCATTGGTCCCAACTGACCCATATTTCCCCCTAAACACACCTTATTGGTCCTATTGGTTATACACACACATTATTGGGCCATCATTGGTCCTAAACACAACTTATTGGTTATATGCACACCTTATTGGGACTCATTGGTCCTAACTGACTCTTGTTGCCCCTAAACACACCTTTTGGTCCTATTTGGTTATATACACACCTTATTGGGCCATCATTGGTCCTAAACATAACTTATTGGTTATATACACACATTATTGGGAGTCATTGGTCCCAACTGACCCTTGTTGCCCCTAAACACACCTTTTTGGTACTATTGGTTATATACCCACCTTATTGGGCCATCATTGGTCCTAAACACAACTTATTGGTTATATAAACACCTTATTGGGACTCATTGGTCCCAACTGATCCTTGTTGCTCTTAAACACACCTTTTTGCTCCTATTGGTTATATACACACCTTATTGGGCTATCATTGGTCCTAAACACAACTTATTGGTTATATACACACCTTATTGGGACTCATTGGTCCCAACTGACCCTTGTTGACCTTAAATACTCCTTTTTGGTCCTATTGGTTATATACACACATTATTAGGCCATCATTGGTCCTAAACACAACTTATTGGTTATATGCACACCTTATTGGGACTCATTGGTCCTAACTGACTCTTGTTGCCCTAAACACACCTTTTGGTCCTATTTGGTTATATACACACCTTATTGGGCCATCATTGGTCCTAAAAACAACTTATTGGTTATATACACACCTTATTGGGAATCATTGGTCCCAACTGACCTTTGTTGCCTCTAAATACACCTTTTTGGTACTATTGGTTATATACACACCTTATTGGGCCATCATTGGTCCTAAACACAACTTATTGGTTACATACACACCTTATTGGGACTCATTGGTCCCAACTGATCCTTGTTGCCCCTAAACACACCTTTTTGGTCCTATTGGTTATATACACACCTTATTGGGCCATCATTGGTCCTAAACACAACTTATTGGCCATCATTAGTCCTAAACACAACTTATTGGTTATATACACACCTTATTGGGACTCATTGTTCCCAACTCACCTTTGTTGCCTCTAAACACACCTTCTTGGTCTTATTTGTTATATACACACCTTATTGGGCTAAGATTGGTCCTAAAGACAACTTATTGGTTATATACACACCTTATTGTTCTTGTAACTCGTTAGGGATTTTTCGTATTGCTACCATAACCGACCCATAACCGTGGTTAACCAAACTATCCATAACCGACTATCGGTTATGGTTATGGTTATGAAATTGTGATTAACCGAAAAAGCGGTTATGGTCACGGTTAAGGGTCAAAACCGACTCAAACCGACCCATGCTTACCCCTACTAGGGCGGATAAAGCCTTTGTCAGAAAGCTCCTGAAGTTGTTTAGAAAGCTCTTGCATCTCAGATGGGGCGAGGCGATAAGGTGACTTCGCAACAGGAGTAGCGCCTGGTATAAGGGCTGATACGGAAGTTCACTTGGCGAACGAGAGAGAGAGAGAGAGAGAGAGAGAGGGAGGGAGGGAGGGAGGGAGGGAGGGAGGGAGGGAGGGAGAGAGAGAGAGAGAGAGAGAGAGAGAGAGAGAGAGAACAATTAATAGTCCGAGAAGTAGAGACACTATCTCCTACACGTGGCCTCACAACTCAAGACTCAATGAATAGTGTCCCACAAACCTTTCAGTTCAACTACATGGCAACTTTTAATGTAAATAATTCAAAGAGCAGGTAGGTATATAACCGATCCAGCACAACCCATGCTTTTTATGACATTCAAAATTTATTAAAAAAAAGACTATGATCATTCTCATCAAGCTGTTTTATGCATATGAGAAAAAAAATGTTGAGAGAGAAAGAGTGTGTGAGAGAGTGTTTTGGTGAGAAAAGCAACCATGAGATAGATGAAGGTGGCTGGACAAAGGCCGGTAGAAGACTCAGGAAATCCAACAAGCAGCAACACCACCGCCCCCATCCCTACCAGCCTCATCCTTCCACCACTACAACCTCCTTCCTCCTCACAAGCCTTCCCCCCATTTGCACGAGCGACACCCTGTGGAGAAAACTAAGTTTCATTGGTAGGATGAAAGACGCCTACGTTCCAAACAATAAGGACTGTAGAGGGAATACCTTCGGCTTCGTTTGGTTCGCCGGAGTAAAAAATAATGAGGCCATGATCGACAGACTGGACATAGTCAGCCTCGACGGTACTTCCAAACATATCACCCTACTCTCAAAGAACCCTCCTAATCACCCTCCTCACACCAGATTCCTTCCTCACATTGACCGAGCAAATTCCTACCACCCTCATCGACCTCCCTCTCCTGCAGCCTTTAACCGACCTCCCCCACCTCTGTAACACCCCGACCGATGGCGGAAACATCGAGGTGTCACGAAAATAGTATAGAAGCACAAGGATATAGAAAGGAATACCAAATTTTATTAATAACTTCAAACATAACGTCTATTACAAGGCATAAGCTTAAATGATAAAATAAATTTTAACTAGGTCCACAAGCTCTTAGCTATAATCAATACTTATGCTGGATGACCACTTTCCTGAAAAACACGCGAAAAGAATGTCGAACTATCATACATAGTTGGTGAGTCATAGGTTTGAATAACAAAGAAATTAAGTAAAACGTTTATTAGGGTTTGCAAAGTCATATATGTAAATAAATATGCCAACAATTAGCATGAAGTGATCAAATAACATGAGACAACTACATAGCATGAATGTTTGTCCGCGAGTTCAATTCCACTCAAGGAATCTCAGCGTTGGGACCATATAGCACAAAGATTGTCCGCGTGT
>JBCNJP010000128.1:81183-185961 GCA_039602395.1 Deinandra increscens subsp. villosa
CTTATCCGGACATCAATTATTTGAATTGGGCCTTTGCTGGGCCGCAAATCTCTAAATGGGCCTAACGGGCCTAACCGGGCTCAACAATCCAGTTCATTGATCGGAAAAATTTCCCTCCGATTTACCGGAATTAACCAGGTGTTACATCCTCCCCTCCTTAAAGGAATTTCGTCCCGAAATTCGCCACAACTAACAGGACGGGGAGTAACCATACAAATGCGGATCACATCACGCGGGATGTTCTCCGAGGGACATCTGTCTTCTTTGGGGCTACCACGTAACCCTGATGCCTATCATGGCATCCAACCAAATGAATTATCTCATTTGATCAGCAAACTTTTCTCATCACCCAACTTTGTGAAAAATAGGAAGTCATGTTCCTATTGCTGCAATAAGTCACAGATTGGATAAGTCCAATCCCACTATCAGATTCTCCGAAAAGGGAAGTTGGGGGTTTTATGTTAAGGAACCGAATTCAATCAAATGTCTTCACCAAGGGACTTAAGCTACCTCGTCACCCGTGGTAACTCAGTCCCCAAGGCCATGACGAATCCATCAAGGTTAGGAGCACTCGTTTCGGTGTTACCCTTGGCACTACAGGTCATCGACGCCCAACATCTACCCAATCGGCTAGTAGAGTCACGAAGGGTACCCTCGCTACTACCTTAACTACGGGGTTCACGAAACGATGCAAGTCATGACTATCGCAGGAGTGAAGGTACAAGGAATCCTACACATTAGGAAATCACTTAACTTCTAGCTTCATCAAGCTACATGTACTTAAGTGTTGTTCAATTCTTAAGGGTACACGAGTGGAAGTCATATCCCTATACGTGTTCTAACGCAGAAGTCACAACTATCACTTAAGGGACCTAACTCGGGTATAACAAGTAAGTTGTGCAGCACAAGTACACAACTGTTACGTAAATGTTAACATGCCAAAGCTATTGGTTATATACGCACCTTATTGGGACTCATTGGTCCTAAACACAACCTATTGGTTATATACGCACCTTATTGCGCCATCATTAGTCCTAAACACAACTTATTGGTTATATACACACCTTATTGGACTCATTGGTCCCAACTGACCCTTGTTGCCCTTAAACACTCCTTTTTGGTCCTATTGGTTATATACACAGCTTATTGGGACTCATTGGTCCTAAACACAACTTATTGGTTATATACACACCGTATTGGGACTCATTGGTCCCAACTGACCCATATTTCCCCTAAACAGACCTTATTGGTCCTATTGGTTATATACACACATTATTGGGACATCATTGGTCCCAAACACAACTTATTGGTTATATGCACACCTTATTGGGATTCATTGGTCCTAAATGACTCTTGTTGCCCCTAAACACACCTTTTGGTCCTATTTGGTTTTATACCCACCTTATTGGGCCATCATTGGTCCTAAACACAACTTATTGGTTATATGCACACCTTATTGGGACTCATTGGTCCTAACTGACTCTTGTTGCCCCTAAACACACCTTTTGGTCCTATTTGGTTATATACACACCTTATTAGGCCATCATTGGTCCTAAAAACAACTTATTGGTTATATACACACCTTATTGGGACTCATTGGTCCCAACTGATCCTTGTTGCCCCTAAACACACCTTTTTGGTACTATTGGTTATATACCCACCTTATTGGGCCATCATTGGTCCTAAACACAACTTATTGGTTATATACACACCTTATTGGGACTCATTGGTCCCAACTGACCCTTGTTGCCCCTAAACACACCATTTTGGTCATATTGGTTATATACACACCTTATTGGGCCATCATTGGTCCCAAACACAACTTATTTGCCATTATTAGTCCTAAACACAACTTATTGGTTATATACAGACCTTATTGGGCCATCATTGGTCCTAAACACAACTTACTGGTTATATACACACCTTATTGGGACTCATTGGTCCCAATTGACCCTTATCCCCCCTAAAGACACCTTTTTGGTCCTATTGGTTTTATACACACCTTATTGGGCCATCATTGGTACTAAACACAACTTATTGGCCATCATTGGTCCTAAACACAACCTATTGGTTATATAAACACCTTATTGCGCCATCATTGGTCCTAAACACAACTTATTGGTTATATACAAACCTTATTGGGACTTATTGGTCCCAACTGACCCTTGTTGCACTTAAATACTCCTTTTTGGTCCTATTGGTTATATACACACCTTATTAGGCCATCATTGGTCCTACACACAACTTATTGGTTATATACACACCTTACTGGGACTCATTGGTCCCAATTGACCCTTATCGCCCCTAAACACACCTTTTTAGTCCTATTGGTTATATACATACATTATTGGGCCATCATTGGTACTAAACACAACTTATTGGCCATCATTGGTCCTAAACACAACCTATTGGTTATATACGCATCTTATTACGCCATCATTGGTCCTAAACACAACTTATTGGTTATATACACACCTTATTATTACTCATTGGTCCCAACTGACCCTTGTTGCTCTTAATCACTCCTTTTTGGTCCTATTGGTTATATACACACCTTATTGGGACTCATTGGTACCAACTGACCCTTGTTGCCCCTAAACACAACTTTTTGGTACTATTGGTTATATACACACCTTTTTGGGCCATCATTGCTCCTAAAGACACCTTATTGGTTATATACACACCTTATTGGGACTCATTGGTCCCAACTGTCCCTTGTTGCCCCTAAACATACCTTTTTGGTCCTATTGGTTACATATACACCTTATTGGGCCATCATTGGTCCTAAACACAACTTATTGGCCATCATTGGTCCTAAACACAACTTATTGGCCGTCATTGGTCTTAAACACAACTTATTGGTTATATAAACACCTTATTGGGACTCATTGGTCCGAGCTGACGCTCGTTGCACCTAAACACACCTTATTGGGCCATCATTGGTCCTAAACACAACTTACTGGCCATCATTGGTCCTAAACACAACTTATTGGCTATATACACACCTTATTGCTCCATCATTGGTCCCAAACACAACTTATTGGCCATCATTGGTCCTAAACACAACTTATTGGTTATATACACATCTTTATTGGGACTCATTGGTCCCAATTGACCCTTGGTTCCCCTAAACAAACCTTTTTGGTCCTATTGGTTATATACACACCTTATTGGGCCATCATTGGTCCTAAACACAACTTATTGGTTATATACACCTTATTGGGATTCGTTGGTCCCAACTGACCCTCGTTGCCCCTAAACATACCTTTTTGGTCCTATTGGTTATATACACACCTTATTGGGCCATCTTTGGTCCTAAACACAACTTACTGGTTATATACACACCTTATTGGGACTCATTGGTCCCAATTGACCCTTATCGCCCCTAAACACACCTTTTTGGTCCTATTGGTTTTATACACACCCTATTGGGCCATCATTGGTACTAAACACAACTTATTGGCCATCATAGGTCCTAAACACAACCTATTGATTATATACACACCTTATTGCGCCATCATTGGTCCTAAACACAACTTATTGGTTATATACACACCTTATTGGGACTCATTGGTCCCAACTGACCCTTGTTGCCCTTAAATACACCTTTTTTGTCCTATTAGTTTTATACACACCTTATTGGGCCATCATTGGTCCTAAACATAACTTATTGGCCATCATTAGTCCTAAACACAACTTATTGGTTATATACACACCTTATTGGGCCATCATTGGTCCTAAACACAACTTACTGGTTATATACACACCTTATTGGGACTCATTGCTCCCAATTGACCCTTATTGCCCCTAAAGGCACCTTTTTGGTCCTATTGGTTTTATACACACCTTATTGGGCCATCATTGGTACTAAACACAACTTATTGGCCATCATTGGTCCTAAACACAACATATTGGTTATATACACACCTTATTGTGCCATCATTGGTCCTAAACACAACTTATTGGTTATATACACACCTTATTGGGCCATCATTGGTCCTAAACAAAACTTATTGGTTATATACACACCATATTGGGACTCATTGGTCCCAATTGACCCATATCGCACCTAAAAACACCTTTTTAGTCCTATTGGTTATATACACACATTATTGGGCCTTCATTGGTACTAAACACAGCTTATTGGCCATCATTGGTCCTAAACACAACCTATTGGTTATATACGCATATTATTGCACCATCATTGGTCCTAAACACAACTTATTGGTTATATACACACCTTATTGGGACTCATTGTTCCCAACTGACCCTTGTTGCCCTTAATCACTCCTCTTTGGTCCTATTGGTTATATACACACCTTATTGGGACTCATTGGTACCAACTGACCCTTGTTACCCCTAAACACAACTTTTTGGTCCTATTGGTTATATACACACCTTTTTGAGCCATCATTACTCCTAAAGACACCTTATTGGTTATATACACACCTTATTGGGACTCATTGGTCCCAACTGTCCCTTGTTGCCCCTAAACACACCTTTTTGGTCCTATTTGTTACATATACACCTTATTGGGCCATCATTGGTCCTAAACACAACTTATTGGCCATCATTGGTCCTAAACACAATTTATTGGCCATCATTGGTCTTAAACACAACTTATTAGTTATATAAACACCTTATTGGGACTCAGTGGTCCGAACTGACGCTCGTTGCACCTAAACACACCATATTGGGCCATCATTGGTCCTAAACACAACTTATTGGCCATCATTGGTCCTAAACACAACTTATTGGCTATATACACACCTTATTGCGCCATCATTGGTCCCAAACACAACTTATTGGCCATCATTAGTCCTAAACACAACTTATTGGTTATATACACATCTTTATTGGGACTCATTGGTCTCAATTGATCCTTGGTTCCCCTAAACAAACCTTTTTGGTCCTATTGGTTATATACAGACCTTATTGGGCCATCATTGGTCCTAAACACAACTTACTGGTTATATACACACCTTATTGGGACTCATTGGTCCCAATTGACCCTTATCCCCCCTAAAGACACCTTTTTGGTCCTATTGGTTTTATACACACCTTATTGGGCCATCATTGGTACTAAACACAACTTATTGGCCATCATTGGTCCTAAACACAACCTATTGGTTATATAAACACCTTATTGCGCCATCATTGGTCCTAAACACAACTTATTGGTTATATACAAACCTTATTGGGACTTATTGGTCCCAACTGACCCTTGTTGCCCTTAAATACTCCTTTTTGGTCCTATTGGTTATATACACACCTTATTAGGCCATCATTGGTCCTACACACAACTTATTGGTTATATACACACCTTACTGGGACTCATTGGTCCCAATTGACCCTTATCGCCCCTAAACACACCTTTTTAGTCCTATTGGTTATATACATACATTATTGGGCCATCATTGGTACTAAACACAACTTATTGGCCATCATTGGTCCTAAACACAACCTATTGGTTATATACGCATCTTATTACGCCATCATTGGTCCTAAACACAACTTATTGGTTATATACACACCTTATTATTACTCATTGGTCCCAACTGACCCTTGTTGCTCTTAATCACTCCTTTTTGGTCCTATTGGTTATATACACACCTTATTGGGACTCATTGGTACCAACTGACCCTTGTTGCCCCTAAACACAACTTTTTGGTGCTAATGGTTATATACACACCTTTTTGGGCCATCATTGCTCCTAAAGAAACCTTATTGGTTATATACACACCTTATTGGGACTCATTGGTCCCAACTGTCCCTTGTTGCCCCTAAACATACCTTTTTGGTCCTATTGGTTACATATACACCTTATTGGGCCATCATTGGTCCTAAACACAACTTATTGGCCATCATTGGTCCTAAACACAACTTATTGACCGTCATTGGTCTTAAACACAACTTATTGGTTATATAAACACCTTATTGGGACTCATTGGTCCGAACTGACGCTCGTTGCACCTAAACACACCTTATTAGGCCATCATTGGTCCTAAACACAACTTACTGGCCATCATTGGTCCTAAACACAACTTATTGGCTATATACACACCTTATTGCGCCATCATTGGTCCCAAACACAACTTATTGGCCATCATTGGTCCTAAACACAACTTATTGGTTATATACACATCTTTATTGGGACTCATTGGTCCCAATTGACCCTTGGTTCCCCTAAACAAACCTTTTTGGTCCTATTGGTTATATACACACCTTATTGGGCCATCATTGGTCCTAAACACAACTTATTGGTTATATACACCTTATTGGGATTCATTGGTCCCAACTGACCCTCGTTGCCCCTAAACATACCTTTTTGGTCCTATTGGTTATATACACACCTTATTGGGCCATCTTTGGTCCTAAACACAACTTACTGGTTATATACACACCTTATTGGGACTCATTGGTCCCAATTGACCCTTATCGCCCCTAAACACACCTTTTTGGTCCTATTGGTTTTATACACACCCTATTGGGCCATCATTGGTACTAAACACAACTTATTGGCCATCATAGGTCCTAAACACAACCTATTGATTATATACACACCTTATTGCGCCAGCATTGGTCCTAAACACAACTTATTGGTTATATACACACCTTATTGGGACTCATTGGTCCCAACTGACCCTTGTTGCCCTTAAATACACATTTTTTGTCCTATTAGTTTTATACACACCTTATTGGGCCAACATTGGTCCTAAACATAACTTATTGGCCATCATTAGTCCTAAACACAACTTATTGGTTATATACACACCTTATTGGGCCATCATTGGTCCTAAACACAACTTACTGGTTATATACACACCTTATTGGGACTCATTGCTCCCAATTGACCCTTATTGCCCCTAAAGGCACCTTTTTGGTCCTATTGGTTTTATACACACCTTATTGGGCCATCATTGGTACTAAACACAACTTATTGGCCATCATTGGTCCTAAACACAACATATTGGTTATATACACACCTTATTGTGCCATCATTGGTCCTAAACACAACTTATTGGTTATATACACACCTTATTGGGCCATCATTGGTCCTAAACAAAACTTATTGGTTATATACACACCATATTGGGACTCATTGGTCCCAATTGACCCTTATCGCACCTAAAAACACCTTTTTAGTCCTATTGGTTATATACACACATTATTGGGCCTTCATTGGTACTAAACACAGCTTATTGGCCATCATTGGTCCTAAACACAACCTATTGGTTATATACGCATATTATTGCACCATCATTGGTCCTAAACACAACTTATTGGTTATATACACACCTTATTGGGACTCATTGTTCCCAACTGACCCTTGTTGCCCTTAATCACTCCTCTTTGGTCCTATTGGTTATATACACACCTTATTGGGACTCATTGGTACCAACTGACCCTTGTTACCCCTAAACACAACTTTTTGGTCCTATTGGTTATATACACACCTTTTTGGGCCATCATTACTCCTAAAGACACCTTATTGGTTATATACACACCTTATTGGGACTCATTGGTCCCAACTGTCCCTTGTTGCCCCTAAACACACCTTTTTGGTCCTATTTGTTACATATACACCTTATTGGGCCATCATTGGTCCTAAACACAACTTATTGGCCATCATTGGTCCTAAACACAATTTATTGGCCATCATTGGTCTTAAACACAACTTATTAGTTATATAAACACCTTATTGGGACTCAGTGGTCCGAACTGACGCTCGTTGCACCTAAACACACCATATTGGGCCATCATTGGTCCTAAACACAACTTATTGGCCATCATTGGTCCTAAACACAACTTATTGGCTATATACACACCTTATTGCGCCATCATTGGTCCCAAACACAACTTATTGGCCATCATTAGTCCTAAACACAACTTATTGGTTATATACACATCTTTATTGGGACTCATTGGTCTCAATTGATCCTTGGTTCCCCTAAACAAACCTTTTTGGTCCTATTGGTTATATACACACCTTATTGGGACTCATTGGTCCTAATTGACCCTTATCGCCCCTAAACACACATTTTGGTCCTATTGGTTTTATACGCACCTTATTGGGCCATCATTGGTACTAAACACAACTTATTGGCCATCATAGGTCCTAAACACAACCTATTGATTATATACACACCTTATTGCGCCATCATTGGTCCTAAACACAACTTATTGGTTATATACACACCTTATTGGGACTCATTGGTCCCAACTGACCCTTGTTGCCCTTAAATACACCTTATTTGTCCTATTGGTTATATACACACCTTATTGGGCCATCATTGGTCCTAAACACAACTTATTGGCGATCATTAGTCCTAAACACAACTTATTAGTTATATACACACCTTATTGGGCCATCTTTGGTACTAAACACAACTTACTGGTTATATAGACACCTTATTGGGGCTCATTGGTCCCAATTGACCCTTATCGCCCCTAAAAACACCTTTTTGGTCCTATTGGTTTTATACACACCTTATTGGGCCATCATTGGTACTAAACACAACTTACTGGCCAACATTGGTCCTAAACACAACCAATTGGTTATATACACACCTTATTGCGCCATCATTGGTCCTAAACACAACTTATTGGTTCTATACAAACCTTATTGGGACTCATTGGTCCCAACTGACCCTTGTTGCCCTTAAATACTCCTTTTTGGTCCTACTGGTTATATACACACCTTATTGGGCCATCATTGGTCATAAACACAACTTATTGGTTATATACACATCTTTATTGGGACTCATTGGTCCCAATTGACCCTTGGTTCCCCTAAACAAACCTTTTTGGTCCTATTGGTTATATACACACCTTATTGGGCCATCATTGGTCCTAAACACAACTTATTGGTTATATACACCTTATTGGGATTCATCGGTTCCAACTGACCCTCGTTGCCCCTAAACACACATTTTTGGTCCTATTGGTTATATACACACCTTATTGGGCCATCATTGGTCCTAAACACAACTTACTGGTTATATACACACCTTATTGGGACTCATTGGTCCCGATTGACCCTTATCGCCCCTAAACACACCTTGTTTGTCTTATTGGTTTTATACACACCTTATTGGGCCATCATTGGTCGTAAACACAACCTATAGGTTTTATACACACCTTATTGGGCCATTATTGGTCCTAAACACAACCTATTGGTTATATACGCATCGTATTGCACCATCATTGGTCCTAAACACAACTTATTGGTTATATACACACCTTATTGGGACTCATTGGTCCCAACTGACCCTTGTTGCCCTTAATCACTCCTTTTTGGTCCTATTGGTTATATACACACCTTATTGGGACTCATTGGTACCAACTGACCCTTGTTTCCCCTAAACACAACTTTTTGGTCCTATTGGTTATATACACACCTGTTTGGGCCATCATTGCTCCTAAAGACACCTTATTGGGACTCATTGGTCCCAACTGTCCCTTTATGCCCCTAAACACACCTTTTTGGTCCTATTGGTTACATATACACCTTATTGGGCCATCATTGGTCCTAAACACAACATATTGGCCATCATTGGTCTTAAACACAACTTATTGGTTATATAAACACCTTATTGGGACTCATTGGTCCGAACTGACGCTCGTTGCACCTAAACACACCTTATTGGGCCATCATTGGTCATAAACACAACTTATTGGCCATAATTGGTCCTAAACACAACTTATTGGCTATATACACCCCTTATTGCGCATCATTGGTCCCAAACACAACTTATTGGCCATCATTGGTCCTAAACACAACTTTTTGGTTATATACACATCTTTATTGGGACTCATTGGTCCCAATTGATCCTTGGTTCCCCTAAACAAACCTTTTTGGTCCTATTGGTTATATACACACCTTATTGGGCCATCATTGGTCCTAAACACAACTTACTGGTTATATACACACCTTATTGGGACTCATTGGTCCTAATTGACCCTTGTCGCCCCTAAACACACATTTTGTTCCTATTGGTTTTATACGGACCTTATTGGGCCATCATTGGTACTAAACACAACTTATTGGCCATCATAGGTCCTAAACACAACCTATTGATTATATACACACCTTATTGCGCCATCATTGGTCCTAAACACAACTTATTGGTTATATACACACCTTATTGGGACTCATTGGTCCCAACTGACCCTTGTTGCCCTTAAATACACCTTATTTGTCCTATTAGTTATATACACACCTTATTGGGCCATCATTGGTCCTAAACACAACTTATTGGTGATCATTAGTCCTAAACACAACTTATTAGTTATATACACACCTTATTGGGCCATCTTTGGTACTAAACACAACTTACTGGTTATATACACACCTTATTGGGGCTCATTGGTCCCAATTGACCCTTATCGCCCCTAAAGACACCTTTTTGGTCCTATTGGTTTTATACACACCTTATTGGGCCATCATTGGTACTAAACACAACTTACTGGCCAACATTGGTCCTAAAGACAACCAATTGGTTATATACACACCTTATTGCGCCATCATTGGTCCTAAACACAACTTATTTGTTCTATACAAACCTTATTGGGACTCATTGGTCCCAACTGACCCTTGTTGCCCTTAAATACTCCTTTTTGGTCCTATTGGTTATATACACACCTTATTGGGCCATCATTGGTCATAAACACAACTTATTGGTTATATACACATCTTTATTGGGACTCATTGGTCCCAGTTGACCCTTGGTTCCCCTAAACAAACCTTTTTGGTCCTATTGGTTATATACACACCTTATTGGGCCATCATTGGTCCTAAACACAACTTATTGGTTATATACACCTTATTGGGATTCATTGGTTCCAACTGACCCTCGTTGCCCCTAAACACACCTTTTTGGTCCTATTGGTTATATACACACCTTATTGGGCCATCATTGGTCGTAAACACAACTTACTGGTTATATACACACCTTATTGGGACTCATTGGTCCCGATTGACCCTTATCGCCCCTAAACACACCTTGTTGGTCCTATTGGTTTTATACACACCTTATTGGGCCATCATTGGTCGTAAACACAACCTATTGGTTTTATACACACCTTATTGGGCCATTATTGGTCCTAAACACAACCTATTGGTTATATACGCATCGTCTTGCACCATCATTGGTCCTAAACACAACTTATTGGTTATATACACACCTTATTGGGACTCATTGGTCCCAACTGACCCTTGTTGCCCTTAATCACTCCTTTTTGGTCCTGTTGGTTATATACACACCTTATTGGGACTCATTGGTACCAACTGACCCTTGTTGCCCCTAAACACAACTTTTTGGTCCTATTGGTTATATACACACCTGTTTGGGCCATCATTGCTCCAAAAGACACCTTATTGGTTATATACACACCTTATTGGGACTCATTGGTCCCAACTGTCCCTTGTTGCCCCTAAACACACCTTTTTGGTCCTATTGGTTACATATACACCTTATTGGGCCATCATTGGTCCTAAACACAACTTATTGGCCATCATTGGTCTTAAACACAACTTATTGGTTATATAAACACCTTATTGGGACTCATTGGTCCGAACTGACGCTCGTTGCACCTAAACACACCTTATTGGGCCATCATTGGTCCTAAACACAACTTATTGGCCATAATTGGTCCTAAACACAACTTATTGGCTATATACACCCCTTATTGCGTCATCATTGGTCCCAAACACAACTTATTGGCCATCATTGGTCCTAAACACAACTTTTTGGTTATATACACATCTTTATTGGGACTCATTGGTCCTAATTGACCCTTGGTTCCCTTAAACAAACCTTTTTGGTCCTATTGGTTATATACACACCTTATTGGGCCATCATTGGTCCTAAACACAACTTATTGGTTATATACACCTTATTGGGATTCATTGGTCCCAACTGACCCTCGTTGCCCTAAACACACCTTTTTGGTCCTATTGGTTATATACACACCTTATTGGGCCATCATTGGTCCTAAACACAACTTACTGGTTATATACACACCTTATTAGGACTCATTGGTCCTAAATGACCCTTATCGCCCCTAAACACACCTTTTTGGTCCTATTGGTTTTATACGCACCTTATTGGGCCATCATTGGTACTAAACACAACTTATTGGCCATCATAGGTCCTAAACACAACCTATTGATTATATACACACCTTATTGCGCCATCATTGGTCCTAAACACAACTTATTGGTTATATACACACCTTATTGGGACTCATTGGTCCCAACTGACCCTTGTTGCCCTTAAATACACCTTATTTGTCCTATTGGTTATGTACACACCTTATTGGGCCATCATTGTTCCTGAACACAACTTATTGGCCATCATTAGTCCGAAATACAACTTATTTGTTATATACACACCTTATTGGGCCATCTTTGGTACTAAACACAACTTACTGGTTATATACACACCTTATTGGGACTCATTGGTCCCAATTGACCCTTATCGCCCCTAAAGACACCTTTTTGGTCCTATTGGTTTTATACACACCTTATTGGGCCATCATTGGTACTAAACACAACTTACTGGCCATCATTGGTCCTAAACACAACCTATTGGTTATATACACACCTTATTGCGCCATCATTGGTCCTAAACAGAACTTATTGGTTCAATACAAACCTTATTGGGACTCATTGGTCCCAACTGACCCTTGTTGCCCTTAAATACTCCTTTTTGGTCCTATTGGTTACATATACACCTTATTGGGCCATCATTGGGCCTAAACACAACTTATTGGCCATCATTGGTCCTAAACACAACTTATTGGCCATCATTGGTCTTAAACACAACTTATTGGTTATATAAACACCTTATTGGGACTCATTGGTCCGAACTGACGCTCGTTGCACCTAAACACACCCTATTAGGCCATCATTGGTCCTAAACACACCTTATTGGGCCATCATTGGTCCCAAACACAACTTATTGGCCATCATTGGTCCTAAACACAACTTATTGGTTATATACATATCTTTATTGGGACTCATTGGTCCCAATTGACCCTTGGTTCCCCTAAACAAACCTTTTTGGTCCTATTGGTTATATACACACCTTATTGGGCCATCATTGGTCCTAAACACAACTTATTGGTTATATACACCTTATTGGGATTCATTGGTTCCAACTGACCCTCGTTGCCCCTAAACACACCTTTTTGGTCCTATTGGTTATATACACACCTTATTGGGCCATCATTGGTCCTAAACACAACTTACTGGTTATATACACACCTTATTGGGACTCATTGGTCCCAATTGACCCTTATCACCCCTAAACACACCTTGTTGGTCCTATTGGTTTTATACACACCTTATTGGGCCATCATTGGTCGTAAACACAACCTATTGGTTTTATACACACCTTATTGGGCCATCATTGGTCCTAAACACAACCTATTGGTTATATACGCATCGTATTGCACCATCATTGGTCCTAAACACAACTTATTGGTTATATACACACCTTATTGGGACTCATTGGTCCCAACTGACCCTTGTTGCCCTTAATCACTCCTTTTTGGTCCTGTTGGTTATATACACACCTTATTGGGACTCATTGGTACCAACTGACCCTTGTTGCCCCTAAACACAACTTTTTGGTCCTATTGGTTATATACACACCTTTTTGGGCCATCATTGCTCCTAAAGACACCTTATTGGTTATATACACACCTTATTGGGACTCATTGGTCCCAACTGTCCCTTGTTGCCCCTAAACACACCTTTTTGGTCCTATTGGTTACATATACACCTTATTGGGCCATCATTGGTCCTAAACACAACTTATTGGCCATCATTGGTCCTAAACACAACTTATTGGCCATCATTGGTCTTAAACACAACTTATTGGTTATATAAACACCTTGTTGGGACTCATTGGTCCGAACTGACGCTCGTTGCACCTAAACACACCTTATTGGGCCATCATTGGTCCTAAACACACCTTATTGGGCCATCATTGGTCCTAAACACAACTTATTGGCTATATACACACCTTATTGCGCCATCATTGGTCCCAAACACAACTTATTGGCCATCATTGGTCCTAAACACAACTTATTGGTTATATACATATCTTTATTGGGACTCATTAGTCCCAATTGACCCTTGGTTCCCCTAAACAAACCTTTTTGGTCCAATTGGTTATATACACGCCTTATTGGGCCATCATTGGTCCTAAACACAACTTATTGGTTATATACACCTTATTGGGATTCATTGGTTCCAACTAACCCTCGTTGCCCCTAAACACACCTTTTTGGTCCTATTGGTTATATACACACCTTATTGGGCTATCATTGGTCCTAAACACAACTTACTGGTTATATACACACCTTATTGGGACTCATTGGTCCCAATTGAACCTTATCGCCCCTAAACACACCTTGTTGGTCCTGTTGGTTTTATACACACCTTATTGGGCCATCATTGGTCGTAAACACAACCTATTGGTTTTATACACACCTTATTGGGCCATCATTGGTCCTAAACACAACCTATTGGTTATATACACATCGTATTGCACCATCATTGGTCCTAAACACAACTTATTGGTTATATACACACCTTATTAGGACTCATTGGTCCCAACTGAACCTTGTTGCCCTTAATCACTCCTTTTTGGTCCTATTGGTTATATACACACCTTATTGGTACTCATTGGTACCAACTGACCCTTGTTGCCCCTAAACACAACTTTTTGGTCCTATTGGTTATATACACACCTTTTTGGGCCATCATTGCTCCTAAAGACACCTTATTGGTTATATACACACCTTATTGGGACTCATTGGTCCCAACTGTCCCTTGTTGCCCCTAAACACACCTTTTTGGTCCTATTGGTTACATATACACCTTATTGGGCCATCATTGGTCCTAAACACAACTTATTGGCCATCATTGGTCCTAAACACAACTGATTGGCCATCATTGGTCTTAAACACAACTTATTGGTTATATAAACACCTTGTTGGGACTCATTGGTCCGAACTGACGCTCGTTGCACCTAAACACACCTTGTTGGGCCATCATTGGTCCTAAACACACCTTATTGGGCCATCATTGGTCCTAAACACAACTTATTCGCTATATACACACCTTATTGCGCCATCATTGGTCCCAAACACAACTTATTGGACATCATTGGTCCTAAACACAACTTATTGGTTATATACACATCTTTATTGGGACTCATTGGTCCCAATTGACCCTTGGTTCCCCTAAACAAACCTTTATGGTCCTATTGGTTATATACACACCTTATTGGGCCATCATTGGTCCTAAACACAACTTATTGGTTATATACACCTTATTGGGATTCATTGGTCCCAACTGACCCTCGTTGCCCCTAAACACACCTTTTTGGTCCTATTGGTTATATACACACCTTATTGGGCCATCATTGGTCCTAAACACAACTTACTGGTTATATACACACCTTATTGGGACTCATTGGTCCTAATTGACCCTTATCGCCCGTAAACACACCTTTTTTGTCCTAGTGGTTTTATACGCACCTTATTGGGCCATCATTGGTACTAAACACAACTTATTGGCCATCATAGGTCCTAAACACAACCTATTGATTATATACACACCTTATTGCGCCATCATTGGTCCTAAACACAACTTATTGGCTATATACACACCTTATTGGGACTCATTGGTCCCAACTGACCCTTGTTGCCCTTAAATACACCTTATTTGTCCTATTTGTTATATACACACCTTATTGGGCGATCATTGGTCCTAAACACAACTTATTGGCCATCATTGGTCCTAAACACAACTTATTGGCTATATACACACCTTATTGCGCCATCATTGGTCCCAAACACAACTTATTGGCCATCATTGGTCCTAAACACAACTTATTGGTTATATACATATCTTTATTGGGACTCATTAGTCCCAATTGACCCTTGGTTCCCCTAAACAAACCTTTTTGGTCCAATTGGTTATATACACGCCTTATTGGGCCATCATTGGTCCTAAACACAACTTATTGGTTATATACACCTTATTGGGATTCATTGGTTCCAACTAACCCTCGTTGCCCCTAAACACACCTTTTTGGTCCTATTGGTTATATACACACCTTATTGGGCTATCATTGGTCCTAAACACAACTTACTGGTTATATACACACCTTATTGGGACTCATTGGTCCCAATTGAACCTTATCGCCCCTAAACACACCTTGTTGGTCCTGTTGGTTTTATACACACCTTATTGGGCCATCATTGGTCGTAAACACAACCTATTGGTTTTATACACACCTTATTGGGCCATCATTGGTCCTAAACACAACCTATTGGTTATATACACATCGTATTGCACCATCATTGGTCCTAAACACAACTTATTGGTTATATACACACCTTATTAGGACTCATTGGTCCCAACTGAACCTTGTTGCCCTTAATCACTCCTTTTTGGTCCTATTGGTTATATACACACCTTATTGGTACTCATTGGTACCAACTGACCCTTGTTGCCCCTAAACACAACTTTTTGGTCCTATTGGTTATATACACACCTTTTTGGGCCATCATTGCTCCTAAAGACACCTTATTGGTTATATACACACCTTATTGGGACTCATTGGTCCCAACTGTCCCTTGTTGCCCCTAAACACACCTTTTTGGTCCTATTGGTTACATATACACCTTATTGGGCCATCATTGGTCCTAAACACAACTTATTGGCCATCATTGGTCCTAAACACAACTGATTGGCCATCATTGGTCTTAAACACAACTTATTGGTTATATAAACACCTTGTTGGGACTCATTGGTCCGAACTGACGCTCGTTGCACCTAAACACACCTTGTTGGGCCATCATTGGTCCTAAACACACCTTATTGGGCCATCATTGGTCCTAAACACAACTTATTCGCTATATACACACCTTATTGCGCCATCATTGGTCCCAAACACAACTTATTGGACATCATTGGTCCTAAACACAACTTATTGGTTATATACACATCTTTATTGGGACTCATTGGTCCCAATTGACCCTTGGTTCCCCTAAACAAACCTTTATGGTCCTATTGGTTATATACACACCTTATTGGGCCATCATTGGTCCTAAACACAACTTATTGGTTATATACACCTTATTGGGATTCATTGGTCCCAACTGACCCTCGTTGCCCCTAAACACACCTTTTTGGTCCTATTGGTTATATACACACCTTATTGGGCCATCATTGGTCCTAAACACAACTTACTGGTTATATACACACCTTATTGGGACTCATTGGTCCTAATTGACCCTTATCGCCCGTAAACACACCTTTTTTGTCCTAGTGGTTTTATACGCACCTTATTGGGCCATCATTGGTACTAAACACAACTTATTGGCCATCATAGGTCCTAAACACAACCTATTGATTATATACACACCTTATTGCGCCATCATTGGTCCTAAACACAACTTATTGGCTATATACACACCTTATTGGGACTCATTGGTCCCAACTGACCCTTGTTGCCCTTAAATACACCTTATTTGTCCTATTTGTTATATACACACCTTATTGGGCCATCATTGGTCCTAAACACAACTTATTGGCCATCATTAGTCCTAAACACAACTTATTAGTTATATACACACCTTATTGGGCCATCTTTGGTACTAAACACAACTTACTAGTTATATACACACCTTATTGGGACTCATTGGTCCCAATTGACCCTTATCGCCCCTAAAGACACCTTTTTGGTCCTATTGGTTTTATACATACCTTATTGGGCCATCATTGGTACTAAACACAACTTACTGGCCATCATTGGTCCTAAACACAACCTATTGGTTATATACACACCTTATTGCGCCATCATTGGTCCTAAACAGAACTTATTGGTTCTATACAAACCTTATTGGGACTCATTGGTCCCAACTGAACCTTGTTGCCCTTAAATACTCCTTTTTGGTCCTATTGGTTACATATACACCTTATTGGGCAATCATTGGTCCTAAACACAACTTATTGGCCATCATTGGTCCTAAACACAACTTAATGGCCATCATTGGTCTTAAACACAACTTATTGGTTATATAAACACCTTATTAGGACTCATTGGTCCGAACTGACGCTCATTGCACCTAAACACACCTTATTGGGCCATCATTGGTCCTAAACACACCTTATTGGGCCATCATTGGTCCTAACACAACTTATTGGCTATATACACACCTTATTGCGCCATTATTGGTCCCAAACACAACTTATTGGCCATCATTGGTCCTAATCCAACTTATTGGTTATATACATATCTTTATTGGGACTCATTGGTCCCAATTGACCCTTGGTTCCCCTAAACAAACCTTTTTGGTCCTATTGGTTATATACAGACCTTATTGGGCCATCATTGGTCCTAAACACAACTTATTGGTTATATACACCTTACCGGGATTCATTGGTCCCAACTGACCCTCGTTGCCCCTAAACACACCTTTTTGGTCCTATTGGTTATATACACACCTTATTGGGCCATCATTGGTCCTAAACAGAACTTACTGGTTATATACACACCTTATTGGGACTCATTGGTCCCAATTGACCCTTATCTCCCCTAAACACACCTTTTTGGTCCTATTGGTTTTATACACACCTTATTGGGCCATCATTGGTACTAAATACAACTTATTGGCCATCATAGGTCCTAAACACAACCTATTGATTATATACACACCTTATTGCGCCATCATTGGTCCTAAACACAACTTATTGGTTATATACACACCTTATTGGGACTCATTGGTCCCAACTGACCCTTGTTGCCCTTAAATACACCTTTTTTGTCCTATTGGTTATATACACACCTTATTGGGCCATCATTGGTCCTAAACACAACTTATTGGCCATCATTAGTCCTAAACACAACTTATTGGTTATATACACACCTTATTGGGCCATCATTGGTCCTAAACACAACTTACTGGTTATATACACACCTTATTGGGACTCATTGGTCCCAATTGACCCTTATCGCCCCTAAAGACACCTTTTTGGTCCTATTGCTTTTATACACACCTTATTGGGGCATCATTGGTACTAAACACAACTTATTGGCCATCATTGGTCCTAAACACAACCTATTGGTTATATACACACCTTATTGCGCCATCATTGGTCCTAAACACAACTTATTGGTTATATACAATCCTTATTGGGACTCATTGGTCCCAACTGACCCTTGTTGCCCTTAAATACTCCTTTTTGGTCCTATTGGTTATATACACACCTTATTGGGCCATCATTGGTCCTAAACACAACTTATTGGTTATATACACACCATATTGGGACTCATTGGTCCCAATTGACCCTTATCGCCCCTAAACACACCTTTTTGGTCCTATTGCTTTTATACACACATTATTGGGCCATCATTGGTACTAAACACAACTTATTGGCCATCATTTGTCCTAAACACAACCTATTGGTTATATACGCATCTTATTGCACCATCATTGGTCCTAAACACAACTTATTGGTTATATACACACCTTATTGGGACTCATTGGTCCCAACTGACCCTTGTTGCCCTTAATCACTCCTTTTTGGTCCTATTGGTTATATACACACCTTATTGGGACTCATTGGTACCAATTGACCCTTGTTGCCCGTAAACACAACTTTTTGGTCCTATTGGTTATATACACACCTTTTTGGGCCATCATTGTTCCTAAAGACACCTTATTGGTTATATACACACCTTATTGGGACTCATTGGTCCCAACTGTCCCTTGTTGCACCTAAACACACCTTTTTGGTCCTATTGGTTACATATACACCTTATTGGGACATCATTGGTCCTAAACACAACTTATTGGCCATCATTGGTCCTAAACACAACTTATTGGCCATCATTGGTCTTAAACACAACTTATTGGTTATATAAACACCTTATTGGGACTCATTGGTCCAAACTGACGCTCGTTGCACCTAAACACACCTTATTGGGCCATCATTGGTCCTAAACACAACTTATTGGCTATATACACACCTTATTGCGCCATCATTGGTCCTAAACTAAACTTATTGGCCATCATTGGTCCTAAACACAACTTATTGGTTATATACACATCTTTATTGGGACTCATTGGTCCCAATTGACCCTTGGTTCCCCTAAACAAACCTTTTTGGTCCTATTGGTTATATACACACCTTATTGGGCCATCATTGGTCCTAAACACAACTTATTGGTTATATACACCTTATTGGGATTCATTGGTCCCAACTGACCCTCATTGCCCCTAAACACACCTTTTTGGTCCTATTGGTTATATACACACCTTATTGGGACTCATTGGTACCAATTGACCCTTGTTGCCCGTAAACAAAACTTTTTGGTCCTATTGGTTATATACACACCTTTTTGGGCCATCATTGCTCCTAAAGACACCTTATTGGTTATATACACACCTTATTGGGACTCATTGGTCCCAACTGTCCCTTGTTGCCCCTAAACACACCTTTTTGGTCCTATTGGTTACATATACACCTTATTGGGCCATCATTGGTCCTAAACACAACTTATTGGCCATCATTGGTCCTAAACACAACTTATTGGCCATCATTGGTCTTAAACACAACTTATTGGTTATATAAACACCTTGTTGGGACTCTTTGGTCCGAACTGACGCTCGTTGCACCTAAACACACCTTATTGGGCCATCATTGGTCCTAAGCACAACTTATTGGCTATATACACACCTTATTGCGCCATCATTGGTCCCAAACACAACTTATAGGCCATCATTGGTCCTAAACACAACTTATTGGTTATATACACATCTTTATTGGGACTCATTGGTCCCAATTGACCCTTGGTTCCCCTAAACAAACCTTTTTGGTCCTATTGGTTATATACACACCTTATTGGGCCATCATTGGTCCTAAACACAACTTATTGGTTATATACACCTTATTGGGATTCATTGGTCCCAACTGACCCTCGTTGCCCCTAAACACACCTTTTTGGTCCTATTGGTTATATACACACCTTATTGGGCCATCATTGGTCCTAAACACAACTTACTGGTTATATACACACCTTATTGGGACTCATTGGTCCCAATTGACCCTTATCGCCCCTAAACACACCTTTTTGGTCCTATTGGTTTTATACACACCTTATTGGGCCATCACAACTTATTGGCCATCATAGGTCCTAAACACAACCTATTGATTATATACACACCTTATTGCGCCATCATTGGTCCTAAACACAACTTATTGGTTATATACACACCTTATTGGGACTCATTGGTCCCAACTGACCCTTGTTGCCCTTAAATACACCTTTTTTGTCCTATTGGTTATATACACACCTTATTGGGCCATCATTGGTCCTAAACACAACTTATTAGCCATCATTAGTCCTAAACACAACTTATTGGTTATATACACACCTTATTGGGCCATCATTGGTCCTAAACACAACTTACTGGTTATATACACACCTTATTGGGACTCATTGGTCCCAATTGACCCTTATCGCCCCTAAACACACCTTTTTAGTCCTATTGGTTATATACACACATTATTGGGCCATCATTGGTACTAAACACAACTTGTTGGCCATCATTGGTCCTAAACACAACCTATTGGTTATATACGCATCTTATTGCGCCATCATTGGTCCTAAACACAACTTATTGGTTATATACACACCTTATTGGGACTCATTGGTCCCAACTAACCCTTGTTGCCCTTAATCACTCCTTTTTGGTCCTGTTGGTTATATACACACCTTATTAGGACTCATTGGTACCAACTGACCCTTGTTGCCCCTAAACACAACTTTTTGGTCCTATTGGTTATATACACACCTTTTTGGGCCGTCATTGCTCCTAAAGACACCTTATTGGTTATATACACACCTTATTGGGACTCATTGGTCCCAACTGTCCCTTGTTGCCCCTAAACACACCTTTTTGGTCCTATTGGTTACATATACACCTTATTGGGCCATCATTGGTCCTAAACACAACTTATTGGCCATCATTGGTCCTAAACACAACCTAATGGTTATATACGCACCTTATTGTGCCATCATTGGTCCTAAACACAACTTATTCGTTATATACACACCTTATTGGGACTCATTGGTCCCAACTGACCCTTGTTGCCTTTAAACACTCCTTTTTGGTCCTATTGGTTATATACACACCTTATTGAGACTCATTGGTACTAACTGACCCTTGTTGCCTCTAAACACAACTTTTTGGTTCTATTGGTTATATACACACCTTTTTGGGCCATCATTGCTCCTAAAGACAACTTATTGGTTATATACACACCTTATTGGGACTCATTGGTCCCAACTGTCCCTTGTTCCCCCTAAACACACCTTTTTGGCCCTATTGGTTACATATACACCTTATTCGGCCATCATTGGTCCTAAACACAACTTATTAGCCATCATTGGTCCTAAACACAACTTATTGGCCATCATTGGTCTTAAACACAACTTATTGGTTATATAAACACCTTATTGGGACTCATTGGTCCGAACTGACCCTAGTTGCACCCAAACACACCTTATTGGGCCATCATTGGTCCTAAACACAACTTATTGGCGATCATTGGTCCTAAACACAACTTATTGGCTATATACACACCTTATTGAGCCATCATTGGTCCCAAACACAACTTATTGGCCATCATTGGTCCTAAACACAACTTATTGGTTATATACACATCTTTATTGGGACTCATTGGTTCCAATTGACCCTTGGTTCCCCTAAACAAACCTTTTTGGTCCTATTGGTTATATACACACCTTATTGGGCCATCATTGGTCCTAAACACAACTTATTGGTTATATACACCTTATTGGGATTCATTGGTCCCAACTAACCCTCATTGCCCATAAACACACCTTTTTGGTCCTATTGGTTATATACACACCTTATTGGGCCATCATTGGTCCTAAACACAACTTACTGGTTATATACACACCTTATTGCGCCATCATTGGTCCTAAACACAACTTATTGGTTATATACACACCTTATTGGGACTCATTGGTCCCAACTGACGCTTGTTGCCCTTAAATACTCCTTTTTTGTCCTATTGGTTATATACAAACCTTATTGGGCCATCATTGGTCCTAAACACAACTTATTGGTTATATACACTCCTTATTAGGACTCATTGGTCCCAATTGTCCCTTATCGCCCCCGAAACACACCTTTTTGGTCCTATTGGTTTTATACACACCTTATTGGGCCATCATTGGTACTAAACACAACTTATTGGCCATTATTGGTCCTAAACACAACCTATTGGTTATATACGCACCTTATTGCGCCATCATTGGTCCTAAACACAACTTATTGGTTATAGACACACCTTATTGGGACTCATTGGTCCCAACTGACCCTTGTTGCCCTTAAATACTCCTTTTTTGTCCTATTGGTTATATACACACCTTATTGGGCCATCATTGGTCCTAAACACAACTTATTGGTTATATACACCTTATTGATATTCATTTGTCCCAACTGACCCTCGTTGCCCCTAAACACACGTTTTTGGTCCTATTGGTTATATACACACCTTATTGGGCCATCATTGGTCCTAAACAGAACTTACTGGTTATATACACACCTTATTGGGACTCATTGGTCCCAATTGACCCTTATCTCCCCTAAACACACCTTTTTAGTCCTATTGGTTATATACACACCTTATTGGGACTCATTGGTCCCAATTAACCCTTATCTCCCCTAAACACACCTTTCTAGTCCTATTGGTTATATACACACCTTATTGGGCCATCATTGGTACTAAACCCAACTTATTGGCCATCATTGGTCCTAAACACAACCTATTGGTTATATACGCATCTTATTGGGACTCATTGGTCCTAACTGACCCTTGTTGCCCTTAAACACTCCTTTTTGGTCCTATTGGTTATATACACACATTATTGGGAGTCATTGGTACCAACTGACCCTTGTTGCCCCTAAACACAACTTTTTGGTCCTATTGGTTATATACACACCTTATTGTGACTCATTGGTCCCAACTGACCCTTGTTGCCCTTAAATACTCCTTTTTTGTCCTATTGGTTATATACAAACCTTATTGGGCCATCATTGGTCCTAAACACAACTTATTGGTTATATACACACCTTATTGGGACTCATTGGTCCCAACTGTCCCTTGTTGCCCCTAAACACACCTTTTTAGTCCTATTGGTTATATACACACCTTATTGGGCCATCATTGGTACTAAACACAACGTATTGGCCATCATTGGTCCTAAACACAACCTATTGGTTATATACGCACCTTATTGGGACTCATTGGTCCCAACTGACCCTTGTTGCCCTTAAACACTCCTTTTTGGTCCTATTGGTTATATACACACCGTATTGGGAGTCATTGGTACCAACTGACCCTTGTTGCCCCTAAACACAACTTTTTGGTCCTATTGGTTATATACACACCTTTTTAGGCCATCATTGCTCCTAAACACAACTTATTGGCCATCATTGGTCCTAAACATAACTTATTGGCCATCATTGGTTTTAAACACAATTTATTGGTTATATACACACCTTATTGGGACTCATTGGTCCCAACTGACCCTTGTTACCCTTAAATATTCCTTTTTTCTCCTATTGGTTATATACACACCTTATTGGTCCATCATTGGTCCTAAACACAACCTATTGGTTATATACACACCTTATTGGGACTCATTGGTCCCAATTGACCCTTATCGCCCCTAAACACACCTTTTTAGTCCTATTGGTTATATACACACCTTATTGGGCAATCATTGGTACTAAACACAACTTATTGGCCATCATTGGTCCTAAACACAATGTCTTGGTTATATACGCACCTTATTGGGACTGATTTATCCCAACTGACCCTTGTTGCCGTTAAACACTCCTTTTTGGTCCTATTGGTTATATACACACCTTATTGGGACTCATTGGTACCAACTGACCATTGTTGCCCCTAAACACAACTTTTTGGTCCTATTGGTTATATACACACCTTTTAGGCCATCATTGCTCCTAAACACAACTTATTGGCCATCATTGGTCCTAAACATAACTTATTGGCCATCATTGGTCTTAAACACAACTTATTGGTTATATACACACCTTATTGGGACTCATTGGTCCCAACTGACCCTTGTTACCCTTAATAACTCCTTTTTTGTCCTATTGGTTATATGCACACCTTATTGGGCCATCATTGGTCCTAAACACAACTTATTGGTTATATACACACCTTATTGGGACTCATTGGTCCCAATTAACCCTTATCGACCCTAAACACACCTTTTTAGTCCTATTGGTTATATACACACCTTATTGGGCCATCATTGGTACTAAACACAACTTATTGGCCATCATTGGTCCTAAACACAACTTATTTGCCATCATTGGTCCTAAACACAACTTATTTGCCATCATTGGTCCTAAACACAACCTATTGGTTATATACGCACCTTATTGCGCCATCATTGGTCCTAAACACAACTTATTGGTTATATACACACCTTATTGGGACTCATTGGTCCCAACTGACCATTATTGCCCTTAAACACTCCTTTTTGGTCCTATTGGTTATATACACACCTTATTGGGACTCATTGGTACCAACTGACCCTTGTTGCCCCTAAACACAACTTTTTGGTCCTATTGGTTATATACACACCTTATTGGGACTCATTGGTCCCAACTGTCCCTTGTTGCCCCTAAATACACCTTTTTGGTCCTATTGGTTACATATACACCTTATTGGGACATAATTGGTCCTAAACACAAGTTATTGGCCATCATTGGTCCTAAACACAACTAATTGGCCATCATTTGTCTTAAACACAACTTATTGGTTATATAAACACCTTATTGGGACTCATTGGTCCGAACTGACCCTCGTTACACCCAAACACACCTTATTGGGCCATCATTGGTCCTAAGCACAACTTATTGGCCATCATTGGTCCTAAACACAACTTATTAGCTATATACACACCTTATTGGGCCATCATTGGTCCCAAACACAACTTATTGGCCATCATTGGTCGTAAACACAACTTATTGGTTATATAAAAATCTTTACTGGGACTCATTGGTCCAAATTGAACCTTGGTTATCCTAAACAAACCTTTTTGGTCCTATTGGTTATATACACACCTTATTGGGCTAACATTGGTCCTAAACGCAGCTTATTGGTTATATACACCTTATTGAGATTCATTGGTCCCAACTGACCCTCGTTGCCCCTAAACACACCTTTTTGGTCCTATTGGTTATATACACACTTTATTGGGCCATTATTGGTCCTAAATACAACTTACTAGTTATATACACACCTTATTAGGACTCATTGGTCCCAATTGACCCTTATCGCGCCTAAACACACCTTTTTGGTCCTATTGGTTTTATACACACCTTATTGGGGCATCATTGGTACTAAACACAACTTATTGGCCATCATTGGTCCTAAACACAACCTATTGATTATATACACACCTTATTGCGCCATCATTGGTCCTAAAGACAACTTATTGGTTATATACACACCTTATTGGGACTCATTGGTCCCAACTGACCCTTGTTGCCCTTAAATACTCCTTTTTTGTCCTATTGGTTATATACACACCTTATTGGGCCATCATTGGTCCTAAACACAACTTATTGGTTATATACACACCTTATTGGGACTCATTGGTCCCAATTGACCCTTATCGCCCCTAAACACACCTTTTTAATCCTATTGGTTATATACACACCTTATTGGGCCATCATTGGTACTAAACACAAATTATTGGCCATCATTGGTCCTAAACATAACCTATTGGTTATATACGCACCTTATTGCGCCATCATTGGTCCTAAACACAACTTATTGGTTATATACACAATTTATTGGTACTCATTGGTCCCAACTGACCCTTGTTGCCCTTAAACACTCCTTTTTGGACCTATTAGTTATATACACACCTTATTGGGACTCATTGGTACCAACTGACCCTTGTTGCCCCTAAACACAACTTTTTGGTCCTATTTGGTTATATACACACCTTTTAGGGCCATCATTGCTCCTAAAGACAACTTATTGGTTATATACACACCTTATTGGGACTCATTGGTCCCAATTGTCCCTTGTTGCCCCTAAACACACCTTTTTGGCCCTTCTGGTTACATATACACCTTATTGGGCCATCATTGGTCCTAAACACAACTTATTGGCCATCATTAGTCCTAAACACAACTTATTGGCCATCATTGTTCTTAAACGAAACTTATTGGTTATATAAACATCTTATTGGGACTCATTGGTCCGAACTGACCCTCGTTTCATCTAAACACGCCTTATTGGGCCACCATTGGTCCTAAACACAACTTATTGGCCATCATTGGTCCTAAACACAATTTATTGGCTATATACACACCTTATTGGGCCATCATTGGTCCCAAACACAACTTATTGGCCATTATTGGTCCTAAACACCACTTATTGGTTACATACACATCATTATTGGGACTCATTGGTCCAAATTGAACCTTGGTTCCCCTAAACAAACCTTTTTGGTCCTATTGGTTATATACACACCTTATTGGGCCATCATTGGTCCTAAACACAACTTATTGGTTATATACACCTTATTGAGATTCATTGGTCCCAACTGACCCTCGTTGCCCCTAAACACACATTATTGGTCCTATTGGTTATATACACACCTTATTGGGCCATCATTGGTCCTAAGCAGAACTTACTGGTTATATACACACCTTATTGGGACTCATTGGTCCCAATTGACCCTTATCGCCCCGAAACACACCTTTTTGGTCCTATTGGTTTTATACACACCTTATTGGGCCATCATTGGTACTAAACACAACTTATTGGCCATCATTGGTCCTAAACACAACCTATTGGTTATATACACACCTTATTGGGCCATCATTGGTCCTATACAGAACTTACTGGTTATATACACACCTTATTGGGACTCATTGGTCCCAATTGACCCTTATCTCCCCTAAACACACCTTTTTAGTCCTATTGGTTATATACACACTTTATTGGGCCATTATTGGTCCTAAATACAACTTACTAGTTATATACACACCTTATTAGGACTCATTGGTCCCAATTGACCCTTATCGCGCCTAAACACACCTTTTTGGTCCTATTGGTTTTATACACACCTTATTGGGGCATCATTGGTACTAAACACAACTTATTGGCCATCATTGGTCCTAAACACAACCTATTGATTATATACACACCTTATTGCGCCATCATTGGTCCTAAACACAACTTATTGGTTATATACACACCTTATTGGGACTCATTGGTCCCAACTGACCCTTGTTGCCCTTAAATACTCCTTTTTTGTCCTATTGGTTATATACACACCTTATTGGGCCATCATTGGTCCTAAACACAACTTATTGGTTATATACACACCTTATTGGGACTCATTGGTCCCAATTGACCCTTATCGCCCCTAAACACACCTTTTTAATCCTATTGGTTATATACACACCTTATTGGGCCATCATTGGTACTAAACACAACTTATTGGCCATCATTGGTCCTAAACATAACCTATTGGTTATATACGCACCTTATTGCGCCATCATTGGTCCTAAACACAACTTATTGGTTATATACACACCTTATTGGGCCATCATTGGTCCTAAACACAACTTATTGGTTATATACACACCTTATTGGGACTCATTGGTCCCAATTGACCCTTATCGCCCCTAAACACACCTTTTTAATCCTATTGGTTATATACACACCTTATTGGGCCATCATTGGTACTAAACACAACTTATTGGCCATCATTGGTCCTAAACATAACCTATTGGTTATATACGCACCTTATTGCGCCATCATTGGTCCTAAAGACAACTTATTGGTTATATACACACCTTATTGGGACTCATTGGTCCCAACTGACCCTTGTTGCCCTTAAATACTCCTTTTTTGTCCTATTGGTTATATACACACCTTATTGGGCCATCATTGGTCCTAAACACAACTTATTGGTTATATACACACCTTATTGGGACTCATTGGTCCCAATTGACCCTTATCGCCCCTAAACACACCTTTTTAATCCTATTGGTTATATACACACCTTATTGGGCCATCATTGGTACTAAACACAACTTATTGGCCATCATTGGTCCTAAACATAACCTATTGGTTATATACGCACCTTATTGCGCCATCATTGGTCCTAAAGACAACTTATTGGTTATATACACACCTTATTGGGACTCATTGGTCCCAACTGACCCTTGTTGCCCTTAAATACTCCTTTTTTGTCCTATTGGTTATATACACACCTTATTGGGCCATCATTGGTCCTAAACACAACTTATTGGTTATATACACACCTTATTGGGACTCATTGGTCCTAATTGACCCTTATCGCCCCTAAACACACCTTTTTAATCCTATTGGTTATATACACACCTTATTGGGCCATCATTGGTATTAAACACAACTTATTGGCCATAATTGGTCCTAAACATAACCTATTGGTTATATACGCACCTTATTGCGCCATCATTGGTCCTAAACACAACTTATTGGTTATATACACAATTTATTGGTACTCATTGGTCCCAACTGACCCTTGTTGCCCTTAAACACTCCTTTTTGGACCTATTAGTTATATACACACCTTATTGGGACTCATTGGTACCAACTGACCCTTGTTGCCCCTAAACACAACTTTTTGGTCCTATTTGGTTATATACACACCTTTTAGGGCCATCATTGCTCCTAAAGACAACTTATTGGTTATATACACACCTTATTGGGACTCATTTGTCCCAATTGTCCCTTGTTGCCCCTAAACACACCTTTTTGGCCCTTCTGGTTACATATACACCTTATTGGGCCATCATTGGTCCTAAACACAACTTATTGGCCATCATTGTTCTTAAACGAAACTTATTGGTTATATAAACATCTTATTGGGACTCATTGGTCCGAACTGACCCTCGTTTCATCTAAACACGCCTTATTGGGCCACCATTGGTCCTAAACACAACTTATTGGCCATCATTGGTCCTAAACACAATTTATTGGCTATATACACTCCTTATTGGGCCATCATTGGTCCCAAACACAACTTATTGGCCATTATTGGTCCTAAACACAACTTATTGGTTACATACACATCATTATTGGGACTCATTGGTCCAAATTGAACCTTGGTTCCCCTAAACAAACCTTTTTGGTCCTATTGGTTATATACACACCTTATTGGGCCATCATTGGTCCTAAACACAACTTATTGGTTATATACACTTTATTGAGATTCATTGGTCCCAACTGACCCTCGTTGCCCCTAAACACACATTATTGGTCCTATTGGTTATATACACACCTTATTGGACCATCATTGGTCCTAAGCAGAACTTACTGGTTATATACACACCTTATTGGGACTCATTGGTCCCAATTGACCCTTATCGCCCCGAAACACACCTTTTTGGTCCTATTGGTTTTATACACACCTTATTGGGCCATCATTGGTACTAAACACAACTTATTGGCCATCATTGGTCCTAAACACAACCTATTGGTTATATACACACCTTATTGGGCCATCATTGGTCCTATACAGAACTTACTGGTTATATACACACCTTATTGGGACTCATTGGTCCCAATTGACCCTTATCTCCCCTAAACACACCTTTTTAGTCCTATTGGTTATATACACACTTTATTGGGCCATTATTGGTCCTAAATACAACTTACTAGTTATATACACACCTTATTAGGACTCATTGGTCCCAATTGACCCTTATCGCGCCTAAACACACCTTTTTGGTCCTATTGGTTTTATACACACCTTATTGGGGCATCATTGGTACTAAACACAACTTATTGGCCATCATTGGTCCTAAACACAACCTATTGATTATATACACACCTTATTGCGCCATCATTGGTCCTAAACACAACTTATTGGTTATATACACACCTTATTGGGACTCATTGGTCCCAACTGACCCTTGTTGCCCTTAAATACTCCTTTTTTGTCCTATTGGTTATATACACACCTTATTGGGCCATCATTGGTCCTAAACACAGCTTATTGGTTATATACACACCTTATTGGGACTCATTGGTCCCAATTGACCCTTATCGCCCCTAAACACACCTTTTTAATCCTATTGGTTATATACACACCTTATTGGGCCATCATTGGTACTAAACACAACTTATTGGCCATCATTGGTCCTAAACATAACCTATTGGTTATATACGCACCTTTTTGCGCCATCATTGGTCCTAAACACAACTTATTGGTTATATACACACCTTATTGGGCCATCATTGGTCCTAAACACAACTTATTGGTTATATACTCACCTTATTGGGACTCATTGGTCCCAATTGACCCTTATCGCCCCTAAACACACCTTTTTAATCCTATTGGTTATATACACACCTTATTGGGCCATCATTGGTACTAAACACAACTTATTGGCCATCATTTGTCCTAAACATAACCTATTGGTTATATACGCACCTTATTGCGCCATCATTGGTCCTAAAGACAACTTATTGGTTATATACACACCTTATTGGGACTCATTGGTCCCAACTGATCCTTGTTGCCCTTAAATACTCCTTTTTTGTCCTATTGGTTATATACACACCTTATTGGGCCATCATTGGTCCTAAACACAACTTATTGGTTATATACACACCTTATTGGGACTCATTGGTCCCAATTGACCCTTATCGCCCCTAAACACACCTTTTTAATCCTATTGGTTATATACACACCTTATTGGGCCATCATTGGTATTAAACACAACTTATTGGCCATAATTGGTCCTAAACATAACCTATTGGTTATATACGCACCTTATTGCGCCATCATTGGTCCTAAACACAACTTATTGGTTATATACACAATTTATTGGTACTCATTGGTCCCAACTGACCCTTGTTGCCCTTAAACACTCCCTTTTGGACCTATTAGTTATATACACACCTTATTGGGACTCATTGGTGCCAACTGACCCTTGTTGCCCCTAAACACAACTTTTTGGTCCTATTTGGTTATATACACACCTTTTAAGGCCATCATTGCTCCTAAAGACAACTTATTGGTTATATACACACCTTATTGGGACTCATTGGTCCCAATTGTCCCTTGTTGCCCCTAAACATACCTTTTTGGCCCTTCTGGTTACATATACACCTTATTGGGCCATCATTGGTCCTAAACACAACTTATTGGCCATCATTGGTCCTAAACACAACTTATTGGCCATCATTGGTCTTAAACGAAACTTATTGGTTATATAAACATCTTATTGGGACTCATTGGTCCGAACTGACCCTCGTTTCATCTAAACACGCCTTATTGGGCCACCATTGGTCCTAAACACAACTTATTGGCCATCATTGGTCCTAAACACAATTTATTGGCTATATACACACCTTATTGGGCCATCATTGGTCCCAAACACAACTTATTGGCCATTATTGTTCCTAAACACAACTTATTGGTTATATACACATCATTATTGGGACTCATTGGTCCAAATTGAACCTTGGTTCCCCTAAACAAACCTTTTTGGTCCTATTGGTTATATACACACCTTATTGGGCCATCATTGGTCCTAAACACAACTTATTGGTTATATACGCCTTATTTAGATTCATTGGTCCCAACTGACCCTCGTTGCCCCTAAACACACATTATTGGTCCTATTGGTTATATACACACCTTAGTGGGCCATCATTGGTCCTAAGCAAAACTTACTGGTTATATACACACCTTATTGGGACTCATTGGTCCCAATTGACCCTTATCGCCCCGAAACACACCTTTTTGGTCCTATTGGTTTTATACATACCTTATTGGGCCATCATTGGTACTAAACACAACTTATTGGCCATCATTGGTCCTAAACACAACCTATTGGTTATATACACACCTTATTAGGCCATCATTGGTCCTATACAGAACTTACTGGTTATATACACACCTTATTGGGACTCATTGGTCCCAATTGACCCTTATCTCCCCTAAACACACCTTTTAGTCCTATTGGTTATATACACACTTTATTGGGCCATTATTGGTCCTAAATACAACTTACTAGTTATATACACACCTTATTAGGACTCATTGGTCCCAATTGACCCTTATCGCGCCTAAACACACCTTTTTGGTCCTATTGGTTTTATACACACCTTATTGGGGCATCATTGGTACTAAACACAACTTATTGGCCATCATTGGTCCTAAACACAACCTATTGATTATATACACACCTTATTGCGCCATCATTGGTCCTAAACACAACTTATTGGTTATATACACACCTTATTGGGACTCATTGGTCCCAACTGACCCTTGTTGCCCTTAAATACTCCTTTTTTGTCCTATTGGTTATATACACACCTTATTGGGCCATCATTGGTCCTAAACACAACTTATTGGTTATATACACACCTTATTGGGACTCATTGGTCCCAATTGACCCTTATCGCCCCTAAACACACCTTTTTAATCCTATTGGTTATATACACACCTTATTGGGCCATCATTGGTACTAAACACAACTTATTGGCCATCATTGGTCCTAAACATAACCTATTGGTTATATACGCACCTTATTGCGCCATCATTGGTCCTAAACACAACTTATTGGTTATATACACAATTTATTGGTACTCATTGGTCCCAACTGACCCTTGTTGCCCTTAAACACTCCTTTTTGGACCTATTAGTTATATACAGACCTTATTGGGACTCATTGGTGCCAACTGACCTTTGTTGCCCCTAAACACAACTTTTTGGTCCTATTTGGTTATATACACACCTTTTAAGGCCATCATTGCTCCTAAAGACAACTTATTGGTTATATACACACCTTATTGGGACTCATTGGTCCCAATTGTCCCTTGTTGCCCCTAAACATACCTTTTTGGCCCTTCTGGTTACATATACACCTTATTGGGCCATCATTGGTCCTAAACACAACTTATTGGCCATCATTGGTCCTAAACACAACTTATTGGCCATCATTGGTCTTAAACGAAACTTATTGGTTATATAAACATCTTATTGGGACTCATTGGTCCGAACTGACCCTCGTTTCATCTAATCACGCCTTATTGGGCCACCATTGGTCCTAAACACAACTTATTGGCCATCATTGGTCCTAAACACAATTTATTGGCTATATACACACCTTATTGGGCCATCATTGGTCCCAAACACAACTTATTGGCCATTATTGTTCCTAAACACAACTTATTGGTTATATACACATCATTATTGGGACTCATTGGTCCAAATTGAACCTTGGTTCCCCTAAACAAACCTTTTTGGTCCTATTGGTTATATACACACCTTATTGGGCCATCATTGGTCCTAAACACAACTTATTGGTTATATACGCCTTATTGAGATTCATTGGTCCCAACTGACCCTCGTTGCCCCTAAACACACATTATTGGTCCTATTGGTTATATACACACCTTAGTGGGCCATCATTGGTCCTAAGCAAAACTTACTGGTTATATACACACCTTATTGGGACTCATTGGTCCCAATTGACCCTTATCGCCCCGAAACACACCTTTTTGGTCCTATTGGTTTTATACATACCTTATTGGGCCATCATTGGTACTAAACACAACTTATTGGCCATCATTGGTCCTAAACACAACCTATTGGTTATATACACACCTTATTAGGCCATCATTGGTCCTATACAGAACTTACTGGTTATATACACACCTTATTGGGACTCATTGGTCCCAATTGACCCTTATCTCCCCTAAACACACCTTTTTAGTCCTATTGGTTATATACACACTTTATTGGGCCATTATTGGTCCTAAATACAACTTACTAGTTATATACACACCTTATTAGGACTCATTGGTCCCAATTGACCCTTATCGCGCCTAAACACACCTTTTTGGTCCTATTGGTTTTATACACACCTTATTGGGGCATCATTGGTACTAAACACAACTTATTGGCCATCATTGGTCCTAAACACAACCTATTGATTATATACACACCTTATTGCGCCATCATTGGTCCTAAACACAACTTATTGGTTATATACACACCTTATTGGGACTCATTGGTCCCAACTGACCCTTGTTGCCCTTAAATACTCCTTTTTTGTCCTATTGGTTATATACACACCTTATTGGGCCATCATTGGTCCTAAACACAACTTATTGGTTATATACACACCTTATTGGGACTCATTGGTCCCAATTGACCCTTATCGCCCCTAAACACACCTTTTTAATCCTATTGGTTATATACACACCTTATTGGGCCATCATTGGTACTAAACACAACTTATTGGCCATCATTGGTCCTAAACATAACCTATTGGTTATATACGCACCTTATTGCGCCATCATTGGTCCTAAACACAACTTATTGGTTATATACACAATTTATTGGTACTCATTGGTCCCAACTGACCCTTGTTGCCCTTAAACACTCCTTTTTGGACCTATTAGTTATATACAGACCTTATTGGGACTCATTGGTACCAACTGACCCTTGTTGCCCCTAAACACAACTTTTTGGTCCTATTTGGTTATATACACACCTTTTAGGGCCATCATTGCTCCTAAAGACAACTTATTGGTTATATACACACCTTATTGGGACTCATTGGTCCCAACTGTCCCTTGTTGCCCCTAAACACACCTTTTTGGTCCTTCTGGTTACATATACACCTTATTGGGCAATCATTGGTCCTAAACACAACTTATTGGCCATCATTGGTCCTAAACACAACTTATTGGCCATCATTGGTCTTAAACGAAACTTATTGGTTATATAAACATCTTATTGGGACTCATTGGTCCGAACTGACCCTCGTTTCATCTAAACACGCCTTATTGGGCCACCATTGGTCCTAAACACAACTTATTGGCCATCATTGGTCCTAAACACAATTTATTGGCTATATACACACCTTATTGGGCCATCATTGGTCCTAAACACAACTTATTGGCCATTATTGGTCCTAAACACAACTTATTGGTTATATACACATCATTATTGGGACTCATTGGTCCAAATTGAACCTTGGTTCCCCTAAACAAACCTTTTTGGTCCTATTGGTTATATACACACCTTATTGGGCCATCATTGGTCCTAAACACAACTTATTGGTTATATACACCTTATTGAGATTCATTGGTCCCAACTGACCCTCGTTGCCCCTAAACACACATTATTGGTCCTATTGGTTATATACACACCTTATTGGGCCATCATTGGTCCTAAGCAAAACTTACTGGTTATATACACACCTTATTGGGACTCATTGGTCCCAATTGACCCTTATCGCCCCGAAACACACCTTTTTGGTCCTATTGGTTTTATACACACCTTATTGGGCCATCATTGGTACTAAACACAACTTATTGGCCATCATTGGTCCTAAACACAACCTATTGGTTATATACACACCTTATTGGGCCATCATTGGTCCTATACAGAACTTACTGGTTATATACACACCTTATTGGGACTCTTTGGTCCCAATTGACCCTTATCTCCCCTAAACACACCTTTTTAGTCCTATTGGTTATATACACACCTTATTGGGCCATCATTGGTACTAAACACAACTTATTGGCCATCATTGGTCCTAAACACAACCTATTGGTTATATACGCACCTTATTGCGCCATCATTGGTCCTAAACACAACTTATTGGTTATAGACACACCTTATTGGGACTCATTGGTCCCAACTGACCCTTGTTGCCTTTAAACACTCCTTTTTGGTCCTATTGGTTATATACACAATTTATTGGGACTCATTGGTACCAACTGACCCTTGTTGCCCCTAAACACAACTTTTTGGTCCATCATTGCTCCTAAAGACAACTTATTGGTTATATACACACCTTATTGGGACTCATTGGTCCCAACTGTCCCTTGTTGCCCCTAAACACACCTTTTTGGCCCTATTGGTTACATAGACACCTTATTAGGCCATCATTGGTCCTAAACACAACTTATTGGCCATCATTGGTCCTAAACACAACTTATTGGCCATCATTGGTCTTAAACACAACTTATTGGTTATATAAACATCTTATTGGGACTCATTGGTCCGAACTGACCCTCGTTGCACCCAAACACACCTTATTGGGCCATCATTGGTCCTAAACACAACTTATTGGCCATCATTGGTCCTAAACATAACTTATTGGCTATATACACACCTTATTGGGCCATCATTGGTCCCAAACACAACTTATTAGCCATCATTGGTCCTAAACACAACTTATTGGTTATATACACATCTTTATTGGGACTCATTGGTTCCAATTGACCCTTGGTTCCCCTAAACAAACCTTTTTGGTCCTATTGGTTATATACACACCTTATTGGGCCATCATTGGTCCTCAACACAACTTATTGGTTATATACACCTTATTGGGATTCATAGGTCCCAACTGACCCTCGTTGCCCCTAAACACACCTTTTTGGTCCTATTGGTTATATACACACCTTATTGGGCCATCATTGGTCCTAAACACAACTTATTGGTTATATACACACCTTATTAGGACTCATTGGTCCCAATTGACCCTTATCGCCCCTAAACACACCTTTTTGGTCCTATTGGTTTTATACACACCTTATTGGGCCATCATTGGTACTAAACACAACTTATTGGACATCATTGGTCCTAAACACAACCTATTGATTATATACACAACTTATTGCGCCATCATTGGTCCTAAACACAACTTATTGGTTATATACACACCTCATTGGGACTCATTGGTCCCAACTGACACTTGTTGCCCTTAAATACTCCTTTTTTGTCCTATTGGTTATATACAAACCTTATTGGGCCATCATTGGTCCTAAACACAACTTATTGGTTATATACACACCTTATTGGGCCATCATTGGTCCTAAACACAACCTATTGGTTATATACACACCTTATTGGGCCATCATTGGTCCTATACAGAACTTACTGGTTATATACACACCTTATTGGGACTCATTGGTCCCAATTGACCCTTATCTCCCCTAAACACACCTTTTTAGTCCTATTGGTTATATACACACCTTATTGGGCTATCATTGGTACTAAACACAACTTATTGGCCATCATTGGTCCTAAACACAACCTATTGGTTATATACGCACCTTATTGCGCCATCATTGGTCCTAAACACAACTTATTGGTTATAGACACACCTTATTGGGACTAATTGGTCCCAACTGACCCTTGTTGCCTTTAAACACTCCTTTTTGGTCCTATTGGTTATATACACAACTTATTGGGACTCATTGGTACCAACTGACCCTTGTTGCCCCTAAACACAACTTTTTGGTCCATCATTGCTCCTAAAGACAACTTATTGGTTATATACACACCTTATTGGGACTCATTGGTCCCAACTGTCCCTTGTTGCCCCTAAACACACCTTTTTGGCCCTATTGGTTACAAAGACACCTTATTAGGCCATAATTAATCCTAAACACAACTTATTGGCCATCATTGGTCCTAAACACAACTTATTGGCCATCATTGGTCTTAAACACAACTTATTGGTTATATAAACATCTTATTGGGACTCATTGGTCCGAACTGACCCTCGTTGCACCCAAACACACCTTATTGGGCCATCATTGGTCCTAAACACAACTTATTGGCCATCATTGGTCCTAAACATAACTTATTGGCTATATACACACCTTATTGGGCCATCATTGGTCCCAAACACAACTTATTAGCCATCATTGGTCCTAAACACAACTTATTAGTTATATACACATCTTTATTGGGACTCATTGGTTCCAATTGACCCTTGGTTCCCCTAAACAAACCTTTTTGGTCCTATTGGTTATATACACACCTTATTGGGCCATCATTGGTCCTCAACACAACTTATTGGTTATATACACCTTATTGGGATTCATAGGTCCCAACTGACCCTCGTTGCCCCTAAACACACCTTTTTGGTCCTATTGGTTATATACACACCTTATTGGGCCATCATTGGTCCTAAACACAACTTATTGGTTATATACACACCTTATTAGGACTCATTGGTCCCAATTGACCCTTATCGCCCCTAAACACACCTTTTTGGTCCTATTGGTTTTATACACACCTTATTGGGCCATCATTGGTACTAAACACAACTTATTGGACATCATTGGTCCTAAACACAACCTATTGATTATATACACACCTTATTGCGCCATCATTGGTCCTAAACACAACTTATTGGTTATATACACACCTCATTGGGACTCATTGGTCCCAACTAACACTTGTTGCCCTTAAATACTCCTTTTTTGTCCTATTGGTTATATACAAACCTTATTGGGCCATCATTGGTCCTAAACACAACTTATTGGTTATATACACACCTTATTGGGCCATCATTGGTCCTAAGTAGAACTTACTGGTTAAATACACCCCTTATTGGGACTCATTGGTCCCAATTGACCCTTATCGCCCCGAAACACACCTTTTTGGTCCTATTGGTTTTATACACACCTTATTGGGACATCATTGGTACTAAACATAACTTATTGGCCATCAATGGTCCTAAACATAACCTATTGGTTATATACACACCTTATTGGGCCATCATTGGTCCTATACAGAACTTACTGGTTATATACACACCTTATTGGGACTCATTGGTCCCAATTGACCCTTATATCCCCTAAACACACCTTTTTAGTCCTATTGGTTATATACACACCTTATTGGGCCATCATTGGTACTAAACACAACTTATTGGCCATCATTGGTCCTAAACACAACCTATTGGTTATATACGCACCTTATTGCGCCATCATTGGTCCTAAACACAACTTATTGGTTATAGACACACCTTATTGGGACTCATTGGTCCCAACTGACCCTTGTTGCCTTTAAACACTCCTTTTTGGTCCTATTGGTTATATACACAACTTATTGGGACTCATTGGTACCAACAGACCCTTGTTGCCCCTAAACACAACTTTTTGGTCCATCATTGCTCCTAAAGACAACTTATTGGTTATATACACACCTTATTGGGACTCATTGGTCCCAACTGACCCTCGTTGCCCCTAAACACACCTTTTTGGTCCTATTGGTTATATACACACCTTATTGGGCCATCATTGGTCCTAAACACAACTTATTGGTTATATACACACCTTATTAGGACTCATTGGTCCCAATTGACCCTTATCGCCCCTAAACACACCTTTTTGGTCCTATTGGTTTTATACACACCTTATTGGGCCATCATTGGTACTAAACACAACTTATTGGACATCATTGGTCCTAAACACAACCTATTGATTATATACACACCTTATTGCGCCATCATTGGTCCTAAACACAACTTATTGGTTATATACACACCTCATTGGGACTCATTGGTCCCAACTGACACTTGTTGCCCTTAAATACTCCTTTTTTGTCCTATTGGTTATATACAAACCTTATTGGGCCATCATTGGTCCTAAACACAACTTATTGGTTATATACACACCTTATTGGGCCATCATTGGTCCTAAGTAGAACTTACTGGTTAAATACACACCTTATTGGGACTCATTGGTCCCAATTGACCCTTATCGCCCCGAAACACACCTTTTTGGTCCTATTGGTTTTATACACACCTTATTGGGACATCATTGGTACTAAACATAACTTATTGGCCATCAATGGTCCTAAACACAACCTATTGGTTATATACACACCTTATTGGGCCATCATTGGTCCTATACAGAACTTACTGGTTATATACACACCTTATTGGGACTCATTGGTCCCAATTGACCCTTATCTCCCCTAAACACACCTTTTTAGTCCTATTGGTTATATACACACCTTATTGGGCCATCATTGGTACTAAACACAACTTATTGGCCATCATTGGTCCTAAACACAACCTATTGGTTATATACGCACCTTATTGCGCCATCATTGGTCCTAAACACAACTTATTGGTTATAGACACACCTTATTGGGACTCATTGGTCCCAACTGACCCTTGTTGCCTTTAAACACTCCTTTTTGGTCCTATTGGTTATATACACAACTTATTGGGACTCATTGGTACCAACAGACCCTTGTTGCCCCTAAACACAACTTTTTGGTCCATCATTGCTCCTAAAGACAACTTATTGGTTATATACACACCTTATTGGGACTCATTGGTCCCAACTGTCCCTTGTTGCCCCTAAACACACCTTTTTGGCCCTATTGGTTACATAGACACCTTATTAGGCCATCATTGGTCCTAAACACAACTTATTGGCCATCATTGGTCCTAAACACAACTTATTGGCCATCATTGGTCTTAAACACAACTTATTGGTTATATAAACATCTTATTGGGACTCATTGGTCCGAACTGACCCTCGTTGCACCCAAACACACCTTATTGGGCCATCATTGGTCCTAAACACAACTTATTGGCCATCATTGGTCCTAAACATAACTTATTGGCTATATACACACCTTATTGGGCCATCATTGGTCCCAAACACAACTTATTAGCCATCATTGGTCCTAAACACAACTTATTGATTATATACACATCTTTATTGGGACTCATTGGTTCCAATTGACCCTTGGTTCCCCTAAACAAACCTTTTTGGTCCTATTGGTTATATACACACCTTATTGGGCCATCATTGGTCTTAAACACAACTTATTGGTTATATACACACCTGAATGGGACTCATTGGTCCCAACTGACCCTTGTTGCCCTTAAATACTCCTTTTTTGTCCTATTGGTTATATACACACCTTATTGGGCCATCATTGGTCCTAAACACAACCTATTGGTTATATACACACCTTATTGGGACTCATTGGTCCCAATTGACCCTTATCGCCCCTAAACACACCTTTTTAGTCCTATTGGTTATATACACACCTTATTGGGCAATCATTGGTACTAAACACAGCTTATTGGCCATCATTGGTCCTAAACACAACCTATTGGTTATATACGCACTTTATTGTGCCATCATTGGTCCTAAACACAACTTATTGGTTATATACACACCTTATTGGGACTCATTGGTCCCAACTGACCCTTGTTGCCCTTAAATACTCCTTTTTTGTCCTATTGGTTATATACAAACCTTATTGGGCCATCATTGGTCCTAAACACAACTTATTGGTTATATACACACCTTATTGGGACTCATTGGTCCCAACTGTCCCTTGTTGCCCCTAAACACACCTTTTTAGTCCTATTGGTTATATACACACCTTATTGGGCCATCATTGGTACTAAACACAACTTATTGGCCATCATTGGTCCTAAACACAACCTATTGGTTATATACGCACCTTATTGGGACTCATTGGTCCTAAGTGACCCTTGTTGCCCTTAAACACTCCTTTTTGGTCCTATTGGTTATATACACACCTTATTAGGAGTCATTGGTACCAACTGACCCTTGTTGCCCCTAAACACAACTTTTTGGTCCTATTGGTTATATACACACCTTTTTAGGCCATCATTGCTCCTAAACACAACTTATTGGCCATCATTGGTCCTAAACATAACTTATTGGCCATCATTGGTCTTAAACACAACTTATTGGTTATATACACACCTGAATGGGACTCATTGGTCCCAACTGACCCTTGTTGCCCTTAAATACTCCTTTTTTGTCCTATTGGTTATATACACACCTTATTGGGCCATCATTGGTCCTAAACACAACCTATTGGTTATATACACACCTTATTGGGACTCATTGGTCCCAATTGACCCTTATCGCCCCTAAACACACCTTTTTAGTCCTATTGGTTATATACACACCTTATTGGGCAATCATTGGTACTAAACACAGCTTATTGGCCATCATTGGTCCTAAACACAACCTATTGGTTATATACGCACTTTATTGTGCCATCATTGGTCCTAAACACAACTTATTGGTTATATACACACCTTATTGGGACTCATTGGTCCCAACTGACCCTTGTTGCCCTTAAATACTCCTTTTTTGTCCTATTGGTTATATACAAACCTTATTGGGCCATCATTGGTCCTAAACACAACTTATTGGTTATATACACACCTTATTGGGACTCATTGGTCCCAACTGTCCCTTGTTGCCCCTAAACACACCATTTTAGCCCTATTTGTTATATACACACCTTATTGGGCTATCATTAGTACTAAACACAACTTATTGGCCATCATTGGTCCTAAACACAACCTATTGGTTATATACGCACCTTATTGGGACTCATTGGTCCCAACTGACCATTGTTGCCCTTAAACACTCCTTTTTGGTCCTATTGGTTATATACACACCTTATTGGGAGTCATTGGTACCAACTGACCCTTGTTGCCCCTAAACACAACTTTTTGGTCCTATTGCTTATATACACACCTTTTTAGGCCATCATTGCTCCTAAACACTACTTATTGGCCATCATTGGTCCTAAACATAACTTATTGGCCATCATTGGTCTTAAACACAACTTATTGGTTATATACACACCTGAATGGGACTCATTGGTCCCAACTGACCCTTGTTGCCCTTAAATACTCCTTTTTTGTCCTTTTGGTTATATACACACCTTATTGGGCCATCATTGGTCCTAAACACAACTTATTGGTTATATACACACCTTATTAGGACTCATTGGTCCCAATTGACCCTTGGTTCCCCTAAACAAACCTTTTTGGTCCTATTGGTTATATACACACCTTATTGGGCCATCATTGGTCCTAAACACAACTTATTGGTTATATACACCTTATTGGGATTCATAGGTCCCAACTGACCCTCGTTGCCCCTAAACACACCTTTTTGGTCCTATTGGTTATATACACACCTTATTCGGCCATCATTGGTCCTAAACACAACTTATTGGTTATATACACACCTTATTAGGACTCATTGGTCCCAATTGACCCTTATCGCCCCTAAACACACCTTTTTGGTCCTATTGGTTTTATACACACCTTATTGGGCCATCATTGGTACTAAACACAACTTATTGGCCATCATTGGTCCTAAACACAACCAATTGATTATATACACACCTTATTGCGCCATCATTGGTCCTAAACACAAATTATTGGTTATATACACACCTTATTGGGACTCATTGGTCCCAACTGACCCTTGTTGCCCTTAAATACTCCTTTTTTGTCTAATTAGTTATATACAAACCTTATTGGGCCATCATTGGTCCTAAACACAACTTATTGGTTATATACACACCTTATTGGGACTCATTGGTCCCAACTGTCCCTTGTTGCCCCTAAACACACCTTTTTAGTCCTATTTGTTATATACACACCTTATTGGGCTATCATTGGTACTAAACACAACTTATTGGCCATCATTGGTCCTAAACACAACTTATTGGTTATATACGCACCTTATTGGGACTCATTGGTCCCAACTGACCCTTGTTGCCCTTAAACACTCCTTTTTGGTCCTATTGGTTATATACACACCTTATTGGGAGTCATTGGTACCAACTGACCCTTGTTGCCCCTAAACACAACTTGTTGGTCCTATTGGTTATATACACACCTTTTTAGGCCATCATTGCTCCTAAACACAACTTATTGGCCATCATTGGTCCTAAACATAACTTATTGGCCATCATTGGTCTTAAACACAACTTATTGGTTATATACACACCTGAATGGGACTCATTGGTCCCAACTGACCCTTGTTGCCCTTAAATACTCCTTTTTTGTCCTATAGGTTATATACACACCTTATTCGGCCATCATTGGTCCTAAACACAACTTATTGGTTATATACACACCTTATTAGGACTCATTGGTCCCAATTGACCCTTATCGTCCCTAAACACACCTTTTTGGTCCTATTGGTTTTATACACACCTTATTGGGCCATCATTGGTACTAAACACAACTTATTGGGCATCATTGGTCCTAAACACAACCTATTGATTATATACACACCTTATTGCGCCATCATTGGTCCTAAACACAACTTATTTGTTATATACACACCTCATTGGGACTCATTGGTCCCAACTGACCCTTGTTGCCCTTAAATACTCCTTTTTTGTCCTATTGGTTATATACAAACCTTATTGGGCCATCATTGGTCCTAAACACAACTTATTGGTTATATACACACCTTATTGGGACTCATTGGTCCCAATTGTCCCTTGTTGCCCCTAAACACACCTTTTTAGTCCTATTGGTTATATACACACCTTATTGGGCCATCATTGGTCCCAAACACAACTTATTGGCTATCATTGGTCGTAAACACAACTTATTGGTTATATACACATCTTTACTGGGACTCATTGGTCCAAATTGAACCTTGGTTCCCCTAAACAAACCTTTTTGGTCCTATTGGTTATATACACACCTTATTGGGCCATCATTGGTCCTAAACGCATCTTATTGGTTATATACACCTTATTGAGATTCATTGGTCCCAACTGACCCTCGTTGCCCCTAAACACACCTTTTTGGTCCTATTGGTTATATACACACTTTATTGGGCCATTATTGGTCCTAAATACAACTTACTAGTTATATACACACCTTATTAGGACTCATTGGTCCCAATTGACCCTTATCGCGCCTAAACACACCTTTTTGGTCCTATTGGTTTTAAACACACCTTATTGGGGCATCATTGGTACTAAACACAACTTATTGGCCATCATTGGTCCTAAACACAACTTATTGGCTATATACACACTTTATTGGGCTATCATTGGTCCCAAACACAACTTATTGGCATCATTGGTCCTAAACACAACTTATTGGTTATATACACATCTTTATTGGGACTCATTGGTTCCAATTGACCCTTGGTTCCCCTAAACAAACCTTTTTGGTCCTATTGGTTATATACACACCTTATGGGGCCATCATTGGTCCTAAACACAACTTATTGGTTATATACACCTTATTGGGATTCATAGGTCCCAACTGACCCTCGTTGCCCCTAAACACACCTTTTTGGTCCTATTGGTTATATACACACCTTATTGGGCCATCATTGGTCCTAAACACAACTTACTGGTTATATATACACCTTATTGGGACTCATTGGTCCTAATTGACCCTTACGCCCCTAAACACACTTTTCTGGTCCTATTGGTTTTATACACACCTTATTGGGCCATCATTGGTACTAAACACAACTTATTGGCCATCATTGGTCCTAAACACAACCAATTGATTATATACACACCTTATTGCGCCATCATTGGTCCTAAACACAACTTATTGGTTATATACACACCTTATTGGGACTCATTGGTCCCAACTGACCCTTGTTGCCCTTAAATACTCCTTTTTTGTCCTATTGGTTATATACAAACCTTATTGGGCCATCATTGGTCCTAAACACAACTTATTGGTTATATACACACCTTATTGGGACTCATTGGTCCCAACTGTCCCTTGTTGCCCCTAAACACACCTTTTTAGTCCTATTTGTTATATACACACCTTATTGGGCTATCATTGGTACTAAACACAACTTATTGGCCATCATTGGTCCTAAACACAACTTATTGGTTATATACGCACCTTATTGGGACTCATTGGTCCCAACTGACCCTTGTTGCCCTTAAACACTCCTTTTTGGTCCTATTGGTTATATACACACCTTATTGGGAGTCATTGGTACCAACTGACCCTTGTTGCCCCTAAACACAACTTTTTGGTCCTATTGGTTATATACACACCTTTTTAGGCCATCATTGCTCCTAAACACAACTTATTGGCCATCATTGGTCCTAAACATAACTTATTGGGCATCATTGGTCTTAAACACAACTTATTGGTTATATACACACCTGAATGGGACTCATTGGTCCCAACTGACCCTTGTTGCCCTTAAATACTCCTTTTTTGTCCTATTGGTTATATACACACCTTATTGGGCCATCATTGGTCCTAAACAAAACTTATTGGTTATATACACACCTTATTAGGACTCATTGGTCCCAATTGACCCTTATCGCCCCTAAACACACCTTTTTGGTCCTATTGGTTTTATACACACCTTATTGGGCCATCATTGGTACTAAACACAACTTATTGGCCATCATTGGTCCTAAACACAACCAATTGATTATATACACACCTTATTGCGCCATCATTGGTCCTAAACACAACTTATTGGTTATATACACACCTTATTGGGACTCATTGGTCCCAACTGACCCTTGTTGCCCTTAAATACTCCTTTTTTGTCCTATTGGTTATATACAAACCTTATTGGGCCATCATTGGTCCTAAACACAACTTATTGGTTATATACACACCTTATTGGGACTCATTGGTCCCAACTGTCCCTTGTTGCCCCTAAACACACCATTTTAGTCCTATTTGTTATATACACACCTTATTGGGCTATCATTGGTACTAAACACAACTTATTGGCCATCATTGGTCCTAAACACAACTTATTGGTTATATACGCACCTTATTGGGACTCATTGGTCCCAACTGACCCTTGTTGCCCTTAAAAACTCCTTTTTGGTCCTATTGGTTATATACATACCTTATTGGGAGTCATTGGTACCAACTGACCCTTGTTGCCCCTAAACACAACTTTTTGGTCCTATTGGTTATATACACACCTTTTTAGGCCATCATTGCTCCTAAACACAACTTATTGGCCATCATTGGTCCTAAACATAACTTATTGGGCATCATTGGTCTTAAACACAACTTATTGGTTATATACACACCTGAATGGGACTCATTGGTCCCAACTGACCCTTGTTGCCCTTAAATACTCCTTTTTTGTCCTATTGGTTATATACACACCTTATTGGGCCATCATTGGTCCTAAACAAAACTTATTGGTTATATACACACCTTATTAGGACTCATTGGTCCCAATTGACCCTTATCGCCCCTAAACACACCTTTTTGGTCCTATTGGTTTTATACACACCTTATTGGGCCATCATTGGTACTAAACACAACTTATTGGCCATCATTGGTCCTAAACACAACCTATTGATTAAATACACACCTTATTGCGCCATCATTGGTCCTAAACACAACTTATTGGTTATATACACACCTCATTGGGACTCATTGGTCCCAACTGACCATTGTTGCCCTTAAATACTCCTTTTTTGTCCTATTGGTTATATACAAACCTTATTGGGCCATCATTGGTCCTAAACACAACTTATTGGTTATATACACACCTTATTGGGACTCATTGGTCCCAACTGTCCCTTGTTGCCCCTAAACACACCTTTTTAGTCCTATTGGTTATATACACACCTTATTGGGCCATCATTGGTCCCAAACACAACTTATTGGCCATCATTAGTCGTAAACACAACTTATTGGTTATATACACATCTTTACTGGGACTCATTGGTCCAAATTGAACCTTGGTTCCCCTAAACAAACCTTTTTGGTCCTATTGGTTATATACACACCTTATTGGGCCATCATTGGTCCTAAACGCATCTTATTGGTTATATACACCTTATTGAGATTCATTGGTCCCAACTGACCCTCGTTGCCCCTAAACACACCTTTTTGGTCCTATTGGTTATATACACACTTTATTGGGCCATTATTGGTCCTAAATACAACTTACTAGTTATATACACACCTTATTAGGACTCATTGGTCCCAATTGACCCTTATCGCGCCTAAACACACCTTTTTGGTCCTATTGATATTATACACACCTTATTGGGGCATCATTGGTACTAAACACAACTTATTGGCCATCATTGGTCCTAAACACAACTTATTGATTATATACACACCTTATTGCGCCATCATTGGTCCTAAACACAACTTATTGGTTATATACACACCTTATTGGGACTCATTGGTCCCAACTGACCCTTGTTGCCCTTAAATACTCCTTTTTTGTCCTATTGGTTATATACACACCTTATTGGGCCATCATTGGTCCTAAACACAACCTATTGGTTATATACACACCTTATTGGGACTCATTGGTCCCAATTGACCCTTATCGCCCCTAAACACACCTTTTTAGTCCTATTGGTTATATACACACCTTATTGGGCAATCATTGGTACTAAACACAACTTATTGGCCATCATTGGTCCTAAACACAACCTATTGGTTATATACGCACTTTATTGCGCCATCATTGGTCCTAAACACAACTTATTGGTTATAACACACCTTATTGGGACTCATTGGTCCCAACTGACCCTTGTTGCCTTTAAACACTCCTTTTTGGTCCTATTGGTTATATACACACCTTATTGGGAGTTATTGGTACCAACTGACCCTTGTTGCCCTTAAACACAACTTTTTGGTCCTATTGGTTATATACACACCTTATTGGGCCATCATTGGTCCTAAACACAACTTATTGGTTATATACACACCTTATTAGGACTCATTGGTCCCAATTGACCCTTATCGCTCCTAAACACACCTTTTTGTTCCTATTGGTTTTATACACACCTTATTGGGCCATCATTGGTACTAAACACAACTTATTGGCCATCATTGGTCCTAAACACAACCTATTGATTATATACACACCTTATTGCGCCATCATTGGTCCTAAACACAACTTATTGGTTATATACACACCTCAATGGGACTCATTGGTCCCAACTGACCCTTGTTGCCCTTAAATACTCCTTTTTTGTCCTATTGGTTATATACAAACCTTATTGGGCCATCATTGGTCCTAAACACAACTTATTGGTTATATACACACCTTATTGGGACTCATTGGTCCCAACTGTCCCTTGTTGCCCCTAACCACACCTTTTTAGTCCTATTGGTTATATACCCACCTTATTGGGCCATCATTGGTCCCAAACACAACTTATTGGCCATCATTGGTCGTAAACACAACTTATTGGTTATATACACATCTTTACTAGGACTCATTGGTCCAATTTGAACCTTGGTTCCCCTAAACAAACCTTTTTGGTCCTATTGGTTATATACACACCTTATTGGGCCATCATTGGTCCTAAACGCATCTTATTGGTTATATACACCTTATTGAGATTCATTGGTCCCAACTGACCCTCGTTGCCCCTAAACACACCTTTTTGGTCCTATTGGTTATATACACACTTTATTGGGCCATTATTGGTCCTAAATACAACTTACTAGTTATATACACACCTTATTAGGACTCATTGGTCCCAATTGACCCTTATCGCGCCTAAACACACCTTTTTGGTCCTATTGGTTTTATACACACCTTATTGGGGTATCATTGGTACTAAACACAACTTATTGGCCATTATTGGTCCTAAACACAACCTATTGATTATATACACACCTTATTGGGCCATCATTGGTCCTAAACACAACTTATTGGTTATATACACACCTTATTGGGACTCATTGGTCCCAACTGACCCTTGTTGCCCTTAAATACTCCTTTTTTGTCCTATTGGTTATATACAAACCTTATTGGGCCATCATTGGTCCTAAACACAACTTATTGGTTATATACACACCTTATTGGGACTCATTGGTCCCAACTGTCCCTTGTTGCCCCTAGACACACCTTTTTAGTCCTATTTTTATATACACACCTTATTGGGCTATCATTGGTACTAAACATAACTTATTGGCCATCATTGGTCCTAAACACAACCTATTGGTTATATACGCACCTTATTGGGACTCATTGGTCCCAACTCACCCTTGTTGCCCTTAAACACTCCTTTTTGGTCCTATTGGTTATATACACACCTTATTGGGCCATCAGTGGTCCTAAACGCATCTTATTGGTTATATACACCTTATTGAGATTCATTGGTCCCAACTGACCCTCGTTGCCCCTAAACACACCTTTTTGGTCCTATTGGTTATATACACACCTTATTGGGCCATCATTGGTCCTAAACACAACTTACTGGTTATATATACACCTTATTAGGACTCATTGGTCCAACTGACCCTTGTTTCCCTTAAGTACTCCTTTTTTGTCCTATTGGTTATATACAAACCTTATTGGGCCATCATTGGTCCTAAACACAACTTATTGGTTATATACACACCTTATTGGGACTCATTGGTCCCAACTGTCCCTTGTTGCCCCTAAACACACCTTTTTAGTCCTATTGGTTATATACACACCTTATTGGGCCATCATTGGTCCCAAACATAATTTATTGGCCATCATTGGTCGTAAACACAACTTATTGGTTATATACACATCTTTACTGGGACTCATTGGTCCAAATTGAACCTTGGTTCCCCTAAACAAACCTTTTTGGTCCTATTGGTTATATACACACCTTATTGGGCCATCATTGGTCCTAAACGCATCTTATTGGTTATATACACCTTATTGAGATTCATTGGTCCTAACTGACCCTCGTTGCCCCTAAACACACCTTTTTGGTCCTATTGGTTATATACACACTTTATTGGGCCATTATTGGTCCTAAATACAACTTACTAGTTATATACACACCTTATTAGGACTCATTGGTCCCAATTGACCCTTATCGCGCCTAAACACACCTTTTTGGTCCTATTGGTTTTATACACACCTTATTGGGGCATCATTGGTACTAAACACAACTTATTGGCCATCATTGGTCCTAAACACAACCTATTGATTATATGCACACCTTATTGCGCCATCATTGGTCCTAAACACAACTTATTGGTTATATACACACCTTATTGGGACTCATTGGTCCCAACTGACCCTTGTTGCCCTTAAATACTCCTTTTTTGTCCTATTGGTTATATACACACCTTATTGGGCCATCATTGGTCCTAAACACAACCTATTGGTTATATACACACCTTATTGGGACTCATTGGTCCCAATTGACCCTTATCGACCCTAAACACACCTTTTTAGTCCTATTGGTTATATACACACCTTATTGGGCAATCGTTGGTACTAAACACAACTTATTGGCCATCATTGGTCCTAAACACAACCTATTGGTTATATACGCACTTTATTGCGCCATCATTGGTCCTAAACACAACTTATTGGTTATATACACACCTTATTGGGACTCATTGGTCCCAACTGACCCTTGTTGCCTTTAAACACTCCTTTTTGGTCCTATTGGTTATATACACACCTTATTGGGAGTTATTGGTACCAACTGACCCTTGTTGCCCTTAAACACAACTTTTTGGTCCTATTGGTTATATACACACCTTATTGGGCCATCATTGGTCCTAAACACAACTTATTGGTTATATACACACCTTATTAGGACTCATTGGTCCCAATTGACCCTTATCGCCCCTAAACACACCTTTTTGGTCCTATTGGTTTTATACACACCTTATTGGGCCATCATTGGTACTAAACACAACTTATTGGCCATCATTGGTCCTAAACACAACCTATTGATTATATACACACCTTATTGCGCCATCATTGGTCCTAAACACAACTTATTGGTTATATACACACCTCAATGGGACTCATTGGTCCCAACTGACCCTTGTTGCCCTTAAATACTCCTTTTTTGTCCTATTGGTTATATACAAACCTTAATGGGCCATCATTGGTCCTAAACACAACTTATTGGTTATATACACACCTTATTGGGACTCATTGGTCCCAACTGTCCCTTGTTGCCCCTAAACACACCTTTTTAGTCCTATTGGTTATATACACACCTTATTGGGCCATCATTGGTCCCAAACACAACTTATTGGCCATCATTGGTCGTAAACACAACTTATTGGTTATATACACATCTTTACTAGGACTCATTGGTCCAAATTGAACCTTGGTTCCCCTAAACAAACCTTTTTTGTGACACCCGAGAATTTCAAGGTTAACTTCCGTTAGACAAACCCGTTAGTTACGTTATAAGTGTTAACTTAAGTAACTAATGCTTAACTAGGCCGAATACGTCCACGACCTTTGGTTGATCACCGAACCCGTCCATATGTGTTATGTGTTCATCATTGATTGTCCTTAATGTGCAATGTGATTTAAATACATGACTTATTATTGTGAATAGCATGATTAATTGTAAATACTTGATTATGTGAAAAATTGCCTAAATTTGGTAGTCAGCGAAACTACCGAGCGAAACTATAGATTCGCCCGGTAGCTGGCTAGACTGATCAATGTACCCGAGATTAGAGCCAGTTTCGCCAGCCAGCGAAACTGCCAGCGAAACTAGCCTCTGATATAAATAAACTTAATAAACCCTAAGTAGCCTCATTTGCCTCATTTCACAATCAACACACACACACACTTCTCTGGAACCTGGTCAGCCGAGAATACCATCAAGAGACCAAGATCTTAGCCTCTAGACCATCATCTCATCTCATTCATCGATTCTAGAATCATCCGTGAGTCCCAAAAACTATGTTTTATGCTTTTCTATATGTTTTCTTCTTAAAGCATGCTCAAATCTTCATGTAACTGCTTGATCTCTTAATATGTTGCTTTAGGATGCTAGATCTACCATAAAGTCAGAAACTTTACGTGTAAAAACATACCATGATGATGATTTATGCTAGATTAGGTCATTTTAGGTTAAAATGTGCTTTTGGGTGATTTGATGACTAAATGCATGTTAAACGTGTTAAAGTTGCTTGATTTATGTTAGTAAATGCCTATGGATGCTAGATAATGAATTGCATGTATGATCAGAAGCTGTTAGGTTGATTTTTAGGCAAATCCGTATGTTTTTCGCGACCAGCGAAACTGTGTGTTCTCTGGGCGAAACTAAGTAGCGAAATTATATCTCCTTCCAGCGACACTGACCAGCGAAACTATAGTGTCGCCGGGTAACCTGACCAGACCAGCTCGAGCGAAACTATCGAGCGAAATACCTGAACGAAAGTTCAAACCAGTTTCCCTGCGAAACTAGGCTAGCGAAACTGCGTCAGCAGTTTCGGGCGAAACTAGCCTAGCGAAACTGTGTCACCGGGCATTGCCTAGCGAAAGTGCTGCCCGTGCACCTAGCGAAACTGCCTAGCGAAACTATGCTAGCGAAACTAAGACCTGACCTAAAAACCAAACTTGTGAAATTTGCTTAAGTGTTATGCCATGACTTACATGATTATGCCATGATGAAACATGTTTGATATCTGATTTATATGAACCCTTGTTTATGATCAACCATTGGTGTCGTGTGTCGGTATGTCGAGTCATAGTTGCAACGTGCTATGTTATGGGCCATAGTGACGTTAAGTAAAGATTAGACACAAAACTAATACTTAAGACCTAAACGTGTTCTAGGTCCTCGTTAAACAACAATACTTGGATTACTTAGCAAGTGTAGCAGTGCAACCCAAAGGTGAGTGTCACTAACCCGCTTACCGTGAGTCCGTTTGGGCCACACCGAATAACTTAACGAAAAACAATGCTGATTAAACTCGAGAGTGCTAGGCACCTCACTGATAAACTTGAGAACTCGGGATGCTCGGCACCCACTTGATGAACTGAAGTGTTTTATGGGAACACTTGTGAACTCTGAACAAACTGTTTTTCTGAAACAAAACTGAAAACGTTTTAATATGGCTAGTGTAGGTTAAAGTCTAAACCATATGATATCACATGTTTTCTAAGGATGCCTTATAACTTAAAAGTCCTCAACTAAAATTGTGCCATTAATTTGTGAAAGCGAGGGGATGTTGGGTAGATCTACTGGAGTTTGACAAACTCCGCCCCGTGGCACGGGGAGTGCACGGAGGAACAATATCAGCCTATTTGACCGTAGTCCCGGGGAGGACACGGGGGAGGCAAAAACCGCGATGACTATGTCCGCACTGTACGGGATGGCTCGGCCCCCACAAAATAAGTCAGCTTTGGTACAAACTTCCTTAGAGCATGGAACAACGGATTAGCTACCCGCGATATCGGTTGAGTCCTTTAACTTTACGGAACTAGTACATACCCGATGACGTGGTCACGGACAAACCATTTATAAACTGAGAATTAATTACGAGCATTGCTTTTCATAAATAAATAACTTGTAAGTATACCTTGACTCGAATTATGATTACGAGACCGGGCCAATGCATGACAAGCCCACTGTGAACTCACCAACCGTTAGGTTGACACTTGCGTGGTTTAAACTTTTGCAGATCGCTAAGGAGTATCCGCTGGAGGTTGGCATGGCACTTGAAGACCTTTGTTTTGATTTAAACTAAACTTGGGAATTTTAAAACAATGTTTATGTAAAGCACGTGGTTAGTGCTAAGACAATATTTTATTCCGCTGCGTTGTGTTTGAAACTTTGATTTATAATTTGTGTTTGAACTAATCCTGATTCGTTTAGTATTTGTAACTATGGTTGTGGATCCTGGTCTAGTCGCGCCCCTTAACGGTATAAACTCCGTTAGTGGTATTTTGGGGGTGTGACAGATTGGTATCAGAGCCATAAGTTGCAGAGAACTGGAATCATTTTTGAAAACGATTTGGAAACTGCAACTTGAAAACCTTGGTTACAAAACGAACAAACAAATTCCCAAAGACAAAATTTTTACGTGCCAACCTGGGATACTCGCTCTGCTGTGTAAGTAAAAGCTTAGTACGTACAGATATATGTATATATATATATAAGTATATATATAGACCGTGTCTAAGTAGTCTAACGGAAGACCTTAGGAAATTTTCACACACGAATACGAAATGCGACCGCGAATACGCACACTACTCTGGGGAAAGCGACAACGAAACGATGCTACACGCTACGTCCTGATTTCTACTACGACGACTACGCCGACGGTGACTTTATGGGAAGCCGACCTTCGACGATAGCACTCACGACGTTCCTCGACGACGCCTCGATTTTGCACGAAAATTTTTCTGGACTAATAGTGGGATAACGGGAACTGGCTAATATACATATTATGGGATATGTATAAGATATAACTGTGACTGAACACTGGCTACTTTAACTGTTCAGCAAGATGTCTGGAAGAGGAAACGGAAGAGGCGGCATAAACATGACGCCTGCACAGCTGCAAGCGATGATTACTGAACATGTGCAAGCCGCGGTGGCAGCCGTCCAAGCTGCATATGCCGCACAGGGTAACTATTATGCCGGTTAAGGCACAAAGCAATTATATCATGACCTGTTTAATTTTAAAATCCGAACTATTTATGCATCAGGAAACCAGCACCACTGCACGTTCAAGTCCTTCATGGACTGTAAGCCGATGACATTTTCCGGCGAAGAAGGAGCTGTAGGACTCCTTAGGTGGATTGAGAAGTCCGAAAAGGTTTTCTCCATGTGTAACTGCCCAGCTGAAAGCAAGGTGAAGTTTGCTACTGGTACCTTCGAAGGAGCTGCACTCTCCTGGTGGAACGCTGAAATTCAGATGGTTGGGCTAGACGCGGCTAATAACATGCAGTGGGCAGCATTTAAGGATCTGATTATGGAAGAATACTGTCCACGTGACCAAGTCAAGAAGCTTGAGGGCGAATTCCTGAATTTGAAGATGTCTGGGTCTGAGATTGAACAGTACACTGCACGATATCACGAGTATGAGGTCCTATGTCCCACAATGGTCGATGCTGAGTTCAAACGCATTGAGCGTTATCTGGAAGGCCTCGCGCCTCAAATCAAAGGATTGGTGACTGCCAGCAACCCTGCGAACGTGCAACAAGCCATCCGTTTGGCTCACAAGCTCACTGATCAGGAAGTTGAGAAAGGTACACTTCCTGCAAGAGTCACTGAAAAGACTGCCCTTGAGTGGCAAGAGAAAGGCTGATGATGAAGCTCCTGAAAACTCAATGAATGTTCAGAGTGTTGGGTAACAGCACTGGGAGGTCTTATCAACTCCCAAAGCCAAAGCAAGAGGTCTGGGAATAACAGTGGCAACTACCGCCAGGGCGGAAATGGTCAGAGTAACTACAGGGGTAACCTACCCATGTGTAACAGATGCGGGAAGCATCATGCTGGTGTTTGTAGAAAGAGTCTGAGCTGTGAAAGGTGTGGCAAGGGAGGCCACGAAGCGAAAGATTGTTGGGCAACTTTACCCGAGCAACAAAACCGCCCCAGAAGGAACAACAACAATCAAGGGAACAACTATGGGAACAATCGGGGAAATGGAAACAATGGTCAGAACCAGAACAACAATGGGGGAGCCCGTGGCTGCTTTGAGTGTGGTGCTCAAGGTCACATTAAAAGAGACTGCCCTCAGCTGAGAAGACAAGGGAACGGTAACCAGGGGAATAACGGTGGAAACCCGGGTAACGGGAATGGTAATGGGAATGGCAATGGAAATGGTGGAAACGGAAATGGTGGAAATGGTAGAGGTCGAGCTTTCGTCATGGGTCAGGGTGAAGCTCGCAATGACGCCAACGTGATTAATGGTAAATTTATTTTGAACGGTTTCTTTGCTACTGTTTTATTTGATTCTGGCGCTGAGAAAAGTTTTATTTCCACTAAATTTGCTAAACTGATTAATGCTAAACCAATTGCCCTAGACGCTAAGTATGTGGTAGAACTAGCAAATGGTAAACTTCATGATACGACCCAGATAGTTAAGGATTGTAAGCTAGAACTAGCTGGCCATACATTAGGAATTGACCTTATGCCTTTCCCGATTGGTAGTTTCGACGTTATAGTAGGAATGGATTGGTTATCCGAAAACCGAGCTGAAATCTTATGTAAGGAAAAAGTGGTTCGTATTCCACTCGAAGACGGCAAAGTGTTAACGGTTCAAGGAGAAAAAGGTGGAACAGTCACCGGCATTATTTCATTCCTTAAAGCTCAGAAATGCCTCCGTAAGGGTCACTTCGCGATTCTTGCAAACGTCACTGACACGACACATCCCGAGCGCAAAATTGATGATTACCCGATAGTTCGCGACTTCCGAGATGTATTTCCTGAAGATCTGCCTGGTTTGCCTCCATTTCGACAAGTTGAGTTTGGGATTGATTTAGCTCCAGGTGCCGCTCCGATCGCACGCGCACCTTACCGATTGGCTGTAAGTGAACTCAACGAACTCTCCTCACAACTGCAAGAGCTACTCGACAAGGGGTTTATTCGTCCAAGTTCGTCTCCATGGGGAGCTCCGGTGTTATTTGTTAAGAAGAAGGATGGAACGTTCCGCATGTGCATTGACTACCGAGAGCTTAACAAAGTTACGATCAAGAATCGGTATCCACTTCCTCGAATCGACGATCTCTTCGATCAACTGCAAGGTTCAAGCTACTTCTCAAAGATCGATCTACGGTCTGGTTATCACCAACTTCGTGTTCGTGAAGAGGATGTTCCTAAGACTGCTTTTAGAACTCGGTATGGTCACTACGAGTTCCTGGTTATGCCGTTTGGGCTAACCAATGCACCTGCCGTATTTATGGATCTGATGAATCGAGTGTGCAAGCCGTACCTCGATAAGTTTGTGATAGTCTTCATCGACGATATTTTGATCTACTCCAAGTCAAAGGAAGAACACGAGGAGCATCTGCGTCTTATTTTGGAATTGCTTCGCAAGGAACAGCTTTATGCTAAGTTTTCGAAATGCGATTTTTGGATTCGCGAAGTCCAGTTTCTTGGACACATTGTTAATGAGGAAGGAATTCATGTCGATCCAGCCAAAGTGGAAGCTATAAAGAACTGGTCTACCCCAAGAGCGCCAACAGAAATCCGACAATTTTTAGGACTTGCCGGATATTATCGAAGGTTTATTAAGGGTTTCTCTCAATTGGCTCAACCCTTAACGGCCTTAACGCACAAAGGAGTGCAATACAGATGGGGTGAAAAAGAAGAGCGCGCGTTCCAAACGCTTAAAGATATGTTATGTTCGGCTCCAATTCTTGCGTTACCCGATGGAATTGACGATTTTGTGGTTTACTGCGATGCATCAATCCAAGGACTCGGTTGTGTGTTGATGCAACGAGATAAAGTGATTGCCTATGGGTCCAGGCAACTAAAGGATACTGAAAAGAATTATACAACGCATGATTTGGAAATGGGAGCCGTTGTTCATGCACTCAAGATTTGGAGACATTACCTATATGGAACAAAGTGCACAATATTCACCGATCATAAAAGTCTACAGCACATCTTTGATCAGAAAGACCTCAACATGCGACAACGACGGTGGGTCGAGTTACTAAATGATTATGATTTGGCCATTAAGTATCATCCTGGAAAAGCCAACGTTGTGGCTGATGCCCTAAGCAGAAAAGAGTACGAAAAGCCTCGTCGGGTACGAGCGCTTCAACTTACAATACATTCAGGATTACCGGATCGGATCCGTGACTGCCAACGAGAAGCTTTGAAAGCAGAAAACTTCGCAGCTGAAGCACTGCGTGGTGTAGATGGCCATTCTGAAGTTAAGTCCGATGGACTCACGTACTATAATGACAGAATCTGGGTTCCTTTGTTTGGAAATCTCCGTGAGCTCGTGATGGACGAGGCTCACAAGTCAAGATACTCGGTGCACCCTGGATCAGATAAAATGTATCAGGACTTGAAAAATCTTTATTGGTGGCCGAATATGAAAGCCGACATTGCTCGATATGTGGCTAAGTGTCTTAACCTGCTCAAGAGTCAAGATTGAATACCAAAAGCCTTCTGGTTTACTGCAACAACCAAAGATCCCAGAATGGAAATGGGAGGACATCTCCATGGATTTTGTAACGGGACTACCTCATCGATCAAATCAACCGGATGCGATTTGGGTTGTCATCGATCGGTTAACCAAATCTGCACATTTCATTCCGATGAAGGAAAGTGATAATATGGATAAATTGACAAAGCTGTACATCGACAAAATTGTGAAGCTTCACGGTGTGCCTAAGACTATCATTTCTGATCGAGATCCTCGATTTACTTCCCGGTTATGGCAATCAATGCAGGAAGCATTGGGAACCCGACTAGATATGAGTACAGCCTATCACCCACAAACAGATGGTCAATCGGAACGAACGATTCAAACCTTAGAAGATATGCTCCGAGCTTGCGTCCTTGACTTTGGGAAAGATTGGGAGACTCACCTTCCACTGGTGGAGTTCTCTTACAACAATAGTTATCATTCAAGCATAGGTGCTGCACCTTTTGAAGCACTTTATGGCAGAAAATGTAGATCGCCCGTGTGTTGGGCTGAAACGGGTGAGAAAGGACTTACTGGACCGGAAGTTATCCATGATATGACCGAACGAATTATTCAAATCAGGCAACGGCTAGCTGCAGCACGTGATCGACAAAAGAGTTATGCCGACAAACGCCGAAAACCTCTAAAGTTCGAGGTGGGTGACAAAGTGTTATTGAAGGTATCTCCCTGGAAGGGAGTGATACGCTTCGGGAAGCGTGGAAAGTTAAATCCTCGCTACATCGGTCCGTTTGAAATTATTGGGGAAGTAGGCCCGGTGGCCTACCGACTTCAACTCCCTGCTGAACTCGATGGAGTTCACAACGTGTTTCACGTTTCCAACCTAAAGAAATGTCTGGCTGAAGACATCGAAATAATTCCTCTGGAGGAATTGGAAATCGACGAACATTTGAGATTTATCGAGCAACCGGTAGAAATCATGGGACGCGAGGAGAAAGCCCTCAAACGTAGCAAGATTCCGATCGTCAAGGTGCGATGGAACTCAAGACGTGGACCTGAATATACTTGGGAACGTGAGGATCAGATGAAGAAAAAGTATCCTCACTTGTTTGAGCAAACGTCCACGGAAACTCAAGGTATGATTTAATTTTGGGGACCAAAATTCCTTAACAGGAGGAGGATGTGACAACCCTAAAACTTTTTGCTTTCTTTCCCCCAGCGACGATAGCAACGACGACAGCTGATGCTGCGAACGCTACGACACAAGAATAATTTTCGGGACGAAAATTCCAATTTCAGGGGAATGATGTGACACCCGAGAATTTCAAGGTTAACTTCCGTTAGACAAACCCGTTAGTTACGTTATAAGTGTTAACTTAGTAACTAATGCTTAACTAGGCCGAATACGTCCACGACCTTTGGTTGATCACCGAACCCGTCCATATGTGTTATGTGTTCATCATTGATTGTCCTTAATGTGCAATGTGATTTAAATACATGACTTATTATTGTGAATAGCATGATTAATTGTAAATACTTGATTATGTGAAAATTGCCTAAATTTGGTAGTCAGCGAAACTACCGAGCGAAACTATAGATTCGCCCGGTAGCTGGCTAGACTGATCAATGTACCCGAGATTAGAGCCAGTTTCGCCAGCCAGCGAAACTGCCAGCGAAACTAGCCTCTGATATAAATAAACTTAATAAACCCTAAGTAGCCTCATTTGCCTCATTTCACAATCAACACACACACACACTTCTCTGGAACCTGGTCAGCCGAGAATACCATCAAGAGACCAAGATCTTAGCCTCTAGACCATCATCTCATCTCATTCATCGATTCTAGAATCATCCGTGAGTCCCAAAAACTATGTTTTAAGCTTTTCTATATGTTTTCTTCTTAAAGCATGCTCAAATCTTCATGTAACTGCTTGATCTCTTAATATGTTGCTTTAGGATGCTAGATCTACCATAAAGTCAGAAACTTTACGTGTAAAAACATACCATGATGATGATTTATGCTAGATTAGGTCATTTTAGGTTAAAATGTGCTTTTGGGTGATTTGATGACTAAATGCATGTTAAACGTGTTAAAGTTGCTTGATTTATGTTAGTAAATGCCTATGGATGCTAGATAATGAATTGCATGTATGATCAGAAGCTGTTAGGTTGATTTTTAGGCAAATCCGTATGTTTTTCGCGACCAGCGAAACTGTGTGTTCTCTGGGCGAAACTAAGTAGCGAAATTATATCTCCTTCCAGCGACACTGACCAGCGAAACTATAGTGTCGCCGGGTAACCTGACCAGACCAGCTCGAGCGAAACTATCGAGCGAAATACCTGAACGAAAGTTCAAACCAGTTTCCCTGCGAAACTAGGCTAGCGAAACTGCGTCAGCAGTTTCGGGCGAAACTAGCCTAGCGAAACTGTGTCACCGGGCATTGCCTAGCGAAAGTGCTGCCCGTGCACCTAGCGAAACTGCCTAGCGAAACTATGCTAGCGAAACTAAGACCTGACCTAAAAACCAAACTTGTGAAATTTGCTTAAGTGTTATGCCATGACTTACATGATTATGCCATGATGAAACATGTTCGATATCTGATTTATATGAACCCTTGTTTATGATCAACCATTGGTGTCGTGTGTCGGTATGTCGAGTCATAGTTGCAACGTGCTATGTTATGGGCCATAGTGACGTTAAGTAAAGATTAGACACAAAACTAATACTTAAGACCTAAACGTGTTCTAGGTCCTCGTTAAACAACATACTTGGATACTTAGCAAGTGTAGCAGTGCAACCCAAGGTGAGTGTCACTAACCCGCTTACCGTGAGTCCGTTTGGGCCACACCGAATAACTTAACGAAAAACAATGCTGATTAAACTCGAGAGTGCTAGGCACCTCACTGATAAACTTGAGAACTCGGGATGCTCGGCACCCACTTGATGAACTGAAGTGTTTTATGGGAACACTTGTGAACTCTGAACAAACTATTTTTCCGAAACAAAACTGAAAACGTTTTAATATGGCTAGTGTAGGTTAAAGTCTAAACCATATGATATCACATGTTTTCTAAGGATGCCTTATAACTTAAAAGTCCTCAACTAAAATTGTGCCATTAATTGTAAAGCGAGGGGATGTTGGGTAGATCTACTGGAGTTTGACAAACTCCGCCCCGTGGCACGGGGAGTGCACGGAGGAACAATATCAGCCTATTTGACCGTAGTCCCGGGGAGGACACGGGGGAGGCAAAAACCGCGATGACTATGTCCGCACTGTACGGGATGGCTCGGCCCCCACAAAATAAGTCAGCTTTGGTACAAACTTCCTTAGAGCATGGAACAACGGATTAGCTACCCGCGATATCGGTTGAGTCCTTTAACTTTACGGAACTAGTACATACCCGATGACGTGGTCACGGACAAACCATTTATAAACTGAGAATTAATTACGAGCATTGCTTTTCATAAATAAATAACTTGTAAGTATACCTTGACTCGAATTATGATTACGAGACCGGGCCAATGCATGACAAGCCCACTGTGAACTCACCAACCGTTAGGTTGACACTTGCGTGGTTTAAACTTTTGCAGATCGCTAAGGAGTATCCGCTGGAGGTTGGCATGGCACTTGAAGACCTTTGTTTTGATTTAAACTAAATTGGGAATTTAAAACAATGTTTATGTAAAGCACGTGGTTAGTGCTAAGACAATATTTTATTCCGCTGCGTTACGTTTGAAACTTTGATTTATAATTTGTGTTTGAACTAATCCTGATTCGTTTAGTATTTGTAACTATGGTTGTGGATCCTGGTCTAGTCGCGCCCCTTAACGGTATAAACTCCGTTAGTGGTATTTTGGGGGTGTGACATTTTTGGTCCTATTGGTTATATACACACCTTATTGGGCCATCATTGGTCCTAAACGCATCTTATTGGTTATATACACCTTATTGAGATTCATTGGTCCCAACTGACCCTCGTTGCCCCTCAACACACCTTTTTGGTCCTATTGGTTATATACACACTTTATTGGGCCATTATTGGTCCTAAATACAACTTACTAGTTATATACACACCTTATTAGGACTCATTGGTCCCAATTGACCCTTATCGCGCCTAAACACACCTTTTTGGTCCTATTGGTTTTATACACACCTTATTGGGGTATCATTGGTACTAAGCACAACTTATTGGCCATCATTGGTCCTAAACACAACCTATTGATTATATACACACCTTATTGCGCCATCATTGGTCCTAAACACAACTTATTGGTTATATACACACCTTATTGGGACTCATTGGTCCCAACTGACCCGTGTTGCCCTTAAATACTCCTTTTTTGTCCTATTGGTTATATACAAACCTTATTGGGCCATCATTGGTCCTAAACACAACTTATTGGTTATATACACACCTTATTGGGACTCATTGGTCCCAACTGTCCCTTGTTGCCCCTAAACACACCTTTTTAGTCCTATTGGTTATATACACACCTTATTGGGCCATCATTGGTCCCAAACACAACTTATTAGCCATCATTGGTCGTAAACACAACTTATTGGTTATATACACATCTTCACTAGGACTCATTGGTCCAAATTGAACCTTGGTTCCCCTAAACAAACCTTTTTGGTCCTATTGGTTATATACACACCTTATTGGGCCATCATTGGTCCTAAATGCATCTTATTGGTTATATACACCTTATTGAGATTCATTGGTCCCAACTGACCCTCGTTGCCCCTAAACACACCTTTTTGGTCCTATTGGTTATATACACACTTTATTGGGCCATTATTGGTCCTAAATACAACTTACTAGTTATATACACACCTTATTAGGACTCATTGGTCCCAATTGACCCTTATCGCGCCTAAACACACCTTTTTGGTCCTATTGGTTTTATACACACCTTATTGGGGTATCATTGGTACTAAACACAACTTATTGGCCATCATTGGTCCTAAACACAACCTATTGATTATATACACACCTTATTGCTCCATCATTGGTCCTAAACACAACTTATTGGTTATATACACACCTTATTGGGACTCATTGGTCCCAACTGACCCTTGTTGCCCTTAAATACTCCTTTTTTGTCCTATTGGTTATATACAAACCTTATTGGGCCATCATTGGTCCTAAACACAACTTATTGGTTATATACACACCTTATTGGGACTCATTGGTCCCAACTGTCCCTTGTTGCCCCTAGACACACCTTTTTAGTCCTATTTTTATATACACACCTTATTGGGCTATCATTGGTACTAAACACAACTTATTGGCCATCATTGGTCCTAAACACAACCTATTGGTTATATACGCACCTTATTGGGACTCATTGGTCCCAACTCACCCTTGTTGCCCTTAAACACTCCTTTTTGGTCCTATTGGTTATATACACACCTTATTGGGCCATCATTGGTCCTAAACGCATCTTATTGGTTATATACACCTTATTGAGATTCATTGGTCCCAACTGACCCTCGTTGCCCCTAAACACACCTTTTTGGTCCTATTGGTTATATACACACCTTATTGCGCCATCATTGGTCCTAAACACAACTTACTGGTTATATATACACCTTATTGGGACTCATTGGTCCCAACTGACCCTTGTTGCCCTTAAATACTCCTTTTTTGTCCTATTGGTTATATACAAACCTTATTGGGCCATCATTGGTCCTAAACACAACTTATTGGTTATATACACACCTTATTGGGACTCATTGGTCCCAACTGTCCCTTGTTGCCCCTAAACACACCTTTTTAGTCCTATTGGTTATATACACACCTTATTGGGCCATCATTGGTCCCAAACATAACTTATTGGCCATCATTGGTCGTAAACACAACTTATTGGTTATATACACATCTTTACTGGGACTCATTGGTCCAAATTGAACCTTGGTTCCCCTAAACAAACCTTTTTGGTCCTATTGGTTATATACACACCTTATTGGGCCATCATTGGTCCTAAACGCATCTTATTGGTTATATACACCTTATTGAGATTCATTGGTCCTAACTGACCCTCGTTGCCCCTAAACACACCTTTTTGGTCCTATTGGTTATATACACACTTTATTGGGCCATTATTGGTCCTAAATACAACTTACTAGTTATATACACATACCTTATTAGGACTCATTGGTCCCAATTGACCCTTATCGCGCCTAAACACACCTTTTTGGTCCTATTGGTTTTATACACACCTTATTGGGGCATCATTGGTACTAAACACAACTTATTGGCCATCATTGGTCCTAAACACAACCTATTGATTATATACACACCTTATTACGCCATCATTGGTCCTAAACACAACTTATTGGTTATATACACACCTTATTGGGACTTATTGGTCCCAACTGACCCTTGTTGCCCTTAAATACTCCTTTTTTGTCCTATTGGTTATATACACACCTTATTGGGCCATCATTGGTCCTAAACACAACCTATTGGTTATATACACACCTTATTGGGACTCATTGGTCCCAATTGACCCTTATCGCCCCTAAACACACCTTTTTAGTCCTATTGGTTATATACACACCTTATTGGGCAATCATTGGTACTAAACACAACTTATTGGCCATCATTGGTCCTAAACACAACCTATTGATTATATACACACCTTATTGAGATTCATTGGTCCCAACTCACCCTTGTTGCCCTTAAACACTCCTTTTTGGTCCTATTGGTTATATACACACCTTATTGGGCCATCATTGGTCCTAAACGCATCTTATTGGTTATATACACCTTATTGAGATTCATTGGTCCCAACTGACCCTCGTTGCCCCTAAACACACCTTTTTGGTCCTATTGGTTATATACACACCTTATTGGGCCATCATTGGTCCTAAACACAACTTACTGGTTATATACACACCTTATTGGGCCATCATTGGTACTAAACACAACTACTGGCCATCATTGGTCCTAAACACAACCAATTGATTATATACACACCTTATTGCGCCATCATTGGTCCTAAACACAACTTATTGGTTATATACACACCTTATTGGGACTCATTGGTCCCAACTGACCCTTGTTGCCCTTAAATACTCCTTTTTTGTCCTATTGGTTATATACAAACCTTATTGGGCCATCATTGGTCCTAAACACAACTTATTGGTTATATACACACCTTATTGGGACTCATTGGTCCCAACTGTCCCTTGTTGCCCCTAAACACGCCTTTTTAGTCCTATTTGTTATATACACACCTTATTGGGCTATCATTGGCACTAAACACAACTTATTGGCCATCATTGGTCCTAAACACAACCTATTGGTTATATACGCACCTTATTAGGACTCATTGGTCCCAACTGACCCTTGTTGCCCTTAAACACTCCTTTTTGGTCCTATTGGTTATATACACACGTTATTGGGCCATCATTGGTCCTAAACACAACTTATTGGTTATATACACACCTTATTAGGACTCATTGGTCCAAATTGACCCTTATCGCCCCTAAACACACCTTTTTGGTCCAATTGGTTTTATACACACCTTATTGGGCCATCATTGGTCCTAAACACAACTTATTGGCCATCATTGGTCCTAAACATAACTTATTGGCCATCATTGGTCTTAAACACAACTTATTAGTTATATACATACCTGAATGGGACTCATTGGTCCCAACTGACCCTTGTTGCCCTTAAATACTCCTTTTTTGTCCTATTGGTTATATACACACCTTATTGGGCCATCATTGGTCCTAAACACAACTTATTGGTTATATACACACCTTATTAGGACTCATTGGTCCAACTTGACCCTTATCGCCCCTAAACACACCTTTTTGGTCCTATTGGTTTTATACACACCTTATTGGGCCATCATTGGTACTAAACACAACTTATTGGCCATCATTGGTCCTAAACACAACCTATTGATTATATACACACCTTATTGCGCCATCATTGGTCCTAAACACAACTTATTGGTTATATACACACCTCAATGGGACTCATTGGTCCCAACTGACCCTTGTTGCCCTTAAATACTCCTTTTTTGTCCTATTGGTTATATACAAACCTTATTGGGCCATCATTGGTCCTAAACACAACTTATTGGTTATATTCACACCTTATTGGGACTCATTGGTCCCAACTGTCCCTTGTTGCCCCTAAACACACCTTTTTAGTCCTATTGGTTATATACACACCTTATTGGGCCATCATTGGTCCCAAACACAACTTATTGGCCATCAGTGGTCGTAAACACAACTTATTGGTTATATACACATCTTTACTGGGACTCATTGGTCCAAATTGAACCTTGGTTCCCCTAAACAAACCTTTTTGGTCCTATTGGTTATATACACACCTTATTGGGCCATCATTGGTCCTAAACGCATCTTATTGGTTATATACACCTTATTGAGATTCATTGGTCCCAACTGACCCTCGTTGCCCCTAAACACACCTTTTTGGTCCTATTGGTTATATACACACTTTATTGGGCCATTATTGGTCCTAAATACAACTTACTAGTTATATACACACCTTATTAGGACTCATTGGTCCCAATTGACCCTTATCGCGCCTAAACACACCTTTTTGGTCCTATTGGTTTTATACACACCTTATTGGGGCATCATTGGTACTAAACACAACTTATTGGCCATCATTGGTCCTAAACACAACCTATTGATTATATACACACCTTATTGCGCCATCATTGGTCCTAAACACAACTTATTGGTTATATACACACCTTATTGGGACTCATTGGTCCCAACTGACCCTTGTTGCCCTTAAATACTCCTTTTTTGTCCTATTGGTTATATACACACCTTATTGGGCCATCATTGGTCCTAAACACAACTTATTGGTTATATACACACCTTATTGGGACTCATTGGTCCCAATTGACCCTTATCGCCCCTAAACACACCTTTTTATTCCTATTGGTTATATACACACCTTATTGGGCCATCATTGGTACTAAACACAACTTATTGGCCATCATTGGTCCTAAACATAACCTATTGGTTATATACGCACCTTATTGCGCCATCATTGGTCCTAAACACAACTTATTGGTTATATACACAATTTATTGGGACTCATTGGTCCCAACTGACCCTTGTTGCCCTTAAACACTCCTTTTTGGACCTATTAGTTATATACACACCTTATTGGGACTCATTGGTACCAACTGACCCTTGTTGCCCCTAAACACAACTTTTTGGTCCTATTTGGTTATATACACACCTTTTAGGGCCATTATTGCTCCTAAAGACAACTTATTGGTTATATACACACCTTATTTGTGATAAACCACGAGACGATCTTACTACAGCATGATTCGGTAATCGAATAACAACGAGAAGTAAATAAAGCTTTGCTTTATTGATTCACTAAGAAGTTACAAGCTAGAGAGAGAAACACCTTCAGTTACACACAGTTAAGAGATATAGAAAATAACAGAACTAACTAACTCTCTCTAACACGAACTATTTATAGTTACTTAGTCATAAGCCAGTGGATCACTAGCAGACTATCTGGTCCGCCGTATCAACTGGTCCGGCGGATCAAGTGATCCGGCCAGATGACTAACTAACTCACACAGACGCTCTAGATAAGATACAATACACGAGACACACGTTAGCATAGGAATATGCTCTAACAATTGGGACTCATTGGTCCCAACTGTCCCTTGTTGCCCCTAAACACACCTTTTTGGTCCTTCTGGTTACATATACACCTTATTGGGCCATCATTGGTCCTAAACACAACTTATTGGCCATCATTGGTCCTAAACACAACTTATTGGCCATCATTGGTCTTAAACGAAACTTATTGGTTATATAAACATCTTATTGGGACTCATTGGTCCGAACTGACCCTCGTTTCATCTAAACACGCCTTATTGGGCCACCATTGGTCCTAAACACAACTTATTGGCCATCATTGGTCCTAAACACAATTTATTGGCTATATACACACCTTATTGGGCCATCATTGGTCCCAAACACAACTTATTGGCCATTATTAGTCCTAAACACAACTTATTGGTTATATACACATCATTATTGGGACTCATTGGTCCAAATTGAACCTTGGTTCCCCTAAACAAACCTTTTTGGTCCTATTGGTTATATACACACCTTATTGGGCCATCATTGGTCCTAAACACAACTTATTGGTTATATACACCTTATTGAGATTCATTGGTCCCAACTGACCCTCGTTGCCCCTAAACACACATTATTGGTCCTATTGGTTATATACACACCTTATTGGGCCATCATTGGTCCTAAGCAGAACTTACTGGTTATATACACACCTTATTGGGACTCATTGGTCCCAATTGACCCTTATCGCCCCGAAACACACACCTTTTTGGTCCTATTGGTTTTATACACACCTTATTGGGCCATCATTGGTACTAAACACAACTTATTGGCCATCATTGGTCCTAAACACAACCTATTGGTTATATACACACCTTATTGGGCCATCATTGGTCCTAAACAGAACTTACTGGTTATATACACACCTTATTGGGACTCATTGGTCCCAATTGACCCTTATCTCCCCTAAACACACCTCTTTAGTCCTATTGGTTATATACACACCTTATTGGGCCATCATTGGTACTAAACACAACTTATTGACCATCATTGGTCCTAAACACAACCTATTGGTTATATACGCACCTTATTGCACCATCATTGGTCCTAAACACAACTTATTGGTTATAGACACACCTTATTGGGACTCATTGGTCCCAATTGACCCTTGTTGCCTTTAAACACTCCTTTTTGGTCCTATTGGTTATATACACACCTTATTGGGACTCATCGGTACCAACTGACCCTTGTTGCCCCTAAACACAACTTTTTGGTCCTATTGGTTATATACACACCTTTTTGGGCCATCATTACTCCTAAAGACAACTTATTGGTTATATACACACCTTATTGGGACTCATTGGTCCTAACTGTCCTTTGTTGCCCCTAAACACACCTTTTTGGCCCTATTGGTTACATATACACCTTATTGGGCCATCATTGGTCCTAAACACAACTTATTGGCCATCATTGGTCCTAAACACAACTTATTGGCCATCATTGGTCTTAAACACAACTTATTGGTTATATAAACACCTTATTGGGACTCATTGGTCCGAACTGACCCTCGTTGCACCCAAACACACCTTATTGGGCCATCATTGGTCCTAAACACAACTTATTGGCCATCATTGGTCCTAAACATAACTTATTGGCTATATACACACCTTATTGGGCCATCATTGGTCCCAAACACAACTTATTAGCCATCATTGGTCCTAAACACAACTTATTGGTTATATACACATCTTTATTGGGACTCATTGGTTCCAATTGACCCTTGGTTCCCCTAAACAAAACTTTTTGGTCTTATTGGTTATATACACACCTTATTGGGCCATCATTGGTCCTAAACACAACTTATTGGTTATATACACCTTATTGGGATTCATAGGTCCCAACTGACCCTCGTTGCCCCTAAACACACCTTTTTGGTCCTATTGGTTATATACACACCTTATTGGGACTCATCGGTACCAACTGACCCTTGTTGCCCCTAAACACAACTTTTTGGTCCTATTGGTTATATACACACCTTTTTGGGCCATCATTACTCCTAAAGACAACTTATTGGTTATATACACACCTTATTGGGACTCATTGGTCCTAACTGTCCTTTGTTGCCCCTAAACACACCTTTTTGGCCCTATTGGTTACATATACACCTTATTGGGCCATCATTGGTCCTAAACACAACTTATTGGCCATCATTGGTCCTAAACACAACTTATTGGCCATCATTGGTCTTAAACACAACTTATTGGTTATATAAACACCTTATTGGGACTCATTGGTCCGAACTGACCCTCGTTGCACCCAAACACACCTTATTGGGCCATCATTGGTCCTAAACACAACTTATTGGCCATCATTGGTCCTAAACATAACTTATTGGCTATATACACACCTTATTGGGCCATCATTGGTCCCAAACACAACTTATTAGCCATCATTGGTCCTAAACACAACTTATTGGTTATATACACATCTTTATTGGGACTCATTGGTTCCAATTGACCCTTGGTTCCCCTAAACAAAACTTTTTGGTCTTATTGGTTATATACACACCTTATTGGGCCATCATTGGTCCTAAACACAACTTATTGGTTATATACACCTTATTGGGATTCATAGGTCCCAACTGACCCTCGTTGCCCCTAAACACACCTTTTTGGTCCTATTGGTTATATACACACCTTATTGGGCCATCATTGGTCCTAAACACAACTTACTGGTTATATACACACCTTATTGGGACTCATTGGTCCCAATTGACCCTTATCGCCCCTAAACACACCTTTTTAGTCCTATTGGTTATATACACACCTTATTGGGCCATCATTGGTACTAAACACAACTTATTGGCCATCATTGGTCCTAAACATCACCTATTGGTTATATACGCACCTTATTGCGCCATCATTGGTCCTAAAGACAACTTATTGGTTATATACACACCTTATTGGGACTCATTGGTCCCAACTGACCCTTATTGCCCTTAAATACTCCTTTTTTGTCCTATTGGTTATATACAAACCTTATTGGGACTCATCGGTACCAACTGACCCTTGTTGCCCCTAAACACAACTTTTTGGTCCTATTGGTTATATACACACCTTTTTGGGCCATCATTACTCCTAAAGACAACTTATTGGTTATATACACACCTTATTGGGACTCATTGGTCCTAACTGTCCTTTGTTGCCCCTAAACACACCTTTTTGGCCCTATTGGTTACATATACACCTTATTGGGCCATCATTGGTCCTAAACACAACTTATTGGCCATCATTGGTCCTAAACACAACTTATTGGCCATCATTGGTCTTAAACACAACTTATTGGTTATATAAACACCTTATTGGGACTCATTGGTCCGAACTGACCCTCGTTGCACCCAAACACACCTTATTGGGCCATCATTGGTCCTAAACACAACTTATTGGCCATCATTGGTCCTAAACATACCTTATTGGCTATATACACACCTTATTGGGCCATCATTGGTCCTAAACACAACTTATTGGTTATATACACATCTTTATTGGGACTCATTGGTTCCAATTGACCCTTGGTTCCCCTAAACAAAACTTTTTGGTCTTATTGGTTATATACACACCTTATTGGGCCATCATTGGTCCTGAACACAACTTATTGGTTATATAGACCTTATTGGGATTCATAGGTTCCAACTGACCCTCGTTGCCCCTAAACACACCTTTTTGGTCCTATTGGTTATATACACACCTTATTGGGCCATCATTGGTCCTAAACACAACTTACTGGTTATATACACACCTTATTGGGACTCATTGGTCCCAATTGACCCTTATCGCCCCTAAACACACCTTTTTAGTCCTATTGGTTATATACACACCTTATTGAGCCATCATTGGTACTAAACACAACTTATTGGCCATCATTGGTCCTAAACATAACATATTGGTTATATACGCACCTTATTGCGCCATCATTGGTCCTAAACACAACTTATTGGTTATATACACACCTTATTGGGACTCATTAGTCCCAACTGACCCTTATTGCCCTTAAATACTCCTTTTTTGTCCTATTGGTTATATACAAACCTTATTGGGCCATCATTGGTCCTAAACACAACCTATTGGTTATATACGCACCTTATTGTGCCATCATTGGTCCTAAACACAACTTATTGGTTATATACACACCTTATTGGGACTCATTGGTCCCAACTGACCCTTGTTGCCCTTAAACACTCCTTTTTGGTCCTATTGGTTATATACACACCTTATTGGGACTCATTGGTACCAACTGACCCTTGTTGCCCCTAAACACAACTTTTTGGTCCTATTTGTGTCACCGGGCATTGCCTAGCGAAAGTGCTGCCCGTGCACCTAGCGAAACTGCCTAGCGAAACTGTGCTAGCGAAACTAAGACCTGACATAAAAACCAAACTTGTGAAATTTGCTTAAGTGTTATGCCATGACTTACATGATTATGCCATGATGAAACATGTTTGATATCTGATTTATATGAACCCTTGTTTATGATCAACCATTGGTGTCGTGTGACGGTATGTCGAGTCATAGTTGCAACGTGCTATGTTATGGGCCATAGTGACGTTAAGTAATGATTAGACACGAAACTAATACTTAAGACCTAAACGTGTTCATAGGTCTTCGTTAAACAACAATAATTTGGATTACTTGGAGTGTAGCAGTGCAACCAAAGGTGAGTGTCACTAACCCGTTTACTGTGAGTCCGTTTGGGCCACACCGAACAACTTAACGAAAAACAATGCTGACAAATACATGAGAATTCGGGAATGCTCGGCACCCACTTGATGAACTGAAGTGTTTTATGGGAAACACTTGTGGACTTAAACAAACTATTTCTGAAACAAATCTGAAAACGTTTTAATATGGCTAGTGTAGGTTAAAGTCTGAACCATATGATATCACATGTTTTCTAAGGATGCCTTATAACTTAAAAGTCCTCAACTAAAATTGTGCCATTAATTGTAAAGCGAGGGGATGTTGGGTAGATCTACTGGAGTTTGACAAACTCCGCCCCGTGGCACGGGGAGTGCACGGAGGAACAATATCAGCCTATTTGACCGTAGTCCTGGGGAGGACACGGGGGAGGCAAAAACCGCGATGACGTAGGTCCGCACCGTACGGGATGGCTCGGCCCCCACAAAATAAGTCAGCTTTGGTACAAACTTCCTTAGAGCATGGAACAACGGATTAGCTACCCGCGATATCGGTTGAGTCCTTTAACTTTCGGAACTAGTACATACCCGATGACGTAGGTCACGGACAAACCATTTATAAACTGAGATTTAATTACGAGCATTGCTTTTCACAAATAAATAACTTGTAAGTATACTTTGACACGAATTATGATTATGAGACCGGGCCAATGCATGACAAGCCCACTGTGAACTCACCAACCGTTAGGTTGACACTTGCGTGGTTTAAACTTTTGCAGATCGCTAAGGAGTATCCGCTGGAGGTTGGCATGGCACGAGAAGATATTTATTTCTGTTTAAACTAAACTTGGGAATTTTAAAACAATGTTTATATAAAGCACGTGGTTAGTGCTAAGACAATATTTTATTTCCGCTGTGTGTATTTAAGACTCTGATTTATAACTTGTGTTTGAACTAACCCTGATTCGTTTAGTATTTGTAACTATGGTTGTGGATCCTGGTCTAGTCGCGCCCCTTAACGGTATAAACTCCGTTAGTGGTATTTTGGGGGTGTGACAGATTGGTATCAGAGCCAGGTTGCAGAGAACTGGAATCATTTTTGAAAACGATTTGGAAACTGCAACTTGAAAACCTTGGTTACAAAACAAATAAACAAATTCCCAAAGACAAAATTTTTACGTGCCAACCTGGGATACTCGCTCTGCTGTGTAAGTAAAAGCTTAGTACGTATGTATATATATATATATAAATATATATATAGACCGTGTCTAGGAAGTCTAACGGAAGACCTTAGGAAATTTTCACACGAATACGAAATGCGAACGCGAATACGCACACTACTCTGGGGAAAGCGACAACGAAACGATGCTACACGCTACGTCCTGATTTCTACTACGATGACTACGCCGACGGTGGCTTTTATGGGAAAGCCGACTTTCGACGATAGCACTTACGACTTACTCCGACGACGCCTCGATTTTGCACGAAAATTTTTCTGGACTAATAGAGGGATAACGGGAAACTGATAAAATACATATTATGGGATATGTATAGATATAACTGTGACTGAACACTGGCTACTTTAACTATTCAGCAAGATGTCTGGAAGAGGAAACGGAAGAGGCAACATAAACATGACGCCTGCACAGCTGCAAGCGATGATTAATGAACATGTGCAAGCCGCGGTGGCAGCCGTCCAAGCTGCATATGCCGCACAGGGTAACTATTATGCCGGTTAAGGCACAAAGCGATTATATCATGACCTGTTTAATTTTAAAAATCCGAACTATTTATGCATCAGGAAACCACCACCACTGCACGTTCAAGTCCTTCATGGACTGCAAGCCGATGACATTTTCCGGCGAAGAAGGAGCTGTAGGACTCCTTAGGTGGATTGAGAAGTCTGAAAAGGTTTTCTCCATGTGTAACTGCCCAGCTGAAAGCAAGGTGAAGTTTGCTACTGGTACCTTCGAAGGAGCTGCACTCTCCTGGTGGAACGCTGAAATTCAGATGGTTGGGCTAGACGCGGCTAATAACATGCAATGGGCAGCATTTAAGGATCTGATTATGGAGGAGTACTGTCCTCGTGACCAAGTGAAGAAGCTAGAAGGCGAATTCTTGAATCTGAAGATGATTGGGTCTGAAGTCGAGCAGTACACTGCACGATATCATGAGTATGAGGTCTTGTGCCCCACAATGGTCGATGCTGAGTTCAAACACATTGAGCGTTATCTGGAAGGCCTCGCGCCTCAAATCAAAGGATTGGTGACTGCCAGCAACCCTGCGAACGTGCAACAAGCCATCCGTTTGGCTCACAAGCTTACTGATCAGGAAGTTGAGAAAGGTACACTTCCTTCTAGGATCACTGAGAAGACTGCCCTTAGTGGCAAAAGAAAGGCCGAAGATGAAGCTCCTGAGAACTCCATGAATGTTCAGAGTGTTGGAAACAGCACTGGGAGATCTTATAACTCCCAAGGTCAAAGCAAGAGGTCCGGGAACAACAGTGGTAACTACCGCCAGGGTGGCAATGGGCAAAGCAACTACAAGGGTAACCTGCCTTTGTGTAACAAGTGTGGGAAACATCATGCTGGTGTTTGTAGGAAGAATCTGAACTGCGAAAGGTGTGGCAAGGGAGGCCACGAAGCAAAAGACTGTTGGGCGATTCTGCCTGAGCAACAAAACCGCCCCAGGAGGAACAACAACAATCATGGAAACAACAACTATGGGAACAATCGGGGCAATGGGAACAACAACGGTCAGAACCAGAACAACAACAATGGGGGAGCCCGTGGCTGCTTTGAGTGTGGTGCTCAAGGTCACATTAAAAGAGACTGCCCTCAGCTGAGAAGACAAGGGAACGGTAACCAGGGGAACAACGGCGGGAATGGTAATGGTGGAAACGGAAATGGTGGAAATGGTAGAGGTCGAGCTTTTGTCATGGGTCAGGGTGAAGCTCGCAATGACGCCAACGTGATTAACGGTAAATTCATCCTTAATGGTTTCTTTGCTACTGTATTATTTGATTCTGGTGCTGAGAAAAGTTTTATTTCCACTAAATTTGCTAAATTGATTAATGCTAAACCGATTGCCCTAGACGCTAAATATGTGGTAGAGCTAGCTAATGGTAAACTTCATGATACGACACAAATAGTTAAGGACTGTAAGTTGGAACTAGCTGGCCATACATTAGGAATCGATCTTATGCCTTTCCCGATTGGTAGTTTTGACGTTATAGTAGGAATGGATTGGTTATCTGAGAATCGGGCTGAAATCTTATGTAAAGAAAAAGTGGTTCGTATTCCACACAAAGACGGTAAAGTGCTAACAGTTCAAGGCGAGAAAGGTGGAACAGTAACTGGTATTATTTCGTTTCTCAAAGCCCAAAAGTGCCTTCGTAAAGGTCACTTCGCTATTCTTGCAAACGTCACCGATTCGACACTTCCTGAGCGCAGAATCAACGACTACCCGATAGTCCGCGACTTCCAAGATGTATTTCCTGAAGATCTGCCTGGTTTGCCTCCATTTCGGCAAGTAGAGTTTGGAATCGACTTAGCTCCTGGAGCCGCTCCAATTGCACGCGCACCTTACCGTTTGGCTGTAAGTGAACTCAACGAACTCTCCGCACAACTTCAAGAGCTACTCGACAAGGGTTTTATTCGTCCAAGTTGGTCTCCATGGGGAGCACCGGTGTTATTTGTTAAGAAAAAGGATGGAACATTCCGAATGTGTATCGACTACCGTGAGCTCAACAAAGTTACTATCAAGAATCGATATCCACTTCCTCGAATCGACGATCTCTTCGATCAGCTACAAGGTTCAAGTTACTTCTCAAAGATTGATCTACGGTCTGGATATCACCAACTTCGCGTTCGAGATGAGGATGTCCCCAAGACTGCTTTTAGGACTCGGTATGGTCACTACGAATTCCTGGTTATGCCGTTTGGGCTAACCAATGCACCTGCTGTGTTTATGGATCTGATGAATCGAGTGTGCAAGCCGTACCTCGATAAGTTTGTGATAGTTTTCATCGATGATATTTTGATCTACTCCAAGTCAAAGGAAGAACACGAGGAGCATCTACGACTTATCTTAGAATTGCTCCGCAAGGAACAGCTTTATGCTAAGTTTTCGAAGTGCGATTTTTGGATTCGCGAAGTCCAGTTTCTTGGACACATTGTCGATAAGAATGGGATTCATGTCGATCCAGCCAAAGTGGAAGCTATAAAGAATTGGTCTACCCCAAGAGCGCCAACTGAAATCCGACAATTTTTAGGACTTGCCGGATATTACCGAAGGTTTATTAAGGGTTTCTCTCAATTGGCTCAACCCTTAACAGCCTTAACGCACAAAGGAGTGCAATATAGATGGGGTGAAAAAGAAGAACACGCGTTCCAAACGCTTAAAGACATGCTATGTTCAGCTCCAATTCTCGCGTTACCCGATGGAATTGACGACTTTGTGGTTTACTGCGATGCATCGATTCAAGGACTTGGTTGTGTGTTGATGCAACGAGACAAGGTAATTGCCTACGGGTCCATGCAACTGAAGGATACGGAAAAGAATTACACGACTCATGATTTGGAATTAGGAGCCGTGGTTCATGCACTTAAGATTTGGAGACATTACCTCTATGGAACAAAGTGCACAATATTTACTGACCACAAGAGCTTACAACACATCTTCGAACAAAAGGATCTCAACATGCGACAACGAAGATGGATCGAGTTATTAAATGATTATGACTTAGCGATTAAGTATCATCCTGGAAAAGCCAACGTTGTGGCTGATGCTTTAAGTCGGAAAGAGTATGAAAAGCCTCGAAGGGTACGAGCGCTGCAACTTACTATTCACACGGGATTGCCGAATCGAATTCGCGATGCCCAACAAGAAGCTCTGAAAGAAGAAAACTTCGCAGCTGAAGCACTGCGTGGTATAGATGGTCACTCTGAGGTTAAGACTGATGGAATCAGGTATTATAATGACAGAATTTGGGTTCCTCTACTTGGAAATCTCCGTGAGCTCGTGATGGACGAGGCTCACAAGTCAAGGTATTCGGTACACCCTGGATCGGATAAAATGTACCAGGATTTGAAGAGTTTGTATTGGTGGCCGAACATGAAAGCCGACATTGCGCGATATGTGGCTAAGTGTCTTACATGCTCAAGGGTTAAGGTTGAGTATCAAAAGCCTGCTGGATTATTGCAGCAACCCAAGATCCCAGAATGGAAATGGGAGGATATCTCCATGGATTTCGTGACGGGATTACCTCATAGGTCGAATCGACCGGATGCGATTTGGGTTATCATTGATCGGTTAACCAAATCCGCACACTTTATTCCAATGAAAGAAACCGACAGCATGGATAAGTTCACGAAACTGTACATTGACCGAATTGTGGCACGGCATGGAGTGCCTAAGACTATTATCTCTGATAGAGATCCTCGATTTACTTCCCGACTATGGCAATCTATGCAAGAATCACTAGGAACCAGACTAGACATGAGTACAACTTATCACCCGCAGACTGACGGTCAGACGGAACGAACGATTCAGACCTTAGAAGATATGCTCCGAGCTTGCGTTCTTGACTTTGGGAAAAATTGGGAGACTCACCTTCCACTGGTGGAGTTCTCTTACAACAATAGTTATCATTCAAGTATAGGTGCTGCACCTTTCGAAGCACTTTATGGCAGAAAATGTAGATCGCCCGTGTGTTGGGCTGAAACGGGTGAGAAAGGAATCACTGGACCGGAAGTTATCCATGATATGACCGAGCGAATTATTCAAATCAGGCAACGGCTAGCTGCAGCACGTGATCGACAAAAGAGTTATGCCGACAAACGCCGAAAACCTCTAAAGTTTGAGGTGGGTGACAAAGTGTTATTGAAGGTATCCCCCTGGAAAGGAGTGGTACGCTTCGGAAAGCGTGGAAAGTTAAATCCTCGCTACATCGGTCCGTTTGAAATAATTGGGACAGTAGGCCCTGTTAGAGCATATTCCTATGCCACGATGTGTCTCGTGTATTGTATCTATGTAATGAGAGCAACTGTGTGAGTCTAGTTAGGCTGCTGGGCGTATCACATGGTCCGCCGGACCAGTTGGTGCAGCGTATCAGTTGATACGCTGGGTGATACGCCGGTCAGTCTAAGTTACCTATAAATAGGTAGCATGTGTGTGTAGAGAAGAGAGCACTGATAGAGGACTCTTTGGATATATTCTACACTTCTGTGTGTGTTTCTGTGTGTGTGCTCTCAAGGCTTATTAATACAAATTCCATTTGTATTTACTTGTTTGATCTTGTCTTCATCTCATTATCACGTGATTAGCAAACGATCCATCGCTCCATGGTTTTACAAGTGGTATCAGAGCTATCTGGTTCCATTTGCTGATCATATTCTGTGATTTTGGAGATTTTTAGAGAGAGAAAGTTTGGGTTTTCTTCATTTTTCATCAAATTTCCGCAATTCCGAGTGTTTCAACGATGGAAAATGATTTCTGAGTGTTGCTGGAGTGTTTTCGCATCATAGTAAAGCAATTTCCAGCTCCAAACGTCAAATTTCACGAAAATCAGTGAATTCAGCCTCGAAATCAGTTGGTCCGCCGGATGAATTTTCTGGTCCGCCGGATGAAGTTTCTGGTCCGCTAGGCAATATTCATCGAGCTGGTCCGTGGCAGTTATAGCGTATCAGTGTGATCCGCTGGAAAAATCTGGTCCGCCGTATCAGTGTTTGGTCCGCCGGATCAATCTGATCCGCTAGTACAATTTGGTCCGCTGGTTATAAATCTGATCCGCAGGTATAATCTGGTCCGCTGAGATTGATCTGGTCCGCTTTTGATCCGCAAACAGAAATTTGGTCCGTTGAAAGTGTTTTGGTCCGCTGGCAGAAAAGTGTTCATCACTAAAACTGACGTAACTTGAGAACCGTTAAGAGTTACGGAACCCAATACCAGCCAAAACGTTCGTATCGACAAGATCTAGGACGTGTACCGGCCTACGGCCAGTACCGACAAGTTTTGACCCCCTAAATCCGCTTGGAAAGCCTCCGTTTTTGAGTTCGAAGTTTTGAGGAGTTATATTTCGGAAAATATGTCGGATTTTCAAGCGTTTTCCGCGATTCAAAATACGATGCAAGCTATCATGAACTATGATAATGAAATAGGAACAAGTCAGAAAGTTCCAAAATTACTCAGATTGGAAGATTATCATAGTTGGGTGAAGCGATTCAATGCATATGTTGGTGCAAATGATGTTGATTTTTGGATATCTTACAATAATCTATATGAGTATCCAACAGGACAAAATGGAAGGCCAGTTTTGCAACAAAGTCTTACTGGTGAGCAAAAGAAGGCATATCAAGCAGAACAAAAAGCTTATGGTGCTTTAACGATGGCTTTACCTTCCGACTTATTACATCAGTTTTCTGCGTATACTTCTGCAAAAGAATTGTGGGATGCAATTCAAAAACGATGTGAGGGTAATGATCAATTCAAGAAAAGCAAACAAAAGGTTCTAAGAAAAGAGTTCGACAATTTCAAGCATTATCCAGATGAGAATATTTCAAAGCTTATCACTAGGTTTTCACATTTGTTAAGTGAAATGGCTTTGGTTGGCATTAAAAAGGAAGAAGCTGATCTGAAAGAGAAGATACTAGAGGCATTACCTGAAAAATGGGAGAATTATGTAATGATGATTACTCATGATAAAGAATTTTCAGAATTGTCATTCATCAATTTGATTGAGCAGATACAAGCAAGAGATATGGAGTTGAGTGTCAACAAATCCATGCCTGCACAAGTACAGAATCCAGCTGCATATCGTGGTGAAAATGATTCTACCATAAATGCTAAAAAGGCAAACATTTACAGTGAAGGTCCTAGTACTGCATTTCTTGCTGGAAAAACTGAGAGTTATGGTGATTCTCCAGGTTGTACTTTTACAAGTCCAAACCGATCATCAAAGTCTACAATTCCTGATAAGGCATCTGAGGATCTAGCTTCATTGTTATCTGCATTTATATCATCGTCAAATGGTTCAATTTTTGGGAAACTTGGAGAAGTTGATTTGGTTGCAAATGACTTAGGTGAGTTGAGTGATGATCATTTGAACGAGTTAGATTTACATTGGCAATTTGCTATGATTGTTGAAAGAGGTAGGAGATACATGAAGAAGCATGGTAAACAATCTTTTATTCCAGGAGGAAAACTTGGATTGGATAAATCCAAAGTTAAGTGTTTCAAATGTTCACAAGTTGGACATTTTGCTCGTGAATGTAACAATTCAAAAGTCTCTGCATCCTCTTCTTCAACAAATAATTCTAAATCACAAGCTTTGACTTCATACACGGCTGAAGGATATGATTGGGAAAGAGATATAGCAATAATTGAAGAGAGACAGAATCAGATAGCATTAACTGCAACTCGCAATGCAGATGGTTCTACAGATTCTATCTACAAGACATCACCTGCCATGGTGTATAACGCTGATCTAAAACAATATGTTAAATTGTATCCTGATGAATCTGCACTTCTTGCCGAAGTTGGTTGTCAAGAATTACATGATTCAGATTCAGACACAAGTTCATATGAAACAGTTGTGGAAAATGGTACTGCAGAAGTGACAAAAGAGTTTCAAGAAAAATATGAATCTTTGTTAGCAGAGAATGGTTTGATCTCTGAAGAACTCAAAGCTGTTAAAGCTGAATTCGAATGTTCACAACAAAGATGTGCTGATTTAGAAAAAGTCAATTCAGAGTTGTTAACAGAAAAGGATAAATGGATTGCTGACTTTGAGAAAGAAAAGGCTGCTCATCTTGATGCAGTTCAAGATTTTGAGGATCTATTTGAAAAGAGTTATCCTGTTCAACAAAGGTATGAAAAAGCAAATGCAATTGCTGTTGAAGCTGCAGATAAAGTTTTAGAGCTTCAAGAAGAACTTTCAAAGCTTCGAGATGACAATGTTCAGATACGTGAAAAGAATGACATTTTAACAAAAGATGTTGCTTATTTTACTAAGAAGTGGGAGAAGGTTCATGCTGAGCTAATGGAGTTATGTGATACCAAAAGGCAACTGAAGGCTGAATACAATGAATTATCAGATGACTTTATTGGTACTCAGAAAGATTTGTTGGCTGCTCAAGTCAAAATATCTGAGTTAAAAGTTGAGATTCTCGCTCTTCAAAAGCAAGTAAAGAATTCAGCTATGTCTCCTACATTACTGAATTACATTTACAATCAGGAGAAGAGTGACGATAGTGTGAAATTAGAGGACTTGCATTCTGTTCCTGCTCCGGTGGTTATCTTAAATCCTCCATCTGTGTCACTTGATCCAAGAGCTGAATTGCAAGATTATTCTCAATTTGCAACACCAACAACGAAGAAGAAAAACAAATCTAAGAAACGGGAGAAGAAATTGGGTGAAGCTCCAAAGTTTGTCTCAAGTTCCAAAGTTTTGGAAGAGCAAAAGATTTGTGAGAAAGTTGATTCTGTTCCTTCATTTGCTAATGAAGAAGAAAAAGCTTTGCTTCAAAGTAACAACTTGAAAGATATTAAAGCTAAGTTCAATAGCGAGGCTAAAGAACGAAAAGTTCCAGAATCTTCTTCAAGTTCTTCAAAAATTCCAGGGTATAAACAAAAAGGCTTGGGTTATATTGTTAACGAAGAACCAGTTTCAACACTACCACAGAAGCAGCCAAAGGGGAAGGCTAAAGAGAAAGTTTCAGGTCACAAGAATCTGTCAAAGCAAAGGACACAAAAGGTGTTCAAATCAAAGAATGCTGATTACTATTCTGGAGGATCTTCTTATAGTTCTGGTAATTCTTCACGAAGTCCACCTCCAAGGTATAATTCTTCAGACGATTTCTTTGATTCCTTTGGTTCAGAAAATATTTTTGGTTATCATGATGTGTTTAAACAGGACAAGAGAAATTTACAGAATTTTGTTGATAAAAACCAAATTTTTGAATCAAATCTGGGTAGCAGTTCCCTTAATGTTTTTCAAAGGAAGTGTTATGCATGTCGTAAACCAGGGCATCTTGCTGCACAATGTCCTACGAATGCGAGCACTGACGCTTATGTGAACAAAACTGCTAAATATGTGGATTTAAATGGTCATATTTTTGATGAACCACAACCGTCGATGTACAAATCTACTAGTAAGCCGTCTTGGGCAAAGACGCAAGTTGATAATTTTGTGGATTCATTGAAAAATTTTCAATCGCCCAAGATATGGAAACCACGAGTTGTTTCCATGGCAAACAAAGACCATGTTGAAGACACCGGGCGACCCGAGGTTGTTGACTCGGGCCGATCCCAAAACCACTAATGTTTTATCTGGTGTCTGCAGGTTTCTTCAAGAAGACCTGTCATGCGTGTGTTGCTGATAGTGAAGAACTTGCCTAATTTAGTGTTTCAACGTCATATTATTTTCAAATGGTTTTCAACCAATTTTTCCAAAACTAAAACTGCAAAGTGTCAGTGTTGGTCGATCAATTTTCTTTCTTATTCATATGTTTACTTTTTGGTAGTTGTACATATTTTTAGGGGGAGAAAATTGAAAATTCAAAAAATAGTGTTTGTTTGAATTTTAGGTGGAGAAATTGGAAAAATAAAAAAATAGAAAATTGAGAAATTGATCCGACAAAAGCGAGAAATGATGGTACATCAGCATATATGTTATCTGCCATGGATAGATTAAGTCTAAAGGCTGTAGGTACTTGCATAATCTGTGAATGTGCATGACTAATCTGATATCTGCAAGTAAGATATAAACATAAAGCTTGCCTGATAATCTTTGGTTATTTGCTTCTTGATGAATGCTGTGTAATGATTCCAAAAATAGAATAAAGAGATATCCTGATGAATGCATGTTTTCATTTTGCAAAAATTTCAACTTGTTTGATTTTCTTTATTTTGTCAAACGATCGGCCTTTCTCTGCGTATCGAAAGATCGACCTGATTGGTGTTCGTTTGACGTTCTGCTTTATTTTCTTTGATGTTTCGTATAATCCATCGGACTTTCTCTGCGTGTACGGGAGTACCGACCTGATTGTTGTTGGATTATACAATTTCTGCTTTATTTTATATTTCTTATTTTCCTAAACAATCGGACTTTCTCTGCGTGCTCACAAGCCGACCTGATTGTTGTTTGTTTAGGGTTCTGCTTTATTTTTGCATGACTCATCAAGGATGATTAAATCTCTAAGAAAGTTGGTTTTATATGATAAATATGATGATTTGCCAGTATTTCTGATAGAGTGGAGGCCGAGTTATCAGTGCATGATAAAATTACCTTAAGCATATCTGAAAACGATAGAAAATGATTGGTGCATGCTGAAATAAACATAAATGTTGTATTTGCGATTATCTTGGCTTGCATGCTGATTAAGACCGAAATTGAAATGTGCTAGATGCGTTATGTCTGATATGATCTCGTGTCGTGATCTTTCTCGCAAAATACCAAAAATAGAGTGTAATTTTGTATTGCATTTATATTTCCATTTTAGTAAAAATCAAAAAGATTTTTGGTGTGTTTTAGCATAACTTTGAAAAATCAAAAAGATTTTAGGTGTGTTTTGATCTAATGTTTCTAAAAGCCAAAAAGATTTTATTTCTTAGTTGTTTTCGATCGATCAACATTTGATCCAAAATCAAAATTTCAAAATCAATATCTTGGATTCTCAAAGAGAAGTTTTGCACCAAGATTAAATTAATTTTTGGAAATTCAAAGAAAATTCTGCGCTTTTGTCTTCTAAAGTCGCAGGTTCTGTGTGTTAAGACTCGAGCATGGTGTAAAGAGGGAGTTTGTTATATCATTTTCAAGTGGATCTTGATGATCAAAGATGTTTCAAGTAGAGATCCAGCCATGCAAGCTCTGTTTCTGACAAGATTTCAAGTTGAAGATCTGATGCAACAATGTTGAAGATTGAAGACTAGAGATTTAGTTAGACTAGATACACTACACGTTAAGGGGGAGTTTGTTAGAGCATATTCCTATGCCACGATGTGTCTCGTGTATTGTATCTATGTAATGAGAGCAACTGTGTGAGTCTAGTTAGGCTGCTGGGCGTATCACATGGTCCGCCGGACCAGTTGGTGCAGCGTATCAGTTGATACGCTGGGTGATACGCCGGTCAGTCTAAGTTACCTATAAATAGGTAGCATGTGTGTGTAGAGAAGAGAGCACTGATAGAGGACTCTTTGGATATATTCTACACTTCTGTGTGTGTTTCTGTGTGTGTGCTCTCAAGGCTTATTAATACAAATTCCATTTGTATTTACTTGTTTGATCTTGTCTTCATCTCATTATCACGTGATTAGCAAACGATCCATCGCTCCATGGTTTTACAGGCCCGGTGGCCTACCGATTACGACTCCCTGCTGAACTCGATGGAGTTCACAACGTGTTTCACGTTTCCAATCTAAAGAAATGTCTGGCTGAAGACACTGAAATAATTCCTCTGGAGGAATTGGAAATTGACGAACATCTGAGATTTATTGAGCAACCAGTAGAAATCATGGGACGCGAGGAGAAAGCCCTCAAACGTAGCAAGATTCCGATCGTCAAGGTGCGATGGAACTCAAGGCGTGGACCTGAATATACTTGGGAACGTGAGGATCAGATGAAGAAAAAGTATCCTCACTTGTTTGAGCAAACGTCCACAGAAACTCAAGGTATAATTTAATTTTGGGGACCAAAATTCCTTAACGGAAGGAGGATGTGACAACCCTAAAAACTTTTTGCTTTCTTTCCCCAGCGACGACAGCAACGACGACAGCCGATGCTGCGAACGCTACGACACAAGAATAATTTTCGGGATGAAAATTCCAATTTCAGGGGAATGATGTGACACCCGAGAATTTCAAGGTTAACCTCCGTTAGACAAGTCCGTTAGTTACGATTATAAGTGTTAACTTAGTAACTAATGCTTAACTAGGCCGAATACGTCCACGTCCTTTGGTTGATCACCGAACCCGCCCATATGTGTTATGTGCTCATTCATTGATGTCATTATGTGCAATGTGATTTAAATGCATGATTTAATATTATGAATAGCATGACAAATTGTAAATCCTTGATTACGTGAAAATTTGCCTAAGTTGTGCAGCCAGCGAAACTACCGGGCGAAACTGTAGTGTCGCCCGTTAGCCGGCTAAGCTAATCAGTTAAAACGTGACCAGAGCTAGTTTCGCCTGGCCAGCGAAACTGCCAGCGAAACTAGCCTCTGATATAAATAAACTTAATAAACCCTAGTTTCTCCATTTGCCTCATTTCATCACAAACACACACACACTCCTCTCTGGAACCTGGTCAGCCGAGAAAGTCACCCAAGGACCAAGATCTCAGCCTCTAGACCATCATCTCATCTCATCTATCGATTCTAGAATCAACCGTGAGTCCCAAAACTATGTTTCTTGCTTCTTCTATGTGTTTTCTTTATAAAGTATGCTCAAACCTTCATGAAATCTTGTATGCTTCTGAGATAGTGCTTAGGGATGCTAGATCTATCATAAAGTTGACAACTTTGCGTATGAAATCCAGCCATGATAGAGATTTATGCTATTTTAGTCATTTTAGGGTTTTATATGTATTTTGGGTGATTTGATGACAAAATGCATGTTTAAGGTGTTAAAGCTTGCTGATTTATGTTGGTAAATGCATATGTATGCTAAATAATGATTTGCATGTAAGATCAGAAGCTGTTAGGTTGATTTTTAGGCAAATCCGTATGTTTTTCGCGACCAGCGAAACTGAGTGTTCTCTGGGCGAAACTATGTGGCGAAATTAGGCCTTCATTCAGCGACACTGCCGAGCGAAACTATAGTGTCGCTAGCGAAACCGACCAGACCTGCTCGAACGAAACTACCGAGCGAAATACCTGAACGAAAGTTCAAACCAGTTTCCCTGCGAAACTAGGCTAGCGAAACTGCGTCAGCAGTTTCGGGCGAAACTAGCCTAGCAAAACTGTGTCACCGGGCATTGCCTAGCGAAAGTGCTGCCCGTGCACCTAGCGAAACTGCCTAGCGAAACTGTGCTAGCGAAACTAAGACCTGACCTAAAAACCAAACTTGTGAAATTTGCTTAAGTGTTATGCCATGACTTACATGATTATGCCATGATGAAACATGTTTGATATCTGATTTATATGAACCCTTGTTTATGATCAACCATTGGTGTCGTGTGACGGTATGTCGAGTCATAGTTGCAACGTGCTATGTTATGGGCCATAGTGACGTTAAGTAAAGATTAGACACGAAACTAATACTTAAGACCTAAACGTGTTCATAGGTCTTCGTTAAACAACAATAATTTGGATTACTTGGAGTGTAGCAGTGCAACCAAAGGTGAGTGTCACTAACCCGTTTACTGTGAGTCCGTTTGGGCCACACCGAACAACTTAACGAAAAACAATGCTGACAAATACATGAGAATTCGGGAATGCTCGGCACCCACTTGATGAACTGAAGTGTTTTATGGGAAACACTTGTGGACTTAAACAAACTATTTCTGAAACAAATCTGAAAACGTTTTAATATGGCTAGTGTAGGTTAAAGTCTGAACCATATGATATCACATGTTTTCTAAGGATGCCTTATAACTTAAAAGTCCTCAACTAAAATTGTGCCATTAATTGTAAAGCGAGGGGATGTTGGGTAGATCTACTGGAGTTTGACAAACTCCGCCCCGTGGCACGGGGAGTGCACGGAGGAACAATATCAGCCTATTTGACCGTAGTCCCGGGGAGGACACGGGGGAGGCAAAAACCGCGATGACGTAGGTCCGCACCGTACGGGATGGCTCGGCCCCCACAAAATAAGTCAGCTTTGGTACAAACTTCCTTAGAGCATGGAACAACGGATTAGCTACCCGCGATATCGGTTGAGTCCTTTAACTTTACGGAACTAGTACATACCCGATGACGTAGGTCACGGACAAACCATTTATAAACTGAGATTTAATTACGAGCATTGCTTTTCACAAATAAATAACTTGTAAGTATACTTTGACAAGAATTATGATTATGAGACCGGGCCAATGCATGACAAGCCCACTGTGAACTCACCAACCGTTAGGTTGACACTTGCGTGGTTTAAACTTTTGCAGATCGCTAAGGAGTATCCGCTGGAGGTTGGCATGGCACGAGAAGATATTTATTTATGTTTAAACTAAACTTGGGAATTTTAAAACAATGTTTATGTAAAGCACGTGGTTAGTGCTAAGACAATATTTTATTTCCGCTGTGTGTATTTAAGACTCTGATTTATAACTTGTGTTTGAACTAACCCTGATTCGTTTAGTATTTGTAACTATGGTTTTGGATCCTGGTCTAGTCGCGCCCCTTAACGGTATAAACTCCGTTAGTGGTATTTTGGGGGTGTGACACTATTGGTTATATACACACCTTTTAGGGCCATCATTGCTCCTAAAGACAACTTATTGGTTATATATAAACCTTATTGGGACTCATTGGTCCCAAATGTCCCTTGTTGCCCCTAAACACACCTTTTTAGTCCTATTTGTTATATACACACCTTATTGGGCTATCATTGGTACTAAACACAACTTATTGGCCATCATTGGTCCTAAACACAACCTATTGGTTATATACGCACCTTATTGGGACTCATTGGTCCCAACTGACCCTTGTTGCCCTTAAACACTCCTTTTTGGTCCTATTGGTTATATACACACCTTATTAGGAGTCATTGGTACCAACTGACCCTTGTTGCCCCTAAACACAACTTTTTGGTCCTATTGGTTATATACACACCTTTTTAGGCCATCATTGCTCCTAAACACAACTTATTGGCAATCATTGGTCCTAAACATAACTTATTGGCCATCATTGGTCTTAAACACAACTTATTGGTTATATACACACCTGAATGGGACTCATTGGTCCCAACTGACCCTTGTTGCCCTTAAATACTCCTTTTTTGTCCATCATTGGTCCTAAACACAACCTATTGGTTATATACACACCTTATTGGGACTCATTGGTCCCAATTGACCCTTATCGCCCCTAAACACACCTTTTTAGTCCTATTGGTTATATATACACCTTATTGGGCAATCATTGGTACTAAACACAACTTATTGGCCATCATTGGACCTAAATACAACCTACTGGTTATATACGCACTTTATTACGCCATCATTGGTCCTAAACACAACTTATTGGTTATATACGCACCTTATTGGGACTCATTGGTCCCAACTGACTCTTTTTGCCTTTAAACACTCCTTTTTGGTCCTATTGGTTATATACACACCTTATTGGGAGTCATTGGTACCAACTGACCCTTGTTGCCCCTAAATACAACTTTTTGGTCCTATTGGTTATATACACACCTTTTTGGGCCATCATTGCTCCTAAAGACAATTTATTGGTTATATACACACCTTATTGGGACTGATTGGTCCCAACTGTCCCTTGTTGCCCCTAAACACACCTTTTTGGCCCTATTGGTTACATATACACCTTTTGGGCCATCATTGGTCCTAAACACAACTTATTCGCCATCATTGGTCCTAAACACAACTTATTGGCCATCATTGGTCTTAAACACAACTTATTGGTTATGTAAACACCTTATTGGGACTGATTGGTCCGAACTGACCCTCGTTGCACCTAAACACACCTTATTGGGCCATCATTGGTCCTAAACACAACTTATTGGCCATCATTGGTCCTAAACACAACATATTGGCTATATACACACCTTATTGGGCTATCATTGGTCCCAAACATAACCTATTGGCATCATTGGTCCTAAACACAACTTATTGGTTATATACACATCTTTATTGGGACTCATTGGTTCCAATTGACCCTTGGTTCCCCTAAACAAACCTTTTTGGTCCTATTGGTTATATACACACCTTATTGGGCCATCATTGGTCCTAAACACAACTTATTGGTTATATACACCTTGTTGGGATTCATAGGTCCCAACTGACCCTCGTTGCCCCTAAACACACCTTTTTGGTCCTATTAGTTATATACACACCTTATTGGGCCATCATTGGTCCTAAACACAACTTACTGGTTATATATACACCTTATTGGGACTCATTGGTCCTAATTGACCCTTATCGCCCCTAAACACACCTTTTTGGTCCTATTGGTTTTATACACACCTTATTGGGCCATCATTGGTCCTAAACACAACTTATTGGTTATATACACACCTTATTGGGACTCATTGGTCCCAACTGACCCTTGTTGCCCTTAAACACTCCTTTTTGGTCCTATTGGTTATATACACACCTTATTGGGACTCATTGGTACCAACTGACCCTTGTTGCCCCTAAACACAACTTTTTGGTCCTATTGGTTATATACACACCTTTTAGGGCCATCATTGCTCCTAAAGACAACTTATTGGTTATAGATAAACCTTATTGGGACTCATTGGTCCCAAATGTCCCTTGTTGCCCCTAAACACACCTTTTTAGTCCTATTTGTTATATACACACTTTATTGGGCTATCATTGGTACTAAACACAACTTATTGGCCATCATTGGTCCTAAACACAACCTATTGGTTATATACGCACCTTATTGGGACTCATTGGTCCCAACTGACCCTTGTTGCCCTTAAACACTCCTTTTTGGTCCTATTGGTTATATACACACCTTATTAGGAGTCATTGGTACCAACTGACCCTTGTTGCCCCTAAACACAACTTTTTGGTCCTATTGGTTATATACACACCTTTTTAGGCCATCATTGCTCCTAAACACAACTTATTGGCAATCATTGGTCCTAAACATAACTTATTGGTCATCATTGGTCTTAAACACAACTTATTGGTTATATACACACCTGAATGGGACTCATTGGTCCCAACTGACCCTTGTTGCCCTTAAATACTCCTTTTTGTCCTATTGGTTATATACACACTTTATTGGGCGGGCCATCATTGGTCCTAAACACAACCTATTGGTTATATACACACCTTATTGGGACTCATTGGTCCCAATTGACCCTTATCGCCCCTAAACACACCTTTTTAGTCCTATTGGTTATATACACACCTTATTGGGCAATCATTGGTACTAAACACAACTTATTGGCCATCATTGGTCCTAAACACAACCTATTGGTTATATACGCACTTTATTGCGCCATCATTGGTCCTAAACACAACTTATTGGTTATATACACATCTTATTGGGACTCATTAGTCCCAACTGACCCTTGTTGCCTTTAAACACTCCTTTTTGGTCCTATTGGTTATATACACACCTTATTGGGAGTCATTGGTACCAACTGACCCTTGTTGCCCCTAAACACAACTTTTTGGTCCTATTGGTTATATACACTCCTTTTTGGGCCATCATTGCTCCTAAAGACAATTTATTAGTTATATACACACCTTATTGGGACTCATTGGTCCCAACTATCCCTTGTTGCCCCTAAACACACCTTTTTGGCCCTATTGGTTACATATACACCTTTTGGGCCATCATTGGTCCTAAACACAACTTATTCGCCATCATTGGTCCTAAACACAACTTATTGGCCATCATTGGTCTTAAACACAACTTATTGATTATGTAAACACCTTATTGGGACTCATTGGTCCGAACTGACCCTCGTTGCACCCAAACACACCTTATTGGGCCTTATTGGCCATCATTGGTCCTAAACACAACATATTGGCTATATACACACCTTATTGGGCTATCATTGGTCCCAAACACAACTTATTGGCATCATTGGTCCTAAACACAACTTATTGGTTATATACACATCTTTATTGGGACTCATTGGTTCCAATTGACCCTTGGTTCCCCTAAACAAACCTTTTTGGTCCTATTGGTTATATACACACCTTATTGGGCCATCATTGGTCCTAAACACAACTTATTGGTTATATACACCTTGTTGGGATTCATACGTCCCAACTGACCCTCGTTGCCCCTAAACACACCTTTTTGGTCCTATTGGTTATATACACACCTTATTGGGCCATCATTGGTCCTAAACACAACTTACTGGTTATATATACACCTTATTGGGGACTCATTGGTCCTAATTGACCCTTATCGCCCCTAAACACACCTTTTTGATCCTATTGGTTTTATACACACCTTATTGGGCCATCATTGGTCCTAAACACAACTTATTGGTAATATACACACCTTATTGGGACTCATTGGTCCCAACTGACCCTTGTTGCCCTTAAACACTCCTTTTTGGTCCTATTGGTTATATACACACCTTATTGGGACTCATTGGTACCAACTGACCCTTGTTGCCCCTAAACACAACTTTTTGGTCCTATTGGTTATATACACACCTTTTAGGGCCATCATTGCTTCTAAAGACAACTTATTGGTTATATATAAACCTTATTGGGACTCATTGGTCCCAAATGTCCCTTGTTGCCCCTAAACACACCTTTTTAGTCCTATTTGTTATATACACACCTTATTAGGCTATCATTGGTACTAAACACAACTTATTGGCCATCATTGGTCCTAAACACAACCTATTGGTTATATACACGCCTTATTGGGACTCATTGGTCCCATCTGACCCTTGTTGCCCTTAAACACTCCTTTTTGGTCCTATTGGTTATATACACATCTTATTAGGAGTCATTGGTACCAACTGACCCTTGTGGCCCCTAAACACAACTTTTTGGTCCTATTGGTTATATACACACCTTTTTAGGCCATCATTGCTCCTAAACACAACTTATTGGCAATCATTGGTCCTAAACATAACTTAATGGCCATCATTGGTCTTAAACACAACTTATTGGTTATATACACACCTGAATGGGACTCATTGGTCCCAACTGACCCTTGTTGCCCTTAAATACTCCTTTTTGTCCTATTGATTATATACACACCTTATTGGGCCATCATTGGTCCTAAACACAACCTATTGGTTATATACACACCTTATTGGGACTCATTGGTCCCAATTGACCCTTATCGCCCCTAAACACACCTTTTTAGTCCTATTGGTTATATACACACCTTATTGGGCAATCATTGGTACTAAACACAACTTATTGGCCATCATTGGTCCTAAACACAACCTATTGATTATATACGCACTTTATTGCGCCATCATTGGTCCTAAACACAACTTATTGGTTATATACACACCTTATTGGGACTCATTGGTCCCAACTGACCCTTGTTGCCTTTAAACACTCCTTTTTGGTCCTATTGGTTATATACACACCTTATTGGGAGTCATTGGTCCTAATTGACCCTTATCGCCCCTAAACACACCTTTTTGGTCCTATTGGTGTTATACACACCTTATTGGGCCATCATTGGTACTAAACACAACTTATTGGACATCATTGGTCCTAAACACAACCAATTGATTTTATACACACCTTATTGCGCCATCATTGGTCCTAAACACAACTTATTGGTTATATACACACCTTATTGGGACTCATTGGTCCCAACTGACCCGTGTTGCCCTTAAATACTCCTTTTTTGTCCTATTGGTTATATATAAACCTTATTGGGCCATCATTGGTCCTAAACACAACTTATTGGTTATATACACACCTTATTGGGACTCATTGGTCCCAACTGTCCCTTGTTGCCCCTAAACACACCTTTTTAGTCCTATTTGTTATATACACACCTTATTGGGCTATCATTGGTACTAAACACTACTTATTGGCCATCATTGGTCCTAAACCCAACCTATTGGTTATATACGCACCTTATTGGGACTCATTGGTCCCAACTGACCCTTCTTGCCCTTAAACACTCCTTTTTGGTCCTATTGGTTATATACACACCTTATTGGGAGTCATTGGTACCAACTGACCCTTGTTTCCCCTAAACACAACTTTTTGGTCCTATTGGTTATATACACACCTTTTTAGGCCATCATTGCTCCTAAACACAACTTATTGGCAATCATTGGTCCTAAACATAACTTATTGGCCATCATTGGTCTTAAACACAACTTATTGGTTATATACACACCTTATTGGGCAATCATTGGTACTAAACACAACTTATTGGCCATCATTGGACCTAAATACAACCTACTGGTTATATACGCACTTTATTACGCCATCATTGGTCCTAAACACAACTTATTGGTTATATACGCACCTTATTGGGACTCATTGGTCCCAACTGACTCTTTTTGCCTTTAAACACTCCTTTTTGGTCCTATTGGTTATATACACACCTTATTGGGAGTCATTGGTACCAACTGACCCTTGTTGCCCCTAAATACAACTTTTTGGTCCTATTGGTTATATACACACCTTTTTGGGCCATCATTGCTCCTAAAGACAATTTATTGGTTATATACACACCTTATTGGGACTGATTGGTCCCAACTGTCCCTTGTTGCCCCTAAACACACCTTTTTGGCCCTATTGGTTACATATACACCTTTTGGGCCATCATTGGTCCTAAACACAACTTATTCGCCATCATTGGTCCTAAACACAACTTATTGGCCATCATTGGTCTTAAACACAACTTATTGGTTATGTAAACACCTTATTGGGACTGATTGGTCCGAACTGACCCTCGTTGCACCTAAACACACCTTATTGGGCCATCATTGGTCCTAAACACAACTTATTGGCCATCATTGGTCCTAAACACAACATATTGGCTATATACACACCTTATTGGGCTATCATTGGTCCCAAACATAACCTATTGGCATCATTGGTCCTAAACACAACTTATTGGTTATATACACATCTTTATTGGGACTCATTGGTTCCAATTGACCCTTGGTTCCCCTAAACAAACCTTTTTGGTCCTATTGGTTATATACACACCTTATTGGGCCATCATTGGTCCTAAACACAACTTATTGGTTATATACACCTTGTTGGGATTCATAGGTCCCAACTGACCCTCGTTGCCCCTAAACACACCTTTTTGGTCCTATTAGTTATATACACACCTTATTGGGCCATCATTGGTCCTAAACACAACTTACTGGTTATATATACACCTTATTGGGACTCATTGGTCCTAATTGACCCTTATCGCCCCTAAACACACCTTTTTGGTCCTATTGGTTTTATACACACCTTATTGGGCCATCATTGGTCCTAAACACAACTTATTGGTTATATACACACCTTATTGGGACTCATTGGTCCCAACTGACCCTTGTTGCCCTTAAACACTCCTTTTTGGTCCTATTGGTTATATACACACCTTATTGGGACTCATTGGTACCAACTGACCCTTGTTGCCCCTAAACACAACTTTTTGGTCCTATTGGTTATATACACACCTTTTAGGGCCATCATTGCTCCTAAAGACAACTTATTGGTTATAGATAAACCTTATTGGGACTCATTGGTCCCAAATGTCCCTTGTTGCCCCTAAACACACCTTTTTAGTCCTATTTGTTATATACACACTTTATTGGGCTATCATTGGTACTAAACACAACTTATTGGCCATCATTGGTCCTAAACACAACCTATTGGTTATATACGCACCTTATTGGGACTCATTGGTCCCAACTGACCCTTGTTGCCCTTAAACACTCCTTTTTGGTCCTATTGGTTATATACACACCTTATTAGGAGTCATTGGTACCAACTGACCCTTGTTGCCCCTAAACACAACTTTTTGGTCCTATTGGTTATATACACACCTTTTTAGGCCATCATTGCTCCTAAACACAACTTATTGGCAATCATTGGTCCTAAACATAACTTATTGGTCATCATTGGTCTTAAACACAACTTATTGGTTATATACACACCTGAATGGGACTCATTGGTCCCAACTGACCCTTGTTGCCCTTAAATACTCCTTTTTGTCCTATTGGTTATATACACACTTTATTGGGCGGGCCATCATTGGTCCTAAACACAACCTATTGGTTATATACACACCTTATTGGGACTCATTGGTCCCAATTGACCCTTATCGCCCCTAAACACACCTTTTTAGTCCTATTGGTTATATACACACCTTATTGGGCAATCATTGGTACTAAACACAACTTATTGGCCATCATTGGTCCTAAACACAACCTATTGGTTATATACGCACTTTATTGCGCCATCATTGGTCCTAAACACAACTTATTGGTTATATACACACCTTATTGGGACTCATTAGTCCCAACTGACCCTTGTTGCCTTTAAACACTCCTTTTTGGTCCTATTGGTTATATACACACCTTATTGGGAGTCATTGGTACCAACTGACCCTTGTTGCCCCTAAACACAACTTTTTGGTCCTATTGGTTATATACACTCCTTTTTGGGCCATCATTGCTCCTAAAGACAATTTATTAGTTATATACACACCTTATTGGGACTCATTGGTCCCAACTATCCCTTGTTGCCCCTAAACACACCTTTTTGGCCCTATTGGTTACATATACACCTTTTGGGCCATCATTGGTCCTAAACACAACTTATTCGCCATCATTGGTCCTAAACACAACTTATTGGCCATCATTGGTCTTAAACACAACTTATTGATTATGTAAACACCTTATTGGGACTCATTGGTCCGAACTGACCCTCGTTGCACCCAAACACACCTTATTGGGCCTTATTGGCCATCATTGGTCCTAAACACAACATATTGGCTATATACACACCTTATTGGGCTATCATTGGTCCCAAACACAACTTATTGGCATCATTGGTCCTAAACACAACTTATTGGTTATATACACATCTTTATTGGGACTCATTGGTTCCAATTGACCCTTGGTTCCCCTAAACAAACCTTTTTGGTCCTATTGGTTATATACACACCTTATTGGGCCATCATTGGTCCTAAACACAACTTATTGGTTATATACACCTTGTTGGGATTCATACGTCCCAACTGACCCTCGTTGCCCCTAAACACACCTTTTTGGTCCTATTGGTTATATACACACCTTATTGGGCCATCATTGGTCCTAAACACAACTTACTGGTTATATATACACCTTATTGGGGACTCATTGGTCCTAATTGACCCTTATCGCCCCTAAACACACCTTTTTGATCCTATTGGTTTTATACACACCTTATTGGGCCATCATTGGTCCTAAACACAACTTATTGGTAATATACACACCTTATTGGGACTCATTGGTCCCAACTGACCCTTGTTGCCCTTAAACACTCCTTTTTGGTCCTATTGGTTATATACACACCTTATTGGGACTCATTGGTACCAACTGACCCTTGTTGCCCCTAAACACAACTTTTTGGTCCTATTGGTTATATACACACCTTTTAGGGCCATCATTGCTTCTAAAGACAACTTATTGGTTATATATAAACCTTATTGGGACTCATTGGTCCCAAATGTCCCTTGTTGCCCCTAAACACACCTTTTTAGTCCTATTTGTTATATACACACCTTATTAGGCTATCATTGGTACTAAACACAACTTATTGGCCATCATTGGTCCTAAACACAACCTATTGGTTATATACACGCCTTATTGGGACTCATTGGTCCCATCTGACCCTTGTTGCCCTTAAACACTCCTTTTTGGTCCTATTGGTTATATACACATCTTATTAGGAGTCATTGGTACCAACTGACCCTTGTGGCCCCTAAACACAACTTTTTGGTCCTATTGGTTATATACACACCTTTTTAGGCCATCATTGCTCCTAAACACAACTTATTGGCAATCATTGGTCCTAAACATAACTTAATGGCCATCATTGGTCTTAAACACAACTTATTGGTTATATACACACCTGAATGGGACTCATTGGTCCCAACTGACCCTTGTTGCCCTTAAATACTCCTTTTTGTCCTATTGATTATATACACACCTTATTGGGCCATCATTGGTCCTAAACACAACCTATTGGTTATATACACACCTTATTGGGACTCATTGGTCCCAATTGACCCTTATCGCCCCTAAACACACCTTTTTAGTCCTATTGGTTATATACACACCTTATTGGGCAATCATTGGTACTAAACACAACTTATTGGCCATCATTGGTCCTAAACGCAACCTATTGATTATATACGCACTTTATTGCGCCATCATTGGTCCTAAACACAACTTATTGGTTATATACACACCTTATTGGGACTCATTGGTCCCAACTGACCCTTGTTGCCTTTAAACACTCCTTTTTGGTCCTATTGGTTATATACACACCTTATTGGGAGTCATTGGTCCTAATTGACCCTTATCGCCCCTAAACACACCTTTTTGGTCCTATTGGTGTTATACACACCTTATTGGGCCATCATTGGTACTAAACACAACTTATTGGACATCATTGGTCCTAAACACAACCAATTGATTTTATACACACCTTATTGCGCCATCATTGGTCCTAAACACAACTTATTGGTTATATACACACCTTATTGGGACTCATTGGTCCCAACTGACCCGTGTTGCCCTTAAATACTCCTTTTTTGTCCTATTGGTTATATATAAACCTTATTGGGCCATCATTGGTCCTAAACACAACTTATTGGTTATATACACACCTTATTGGGACTCATTGGTCCCAACTGTCCCTTGTTGCCCCTAAACACACCTTTTTAGTCCTATTTGTTATATACACACCTTATTGGGCTATCATTGGTACTAAACACTACTTATTGGCCATCATTGGTCCTAAACCCAACCTATTGGTTATATACGCACCTTATTGGGACTCATTGGTCCCAACTGACCCTTCTTGCCCTTAAACACTCCTTTTTGGTCCTATTGGTTATATACACACCTTATTGGGAGTCATTGGTACCAACTGACCCTTGTTTCCCCTAAACACAACTTTTTGGTCCTATTGGTTATATACACACCTTTTTAGGCCATCATTGCTCCTAAACACAACTTATTGGCAATCATTGGTCCTAAACATAACTTATTGGCCATCATTGGTCTTAAACACAACTTATTGGTTATATACACACCTTATTGGGCAATCATTGGTACTAAACACAACTTATTGGCCATCATTGGACCTAAATACAACCTACTGGTTATATACGCACTTTATTACGCCATCATTGGTCCTAAACACAACTTATTGGTTATATACGCACCTTATTGGGACTCATTGGTCCCAACTGACTCTTTTTGCCTTTAAACACTCCTTTTTGGTCCTATTGGTTATATACACACCTTATTGGGAGTCATTGGTACCAACTGACCCTTGTTGCCCCTAAATACAACTTTTTGGTCCTATTGGTTATATACACACCTTTTTGGGCCATCATTGCTCCTAAAGACAATTTATTGGTTATATACACACCTTATTGGGACTGATTGGTCCCAACTGTCCCTTGTTGCCCCTAAACACACCTTTTTGGCCCTATTGGTTACATATACACCTTTTGGGCCATCATTGGTCCTAAACACAACTTATTCGCCATCATTGGTCCTAAACACAACTTATTGGCCATCATTGGTCTTAAACACAACTTATTGGTTATGTAAACACCTTATTGGGACTGATTGGTCCGAACTGACCCTCGTTGCACCTAAACACACCTTATTGGGCCATCATTGGTCCTAAACACAACTTATTGGCCATCATTGGTCCTAAACACAACATATTGGCTATATACACACCTTATTGGGCTATCATTGGTCCCAAACATAACCTATTGGCATCATTGGTCCTAAACACAACTTATTGGTTATATACACATCTTTATTGGGACTCATTGGTTCCAATTGACCCTTGGTTCCCCTAAACAAACCTTTTTGGTCCTATTGGTTATATACACACCTTATTGGGCCATCATTGGTCCTAAACACAACTTATTGGTTATATACACCTTGTTGGGATTCATAGGTCCCAACTGACCCTCGTTGCCCCTAAACACACCTTTTTGGTCCTATTAGTTATATACACACCTTATTGGGCCATCATTGGTCCTAAACACAACTTACTGGTTATATATACACCTTATTGGGACTCATTGGTCCTAATTGACCCTTATCGCCCCTAAACACACCTTTTTGGTCCTATTGGTTTTATACACACCTTATTGGGCCATCATTGGTCCTAAACACAACTTATTGGTTATATACACACCTTATTGGGACTCATTGGTCCCAACTGACCCTTGTTTCCCTTAAACACTCCTTTTTGGTCCTATTGGTTATATACACACCTTATTGGGACTCATTGGTACCAACTGACCCTTGTTGCCCCTAAACACAACTTTTTGGTCCTATTGGTTATATACACACCTTTTAGGGCCATCATTGCTCCTAAAGACAACTTATTGGTTATAGATAAACCTTATTGGGACTCATTGGTCCCAAATGTCCCTTGTTGCCCCTAAACACACCTTTTTAGTCCTATTTGTTATATACACACTTATTGGGCTATCATTGGTACTAAACACAACTTATTGGCCATCATTGGTCCTAAACACAACCTATTGGTTATATACGCACCTTATTGGGACTCATTGGTCCCAACTGACCCTTGTTGCCCTTAAACACTCCTTTTTGGTCCTATTGGTTATATACACACCTTATTAGGAGTCATTGGTACCAACTGACCCTTGTTGCCCCTAAACACAACTTTTTGGTCCTATTGGTTATATACACACCTTTTTAGGCCATCATTGCTCCTAAACACAACTTATTGGCAATCATTGGTCCTAAACATAACTTATTGGTCATCATTGGTCTTAAACACAACTTATTGGTTATATACACACCTGAATGGGACTCATTGGTCCCAACTGACCCTTGTTGCCCTTAAATACTCCTTTTTGTCCTATTGGTTATATACACACTTTATTGGGCGGGCCATCATTGGTCCTAAACACAACCTATTGGTTATATACACACCTTATTGGGACTCATTGGTCCCAATTGACCCTTATCGCCCCTAAACACACCTTTTTAGTCCTATTGGTTATATACACACCTTATTGGGCAATCATTGGTACTAAACACAACTTATTGGCCATCATTGGTCCTAAACACAACCTATTGGTTATATACGCACTTTATTGCGCCATCATTGGTCCTAAACACAACTTATTGGTTATATACACACCTTATTGGGACTCATTAGTCCCAACTGACCCTTGTTGCCTTTAAACACTCCTTTTTGGTCCTATTGGTTATATACACACCTTATTGGGAGTCATTGGTACCAACTGACCCTTGTTGCCCCTAAACACAACTTTTTGGTCCTATTGGTTATATACACTCCTTTTTGGGCCATCATTGCTCCTAAAGACAATTTATTAGTTATATACACACCTTATTGGGACTCATTGGTCCCAACTATCCCTTGTTGCCCCTAAACACACCTTTTTGGCCCTATTGGTTACATATACACCTTTTGGGCCATCATTGGTCCTAAACACAACTTATTCGCCATCATTGGTCCTAAACACAACTTATTGGCCATCATTGGTCTTAAACACAACTTATTGATTATGTAAACACCTTATTGGGACTCATTGGTCCGAACTGACCCTCGTTGCACCCAAACACACCTTATTGGGCCTTATTGGCCATCATTGGTCCTAAACACAACATATTGGCTATATACACACCTTATTGGGCTATCATTGGTCCCAAACACAACTTATTGGCATCATTGGTCCTAAACACAACTTATTGGTTATATACACATCTTTATTGGGACTCATTGGTTCCAATTGACCCTTGGTTCCCCTAAACAAACCTTTTTGGTCCTATTGGTTATATACACACCTTATTGGGCCATCATTGGTCCTAAACACAACTTATTGGTTATATACACCTTGTTGGGATTCATACGTCCCAACTGACCCTCGTTGCCCCTAAACACACCTTTTTGGTCCTATTGGTTATATACACACCTTATTGGGCCATCATTGGTCCTAAACACAACTTACTGGTTATATATACACCTTATTGGGGACTCATTGGTCCTAATTGACCCTTATCGCCCCTAAACACACCTTTTTGATCCTATTGGTTTTATACACACCTTATTGGGCCATCATTGGTCCTAAACACAACTTATTGGTAATATACACACCTTATTGGGACTCATTGGTCCCAACTGACCCTTGTTGCCCTTAAACACTCCTTTTTGGTCCTATTGGTTATATACACACCTTATTGGGACTCATTGGTACCAACTGACCCTTGTTGCCCCTAAACACAACTTTTTGGTCCTATTGGTTATATACACACCTTTTAGGGCCATCATTGCTTCTAAAGACAACTTATTGGTTATATATAAACCTTATTGGGACTCATTGGTCCCAAATGTCCCTTGTTGCCCCTAAACACACCTTTTTAGTCCTATTTGTTATATACACACCTTATTAGGCTATCATTGGTACTAAACACAACTTATTGGCCATCATTGGTCCTAAACACAACCTATTGGTTATATACACGCCTTATTGGGACTCATTGGTCCCATCTGACCCTTGTTGCCCTTAAACACTCCTTTTTGGTCCTATTGGTTATATACACATCTTATTAGGAGTCATTGGTACCAACTGACCCTTGTTGCCCCTAAACACAACTTTTTGGTCCTATTGGTTATATACACACCTTTTTAGGCCATCATTGCTCCTAAACACAACTTATTGGCAATCATTGGTCCTAAACATAACTTAATGGCCATCATTGGTCTTAAACACAACTTATTGGTTATATACACACCTGAATGGGACTCATTGGTCCCAACTGACCCTTGTTGCCCTTAAATACTCCTTTTTGTCCTATTGATTATATACACACCTTATTGGGCCATCATTGGTCCTAAACACAACCTATTGGTTATATACACACCTTATTGGGACTCATTGGTCCCAATTGACCCTTATCGCCCCTAAACACACCTTTTTAGTCCTATTGGTTATATACACACCTTATTGGGCAATCATTGGTACTAAACACAACTTATTGGCCATCATTGGTCCTAAACACAACCTATTGATTATATACGCACTTTATTGCGCCATCATTGGTCCTAAACACAACTTATTGGTTATATACACACCTTATTGGGACTCATTGGTCCCAACTGACCCTTGTTGCCTTTAAACACTCCTTTTTGGTCCTATTGGTTATATACACACCTTATTGGGAGTCATTGGTCCTAATTGACCCTTATCGCCCCTAAACACACCTTTTTGGTCCTATTGGTGTTATACACACCTTATTGGGCCATCATTGGTACTAAACACAACTTATTGGACATCATTGGTCCTAAACACAACCAATTGATTTTATACACACCTTATTGCGCCATCATTGGTCCTAAACACAACTTATTGGTTATATACACACCTTATTGGGACTCATTGGTCCCAACTGACCCGTGTTGCCCTTAAATACTCCTTTTTTGTCCTATTGGTTATATATAAACCTTATTGGGCCATCATTGGTCCTAAACACAACTTATTGGTTATATACACACCTTATTGGGACTCATTGGTCCCAACTGTCCCTTGTTGCCCCTAAACACACCTTTTTAGTCCTATTTGTTATATACACACCTTATTGGGCTATCATTGGTACTAAACACTACTTATTGGCCATCATTGGTCCTAAACCCAACCTATTGGTTATATACGCACCTTATTGGGACTCATTGGTCCCAACTGACCCTTCTTGCCCTTAAACACTCCTTTTTGGTCCTATTGGTTATATACACACCTTATTGGGAGTCATTGGTACCAACTGACCCTTGTTTCCCCTAAACACAACTTTTTGGTCCTATTGATTATATACACATCTTTTTAGGCCATCATTGCTCCTAAACATAACTTATTGGCCATCATTGGTCTTAAACACAACTTATTGGTTATATACACACCTGAATGGGACTCATTGGTCCCAACTGACCCTTGTTGCCCTTAAATACTCCTTTTTTTCCTATTGGTTATATACACACCTTATTGGGCCATCATTGGTCCTAAACACAACTTATTGGTTATATAC